>VWYP01011985.1:22625-113186 GCA_013400435.1 Pycnonotus jocosus
CGACAGCGGCGGGGCAGCATCGGGCGACGGCTGCCCGGCCGCCGGGTTGGGGACCGGCAGGGAAAAAGGAGCCGGCGGGCAGTGGGCGAGACCCAGCCGAATTTTGACCTCTGGAACCCAGTTCTAATGCCCCAACTGAGAACGAGTCTAGCCACTCTTGCCACGCCAGAGAAGAAGAAGGAGGGAGAAAGCTGAAATGAAAAATAAGACAGACTGGACATGGGTGTTTGAAATATCCAGTTCCAGTAAGTGGAACCAGGGTGGAAGTGGTAAAAACACCAAACATGACTGGATGTCCTACACTTCTTGGTCTGGAGCACCTCCTCAGGCTCTACGTTTCTTGGTGAAATGGCTGTTTGTATTGAGGTTGTCTGGAGTGCACAATTGAAGGGCTAGGACGGAAACCATCACCTTCCAGTTGGAGCTGTGTGCCAGTGATAGGTGCTGCTCAACCATCAGGGTGTGCTTGGGTGTGAACTGCTGCTGAGGTTGGTTTTGGACATGGTTGGACTTATTCTCCGTTTGATGATCTTGATGATCAGCTGTAGGGTCTCAAGTGCAAGAAGTGCAGGATCTGACAGGTTTCACGTAGACAGTTTTCACTTTGTCATTGTCTTTCAAAGTCTTTAGCAGAGGTTATAGCTAAGGGATGACATTGCTCTGTTAGGGTGGTATTTTACTGTGTGTGACACAGACCTCTGAAGTGAACAGCACTTAAACTCTCCAACATGGTGTTAAATTATCAAAAGTACATGATGATCTGAATAGTGTCATTGACCTTTCCCCCCCATTTTGCAATATCTGTCACTTAACTTTGTAATTTTAAGGATATTGTATGTCAGCTGTGCTGCTGTTGTGACTCCAGAATAGCCAGTGGGAGTTCTGTGAAGAACAACTTTGACCCAAAAAAGTTAGTGATACAATTCTAGGATTGGTAGTTTCTGGGATGCATAGAAGACCTTTGCCAGGTGTTGTCTGAATTTTCTTTAAATGTTTGGATTAGTTCTAGAAAGAAATAAAGCTAATATGTCTTAGGCTAATGGTAACCATGCTGGTTTAACTCTGACTCATTGTTAAAAAATTCTGCTGTTTTATGATCCTTGTGTTGTAAGAAGATGACGTTTGGTAGTTGGATGTGGGCTGTGTCACTGTGTGACATCCAAGTGAGGTTGCTCGAGTGTGTTCTGTGAGGGAGCACACTTACAGCCCAATTTGCAGGCAATGTTAGGCCCAGTCTCTTTGCAGGCATTTCCATGGAAGAATGTAAATTTTTGAACTGTGGTTCAAAGCCTCTGAATCACTTCCTTTCTTTGTTACTCCATTCTAAATACTTTTGCTTATCATTGTACAATATGGAAGAATTCTCTCCACCAGAACGGGTAGGTGGAAGAAGTGTGGCTGTCCCTTTCTTGTTGTGTGAGGTGCTTGGAAAATGACCTCAACTGATCATAGTGTAAAATCTTCATCTACGTGTTGGACATGTGGCAAAAAGTATGTGCAGGGCTTCAGTTATCAATTCATTTGCATTTTGCATCTTCACTGGGAAGTTCTCCATGACAGAGGTCAGAAGAAGTGTCTAGAAAGCTGAGGAGTTTGTATGTCTAATGGGTAGCAATTGTGCGAGTGATAGTGGCTTCATTTAAAAGATGACTCAGTTTTGCCTCCCTGCTTTTTCCCCTTCCCAAAAAGCAACGGTGTCCCGGGGATTTATTAGAAAGAAGCTCTTAGAGCTGAGATGTCCCACACCAGCTTGCAAGTGAGGTGAAGTGCTTTGTGCCCTTAGGGCAGTCCCAAGTTCTTGAATGAGTAAAACGTTATGTGGATCACAAGATGACCATTAAACAGTTCCAGGATTTCACCTTGAGATAATTTGGGGCTGTGGGTGTGAATAAACAATTTGAGTCTTATGGTGACATTTCAAAGGTATAATGCACTCCTGATTCCCCTTACACTCCTTAGTAATATCCAAATCCTTCAAGGATTCTTACTGAACTTCTTCAAGTAAGATCAATAATTAACCCTGCAATTCGTAGAAGTTAATACTGGCCGCAAAATTATTTTTAAAGCCAATCACGATATAGAAGCCCTGAAAAAGCACATGGAAAAAGTACAGTGTGTGTATTGCTTATATGAACTCATCATACTTTGGTGGCACCCAAGAAAGTTTTATAAATTTTAAAGTTTTGGAAATAGATGTGCATATTTATCCTGTCAGTTCCTTCATTTTCTACTGTCGAATTATTTTAAAAGGCTTTTCAACCTTTTAAACTTAAAGATAAATTCAATTACTGTCTTTATATTGAAGCAAAATAAGATCACAGACAAAAATAATCTCAGTGTTTGGTTTGTTCAGTGCCTTTTTCTAGTTAGAAATAGCTTTTAATCATCTGAAATACCTCCTAGTATGTTTGGGTTAGGACTGTGAAACAGGTGCTGATTTATTCCAGAAGCAAAAGATCACCCATGAGGAGTTCTGTGTAGTCACTTCTAGATCTGGGTGTTAGAACCAAGACACTTTACAGCTAAAGATAATTATTCCATTATATGGTAAAATGTCGGTGTTAGTTTCAACATTTTTAAGTACTTCTTTTTTCCTTTACCAGTGAAGAATGTTGTGTATATTTTAGTGTAATTCTCGGACTATATTAAATACTGGTTTGGCTTTGCTTGACTTCCATGTGCTTATGATTTCAAGCTTTTATGAGTGGGTGAAAGTGTCATGGAATATTCCTTTTTTTTCCCCCTTGCTTTTCCTCTTAAGAGATAATCTGTTAAATATTAAAGACCTATGGTGCATGTTTCCTTGGAAATAATAATCTGAAAATAAAGGACTGACAAAAAGGGTCTTCAGAGTATCCTTCAGTAAGGCTGCCCTGGTTTGCCTTGTGTTTCACAATACACTTTTGCATGCATTGACAGGAAATACTCATTCTTTTTGGAAACAGACAGAAAGGGAAATGTATTT
This sequence comes from Pycnonotus jocosus, assembly GCA_013400435.1. Taxonomy (NCBI): domain Eukaryota; kingdom Metazoa; phylum Chordata; class Aves; order Passeriformes; family Pycnonotidae; genus Pycnonotus; species Pycnonotus jocosus. Next base: position 25,591 of record VWYP01011985.1, read on the forward strand.
ACTCTTAAATACCAAGTTTGTTGATTGCACATTAAAGTTGTCAGTAACTTGAAGTAACAGTTTTCATTTTTCGTGTACAATTTGTTATGTTATCTGAACCCAGACAGTTATCTCACAGACGCTGGTATTTTAAGTATATGAGATGGCTTTAGAGGGGAAAAAATTCCATATGAACAGTGCTCTTAACGTTTTTCTCTAGCCCAGAGTATCGTGTTTACTGCAGTAGAAACCTCCTTTACTGATGAATATGTGAACCAGGTATCAGTATTGCAGAGATGCTCTTCAAGCTCACCTCAATGCCTTTTTAAATTTAATATTTTGGGGGGTTGTATGCAATGAACACCATTAGACTTTCAGGGTGATGAAGTTGAAATCTAAAGTGATATTTTATCATTGTGTCAGGTTGTATTACAACACCTTTGGTAAGTGATCTAAAGATTACAGCCAATTCTCTGAAGAGGACTTAACATGTATGCGTTTCTGGATCACAGTAATAAAACCAGTCTTTAAAGCTCAATAGTTATTGCATTAAAGGGAAGAAGTGACATTTTTAAAAATGGCATCTTCTCACTGAAATGATGCAATGCCCATGGCCAGGAGCACATCCACCACAGTGACACATTTCAATTCAATCTGAGTCTGTCTATGCAGCAGTGTAAGAATGAGCTGCAGTTTATTTCACCTCACATGATCCACCAGAAAGATAATGTACTTCCAGATAATTGCAACACTTCCCATTTATACTTGCATTCAGGTACCAGCAAAGTCAAAACTTGAAGATAATAATGGCACAGTTTGGGCTGCTGAATCCCTATGACATGTGGAGACATGCAGATGGAAGAGAACAGGGTTGAACTTTTGGATGCAAGGTTTGGCTTGAGATGCAGGGTTTAGAAAATCATCTTTGCTCTACAAGGAAATGCAAGTTTTTGAGTGTTGTGCTTTCCGTCTTGCATCTCTTTCCATGGAGTCACTTTTTAGCTGAGATACATACTTAAACTGAGAAGCAGAGATCACAATACACTTTACAATACACTTTTACAATACACTTTACACACAATACACTTATTGAACTGAAAAGCAGACATCTATTTTTTAATTATTTCACACGTGTATTTTCTAAGACAGAAGTGACTTAGAAGAAGATGGTGTATTTTAGTAAAGGTTATCATCTCTCAAATCAGCATCTGTATTGATACAACTGCTCTGTGGTGAAGGAATAGGACTGACTCCACAAGCAGAAAACAGTGGCTTGAAGTAGGATTTCTGGAATATAGAACAGTTAAGCACCTACTCCTTCTGTACACTGGCAAGCTGTGGATGCAATGCTGATTTCAGTAATACTGAGCTGGCACTCACAAGGTCTAAGATTTGGTCATCTGTAAGTAAACCTTTTCATTTTTTTTTTAGAAAAGCTTTACTATTTTTAAGAATCAGCTATTTATCAATACATCATCACTGATCTGTTCTCAAAATCAGTGTTTAGAATTCAACTGTCCTCAAAATCAAGTAACCTCCGAAAATATTACCTTCAGTAGGTAGAAATCCAGAAATTTTGTTGCCTGATGAAAGTTTTCAGGACTCTGTTCCAAATGTGATGTGATTTGCAGTGCACACTGTATTCTTCAATGCTAAACTGGGCAATAACCTGAGGTATAAATTGAGGTATAAAGATGGTAACAAAGAGTTAACCAGAGGTCCCTTCTGCCCAAGTCACGGGACTTCTCTAAGTTACTGAGAGAGGTTCAAAACCAGACCTGGATAACTCTGGCATATTCATTGTCTTACTAAGAAATTCCAGTTTAGAGCTGCATATGGAACATTGCAATGCCCATGACTGTCTTGTTTACCTACAGTGTCACTTTTACCACAAGCCCAACTTCCTCATTACATTGTAAACTGCTGAGCATATTTTGGGACACACAAAACCAATTGATTTATTCTTACAATCTCGATAAAGAGTTTTATCTGGCTCAAGTGTGGCTTGCTTCAAGGTACACGTCTGAGTTGTGCTCCTGCTTGGGAGGGACGCTGAAATACACCCTTGACACTCTTAAAAGCCTGAACATTTGAAGTGAGGATACTGCCAAATCCACTGAACTGAACAGGCTTCCTTCCCTTCAGTGTCCAGGTTCAGTCCCCATAACTATCCAAAGATTAAAATTGCATCATTTTTTATGATACTTCCTGAATGACAAATACAGTGCTTTATTTTGGACTGGTCTTTGATTGAATATTAAAATCCAGCAATAAACTCATTCTTTAGTAATTGCTTCTGAAAGTTAAAATATTTGGAAAGAGACAGCTCAAATAAAGGCAAAATTTAAACGTGGTCTAATATTGAAAGAAATGGGCTAATCATTTTTTTTTTAGTCAATGGAGTGATTGTGATGGCTAGCTATGTTGTAAATAGCATTTCTTTGTCCATTCATTTGACTTTTAGCATTAGTACAGTTTCTTGGCTCTGTACATTTTCATCAGTGCAATCCCTTTTTGTTGTTCTTCTTATCCATATATTTTTCAGATAGTTTTTGCAGCACCTTTTATGGCACTGGCAAAAAAAAAATAGTTAACTGTTTCTTGCATTCAAACTATTAGAACAATTTAACTAAAGTTAGATGTTTGTAATGTACATTCATGCAAATACAAATATTTTGGTTTGACAAAAAGAAATTCATCCTTTCTGCCTGTTGAATCACAGTCTTTGTTTATTATTAAAACTTTATGTTGGTAATATTGAAACACTAAAGGGAAATACACTTCAGTCTGTTTCCGTCTACAAAGAGCAAATGTAGATTACACTACTATTTCAATACTATTTCATTACGAGTCCTGATATAAAATATTGCTGCAAATCTATTAGGTGTCTAAAGACTTTCACAAGAAATTGATATGATTGACATGTGTAGAAGAGAATGATTCTTCTCATGCCTCACTAAAAAGAGGAATTAGATTGACTCTTACAAAATGATAAAGGGTAGCAATATGAGCACAACAAAACACTGAAACAAAAACAGCATTTAAAACACCTGTCAAATACTTTTGTCTGAAATCACAGAGCTACTTGGGCTTTCCTAGATGTCTCACAGAACACCCACCAAATTTGCACTGCATTCCTTCAGAGGAGCAAACCAGAAACAATGAGGATTTTTTTCTTCCTTCAGGTTCTTTGCTGCATTTGTTTAGATTTTTTGGGGTTTTGTGAAATCTTCTGTTAATCACTTATATGTGCTCATATTGAATGGGTTAAGAAGGAATACGAGGGACTCCACAGTGCTAAGTCCGAGCTCCACTGCATGCAGATTAGTAGCACCTGTCAAAAGAAATGGAATTAGCAGATAACACGTGAACATGTCTTGGTTAGGACCAGAGTTAACATTTTTATAGGACATCTCACAGACCTTAGGGTTGATATTTAGAGAAGAATGACTCTAGCGGGTGTTAATGGTTTTTTCAAAGAACCTTTTTGGAAGATCCCACAGGAGCAGCTGGTAACAAAACCAAGCTATGGTCCAGAAGGTTTGGTCATCTCTTAGACCACCTGTTTTACAGAGAGGTGTCTATGAATAGAGGTTTCAAACACTGGTATTGGGACCTGTATTGTATAACAGAGCCATCAATTACTTGAAAATAATCACATTTACTCTTGATAATTTATAGATTGTTATTAGTATAATTGTCAAGACAAAAGTTGACAGTGAAGAGCTGAATGACAGCAATTGAAATTCAGTGCTTCCAAATGCAAGCTAATGATCAAAGGAAAAATAATCCTGACTATACATGCATAAATATGAGCCCTGAAGAAGCTGTTACTATTCTGGAGAAATCTTGGAATCATCATGGAAGGTTTCTGGGTGTGTCCATGTTACTATTTTAATTTGGATCACGTGCATGCTTTTGAAGTGAATCTTCCTATGATCCTCAGTTACCACACCTCTGTTTGCATCACAGCATTGCCTTGGAGAGCAGTGACTGCACTCCCTTCCAAAGACACCGCACCAGAAAATGTGTTTCAGCTCCTAACGAGTGTCCAGTCCATCGGACCAGACTTCTGGCAAACAGAAGTTTACATGTTACTAAAAAAGCAATTGAGAATGAAAGAAAAGGTGGTCATCCTTGTGTCCCTGGGGAACGTGATGCTTCCACCTCTGCAGTACTGCACCCACTGCCAGGAGACACAGAATGAGAAGTAATGCAGAGGAGGGCCATCAGGATGTTGCAGGGATGGACTGGCTGTCAGTGAAATGACACCTTATCACAACTTTCTGGCTCAGTAAAGAAGTGATTGAATGGTATAGAAAAGGCAGATGAGGGATGTTTAGTTAAGTCAGAGATGAAGGCTACTTCTCATTGCACAAGAAGAGAGATGCAGCAAAGGAAATAATTATGCAAGTGATGGAGACAAGGGAAGTACTTCACAGTATTTAAATCTTGGAACTCTTTGCCATGGGATGTTGTGGAAATCAGAATTGTAAATGGTTTCAAAGAATGGTAAAACAGGTTCTTGGTGGATTGATCCCTTTATACTTTTCAGCACAGACCAATGTTTAAACTGCTAATCATGAGGAGCTGTGAGGGCAGAGCAAGGGCAGCACTTACTCTATAGGTGTTGTTTCCTAAGCATCCAGTACTAATTTCTGTTTGAATATACAACACATTGAGCTAAGAGGACCTTTAGTCTGACCTCATATGGTAGTTCTTAGTTTTGTACTTACTACAGTCATTAAACAAACATAGTTATTGACTAAAGTGTTGATACGGTCTGCAGAGATCACAAACACACTTGCCTTACAAGCTGTATCCCAGTATTCTAATTCCTAACCCTTGTCAATTAATATCTTTGCAAAGCAAAGGACAAAGCAGAATAGTGGGTTTGGTTTCTGCTTTAGAGCCCTCACAATCTAGATGTAGAATCATAGAATCATTAAGGTTGGAAAAGTCTTCTAAGACCATTGAGTCCAACCATTAACCCAGCATCACCGTGTTCCCCACTAAATCATGACCTCCAAGTGTCACATTCACATGCCTTTTGAACACTTCCAAGGATGGTGATTCCTTGCAATGCCCAGGGCAGTCTATTCCAGACTTCTAACAAGTTGCAGTGTGTGGTACAAGGAACCAAAAGAATAGAAGAGAGGAGGCGATGAAATAACATTGACAAACATATGCGATAAAAATGAAGTTTTGGCTCCTTGTTGTAGCTCTGCTTAATAACTGGTGCTAAAGGATTAAAGATAAACTAGAAAACATTCCAGTAAATGCATGGCATGAGGCAAATGATTGAGTCAATGTTACTGGAAAGTCACATTAATGGAATAATATGTTTCTGGTGAACAAAATCAGGTTTCTCCTATAAGAAAAGCATTTCAGCATCTAAAAGGGTTTATCCACGGCTTTCTCACATTTATGGTTTTGGATGGGATTCATAGACTTCCTTAATACTGTACAGAACTGTCAATCTGCCTTACCTGAATATACAACAAAAAGCCACTACTAACAAACTTTTCACAAACCCATCAAGTGGTTGTTCTGTTATTTGGGGTTTTTTTCCAGAAATGGTGGTTACTAATATCCTGATATATAAACAGTCTCATTTCTAACTGACCAGCCTGACCTGTCAAATTCTCTCACACATACACAATGAGCTTTTTTGTGACATCACTTGGCAGTCACTCCAACAAAGGAGAGAGCATTGCTCATGGATCTTATTATTCTTAGTAATACGAGTGATCTTAAAATAAAGTGTGACATTGCTTAGTTTTTTAAAAGACTACTTTGTAAAATTTGTTTGACTCTGCTAATGGACTTGCCTTTAAATGTTACGCAGTTGAAATTTGCTCTCATATTTTTCATTTCTTGGGGAAGGGACAATTTTGCAAAATATGAAATGACATTAATACATCTCCTAATGAATTTGTCTCCCAGATATCTTTTGTGATAAATTTTAGATATTTTAGCACAGGAAGTCTGTCAGGAAAGGTGCTGGAGAAGTGCTGAGAAGTAGGATTCACATGGAAGGAAAAGGCACAGTAATGCTTAGAGGGCTTGTAGATGGGTTCTGAGAGAAATGACAAAGATCTTGATCACAAAGTGTTTTGGTGATTAATGTAAGGGCGGAATAGCAGACTGCAGTGCAAATGGGAGTGCATGAATTTAGGATGACACAGCACGGGAAGACCTTTGTTGATGTGAAGTGACTGCATTTGTCTGTGCATGAGCAGAGGAAATAGCAAACTTCTAGGTTCAGCAATGGTGCAACATAGCAGCAAAACTTCAAATGAAATAGGAATATGACTCACATATCAAAAGCTATACAGGGAGGACGAGGGAAACTTTGGATCCCAAGTTAAGTATTAGGAATTAGAGAGAAAACTACATTTATGTACCAAAATGATTTCACATGATTCCAGGGGAAATAACCTGAAAGTTCTTGAAAGAATGATAAATACTGGCTGAGGAGGGGCAATTAGAACTTTGTGATTTTTCTGCAGTAACTGGAAGCAAGAGTCTGTAATAGAGTCCAGGTGCATAAACTCAAGCTTTTCACAATCTGAAAATTGAAAAAGTTGAGAAAAAAAAAATCCACTATTGTGTTCAGTAAATATTAGCACTGGTTCATCATTTTCTACTGTGCTGACAAGTCAGAACCAATGTACTACAACAATCAGAAAAGGAGGTGGTAGAGATGATGAAGAACTTGACAGTGTTGTATTCATGTGGTCGCTATGACAGACCTTGTTTGCTGCAGATTAATACATGGTGGTATGCAGTGTTTGTACAGTCAGAAAAATACATCATAGTATGGAAACAGTGATAAAAGTAACAGGAAACTGAAAGAAGCAATGAAAAAAGAAGTTATTTTAGGGGGTGGTTTTTTGTGTGTAGTTTTTAGGATATTTCGTTTGTTTCATTTTTTACAGTGGAAATGCAAAATGATCACTTTTCTGTCTTTGTGTATAAAAACAGTGTGAGATAGGCAATTAAATAGACAGGCAGTTCAGGCAGCAAAATTTAATAAGACTGAATGTTCTTCTAACTTACCTTTATGGTCTGTTAATGTCTTATGTGCAGTAGAAGCCCCAATCATCTGTGCAATGATGATACCCAGAAGGTGCAACAGAAACACCTGATAAAGTTGTGCTTGATAATCTGTCTTTACATATACAAATGAAATAGCTTCTTGTTCACCCTGCACACACAGAAACCCTCAGATTTCTTAAGGAAAGAAAAAGGGTGAGGCCCTTAGTCTGCTTTTATGGCCTTCCCAATGCTGCATTTTATTTGCCTCTTGGTGTCAAGAATGGTGATTGTCAATTAACTGTGAGAAATGTGGGTCTCTCAGAGGAAAATATTTGAGTATCAATGTGCTGAGAAACACCTCCAGAGCCCACATGATTTGAGTCAGCTCCTTCCTCTACTTTCTGCTGGTTTAGGACCTTCTGCAGCATTCTGTACACAATTGTGATGTGTTAGTGCTTTTAGGGAAGCTGAAGTGTAAGTATGCCATCAGAATACACAGCAAGCAGGCTGTGTGGCCTGATGGAACTCAGAGAGCTGTGCTCCTCCCCTGTCCTCGCTCAGCATTTGGAGGCCATTGGAAGGAGACTTTCCACCAGTAGCAAGTGATTTCCATTGCCCTTTCCATGCACTTGCATCAGGTGATGGGTTAAAGCAGGAGTGCCAAGGTGGCCTTGTCATCTCTCCCTGCTAAGTCCTGTGTGAACAGTCTGTTGTATGGCATTTATCAAATGGATTGAGATAACAAAAATTACAAGCTCTAAAGAAAACACCTTTTTTTTGTTGTTTTTTTTCATTTTACACATCCCGAGCTTTGCATTATTATTCTCATCAATCTTTAGTTGCAGTGAGAATGTGCTTTCATTGAAGAGCAGCAGCATGGCCCAACATGTGGACTACCAGTTATAGTTCATAATCTCCTATGAGCTGCCTCTCGCTGCCTCAGAAAGCATTGAGAATTTGCCAGAATTGATGGAAGACTGTTCTTTGTCCCCGCTGCATAGCATCTCCCCAGCTTTGTCATGGGCACCACAGAGGATGAAAGATCTGTTTCCTACATTGTTTGCCCGTCCTGTGCTTTGGCTTTCTGACATGACATCACTTTCAGTATTTCTAGGGAGTGCCTCTTTGAAGCAGTATCAGGTATTGCAGTGGCACAGGGTGACCACTTACTGACAAGCTGCTATGGGCTGTGATTCAAATTGTTCTGCAACTGTGCTGCTGTTAGTTTTTGTGCTTCAAACACCACTGCCAACCTGCTCTGTTTAGAAGAAAGGCAGGTCTCCTTTTAACATGAACTGAACCTTCTATTTGTACCATGAATGATGCAATTTCCTCCCCTGCTATTTGCTGCTACTCTTGCAGCCTATCTAGTTTACAGGGGAAAAAAGGTCATGCTTACTGATCAATAAGATCATATACATAAGATCATTACATATAGTTTTTATTTTGGATGTGCAGTCTGCATTGCTGATATATCTCAGGTTACACAACCCTTGATTTTCTACAGTCCATTTGAAGATATGTATCCAAAGGACAGTTGACAAACAAAGGACAGCATTTTTTGAAGGTTTTATTTATCCCCAAGCCACAAGGCAGAATTCCTTTAGTTAACTGAAATAAATTCTGCTTTAATGAAACACTTTTCTAAGATGTCCAGATTCCCTTTTTAATTCTAGGATTTTGTGGAACTCAGAACAGCTTTAACAGAACTTTTCCTAAACATCTTTCTTACTTCGTGTCCAGCTGCTATTGCTCCTGTTACCACCCAAAGGCAGCCATTCCACAATAACAAGCATCTTAGAAGCTGCACTGTAATGGCAGTTGATCTTTCCAAGTGCTGGGTTAGACACCGAGGATGTTGTTTAGTTTAGCTGAGAAATCACCAAAGAGTGTTTTGGATGTACATTTAAATACGTACACTTTCACAGGCATTGAGGGGATATCTGGGGATTGCCTGCAGATATTTAGTAGTTGATATATCACTTATTCAAGATTTGGAAAGTGCTTGAGAAGTAAGCCTCAGGGTTAGCAGAGGAGCTGTGTGATAAGCCTTAGATCTCACAGAAGAACTGATAGCAAGACCTACCTTTTCATTCCCCCTCTGATTATACGGTAGCACAATACGGCTTTGCAGAGACAGATACAGCCTAACTGAGAGAGGCAGAGAGGAACCAGGCTGGTTTACAGTCAGTTTTGAGGGTTTTTTTTCTTTGAAGTAACTAGTCTGTAGCACCATTTCTGAGAAGGTTACTTGAACCTGTGAGTCAAACAGAGATATCTCTGAGCGGGGTAAACCAGTAGCTGCAGCACTTCTGGGACAGAAACTGCTGACTGCTCAGAGCACATTCCCCTCTGCAAACATGGTGGCAGCTGCTTTCGATCTGTGGCTTCTCACTGCTATTGTGTGAGGGAATCACACTCCAAGTTTCAAGAGCCACAACAGAGAGTAAGTAAAGCTGTGGCTCATTTAGGACTGGGTGTTATTTTAATGAGCTTAATAAATCCTATATAGGACTGAAAGTTTCTTTGGAGTTCTCAGTCCTGCAAAGCAACGCTTTCAGTCTGACCTTTGAGCCTCTGCACACTGCAGAGCTCTGAAAAACTGCACCAGTTCTACGCTGCACCAATTTCAGCAACATCAGCAACCCCAGTGGAAGTGGCTCACCCACTTCAGCAGCTGTTCTCAGCATCAAGTTGATCTGCAAAGGGCTTCCACTGCCACAGCTCACCATGGTCGCAGACACTCACTGAAGTCCAGGAGGTCCACACTCATGAGGAAACAAAATTATTTGGTTAGTGAAAGAAGTACCCACAGAAGATAAGGAGCTGGAATTTTGTTAGCCAAATTCATCACATGATTAAAGCTGAAATGTTCATTAAGGTTAATATTGTTCTTGTAAAGCATGAATGGCAAGGATTCATGCAATGTATGGTATGGACACTGACCTTCAAAGGGATAAATTCATTGCGGCAGCATTTATCTCACTTTTGGCAAAGCAGGGTGATGAACTGGTATAATTTTTTTTTTTTAAAGTACTATCACAGCTGTTTTCTGGCTATGTTACAATTTTATTAATGGATGTGTATTGTGAGTTTTCTATCCTTGGATAGTCTACTTTGGAACAGTCAAACTAAAAAATTGCTTTTATAAAATTATTTCAGTGTGGTTTAATACCAAATGCTGAGAAATATGGTAGCTATACCAAGAAAATTAAAAGCCCAAGGGCTAAATATTTTTATAAAAGTCACTTAAAAAACAGAACTTCAACCAAGTTAACGTTGGTTGTTACAGTGCTGAAGAGCTTTGGCTGTGCACAGCTATAAGTATAGCACTGTTTGAATAACTTAACAGAATCTGCCAGTGATGTAAAGTTATGACTTTTACTAATGCAAAATCTTCATCTTTTGATTCAGATGATTAGGAAAATGTCCAGCATGCCATTGAAAACGTTTTCAGGTGTCTAAAACCAAAAGTTACCTGAGGGTTTGGCCCTTAAGTGAAAATATTTTCCAGAATGCTCCTAGAGCAAAAGGTTGTGTCTCTCTCCCAGGAAAAGGGTGGCATCCTAGAACACAACAGGATTGCTGCATCTTTCCTTATGGCAGATCTGTGCTGCTCATTTTCCTGTGAGTGTAGCTCAGACAAGCAGTAAATCTCCCATGTGGCATATGGATAAGGCAGTCACTTCACCAGCAGGGATGTACAATTTGGTCAATACACGCAGCCATTTCAAGATCATTCCTAATCCCAAACCTTGTTCTGTTCTGAAGGCTCTATAAGGAACTTCCTCTCTGCTCAGCCCTGCTCCATTGCTCTCCCCATCCCTTCCCTTTGTGCTGCCAGTGGCATTTCCCTGGATGTTGCTAGCCTTGTCTTTGGGAAGTCTCCTGGCAGCCTTGCTATGCCCCTGCTCATCTCCAGCTCTCTGGCATCCCACTGTCTCTCTCTATTGCCTCCATGCACAGGAAAGCCTGGAGAATAAGACAGGCAGGCTGTCCACAGCTGACTCTCCAGAGAACTTGGACTCTAAACTAAACTCAGGGTGCATTTTTGAAGGTCATGTAGGCTACAAAAGTGCTACAAGGATGGGAAAGTGTCACTGACGTACTCCTTCTCTCTCCCTCACACTCGGCTGCCCTGGACTGGGGACCTCATGTGCCACTAATGCAAACACTCACTGAATTTACCCCGTGGAGTTCCCTGATGATGCAGAACTGGGTTATTTCACTGGAAATTGATTCACTAGTCATGAATTTCATTTGAGAAAATCATGTAATTTTTGGTTCACTGTCTGCTCTAAAGTGACAGCAGCTCTTTTACATACCCCAACAGACTCAGCAAACTATTTAGTCAGTTTGAGATTGAGAAGAAAACACTGTTACATCTTCATTTCCCAAATGCAGCTGATGGTGAATCACTTGTGCCTAGTGAATGGTCTGTCAGGTCAGCAAAACCAACCCCTTTCTTATTTTTGGGCACATATATCCAAAAGACACTTATTTTTTGGATAAAAGATGTGAATGTACTTTACTATGGTAAAAAAATATATAAGACACTAACTCAAATTATTTAACACCTTACACTTTATTAATGTTTCATGTGTCTGCTTTCAGAACACTTCTAGAGTGTTCTGTTTCAATTTGTTTAATTGGTATTTTTGAATTCATGGCATAGGGGTTTTAAAAACCTAAACATTGGCAAAAAAAATTTAAGGTAAATTGTTAATATTTTATAGATGTGCATCTTTCGTAGACAAGTTCTTTTTAAGCTTTTATACTTAGGTAGTGTTATGAGTCTGAATGAATTCAAATACGTATTTAGCGTTTGAACTTTTTGCAGACGAACAAGGCTGTTGTCCTGTTTGCAGCAGGGTACAGTTCTATGTAGATGTAAAGCACTTTGTAGACAGATGTGGGTAATTATAAAGTTATTTGCAGTGAACCAGTATAGCACAGTGAAAACATCTCTTTGACCATGTGACTGAGCACGTGGATACAGATTTAAGACAATAAGTAATAAACAAAACTTTTTCCATACCAGAAATAAAACTGGGGCACAGAACTGAGCACATCTTCCTTGCATTTAATTTTTCCTTTTTTTTTAAAGTCAAAATTGTGCCTTTTAAGTGGAGGTCCATTGTTTTTCTAAGCAATAAAACTAAGAAAAGGAGTTACTTATATTGATCTGGTGACTGCAGTTATTATAGTCCCACACTTCATAAAAGTGCTCTCTCCCAATAAGATACAAAATAACATGAATCTGAACTTTAAATTCAAGTGATGAACCCTAATATCTAGGATGAAATTTCAGAATAAGACTCTAAAGCAGCTACAAAATTTTAGACAGAGCGATCAAATTAGCTCCCAAATTTTACAGAATATAAAGAAACATGGACACCATCTGTTCAGTAAGTTGCAAACCACTTTGCAGGATTTAATGTTTGGAAAATTAAATTAACTAAGATATATAAAAAGTGCCAGTGGCTGGAAGTTTACCCTTCAAAATTAGAGTTGAGAAACACTTTTTAACATTAAGGTTATAGCGTTCTATTTATGGGACTTGGATTCACTACCAGCAGTGGTGTACTTTCTGTGAATCACATCAAATTAAGACATGATGGCTTTGTAATAATGTGGTTTAAGAAAATCAGAATTTGGGACCTCATGCAGAACATGGATGAAGAACGTTCCTGTGCAACCCAGGATGGATTCAGTCAGTATAATTGTCTTTTTGGCATTCAAATCTGTAACTGTGAGCCTGGAAGTAATGTCATAACACACAAATACTGAAAAGGAACATGGATTCCCCTTAACAGAATGGCTCTTTGGTGACCTGGTATGCAAAATTTACTCTAGATCTGTATTTGAGTTTTAATCTATGTTTCTTGAGGGTTTTAGTGTTATCAAGACACTATATCCTCAAAGGCTTATAGCCATAGAATAAATATTTGTCAAAAAAGGAAAACTTCGGTGACATTGAAAAAAATTTTGTGATATATGTCATTTACTCCAGAAGGTCACTATTGTTTTAATAGTTCTGTTACACTAAACACCTAAAATGCTAGAAAACCTCAAGCTCAAATATTCACTCTATCTCACCATTGTTTTTGGAACATTTGATGAACAGGGTATTATTAGCTTTTTATGTTGAACAGTGGTTAAAAATCTATAGGTTGAAGAACGGCGTGGTGACCAACAGTTGGAGAATGAGTTCTAGTGTGTGAATAAACTGTAAAGTGTAGATCACTCTAATGGAGCAGAAACTTCCACTACTTAACGCTGTTTCAAATAACAAGTGATTTCAGACTCTAATTCTTTAGAATTATGCTTTTTTTTCAGTGTACACATAGTATATTTAGATTATCACTGCACTAACTATTTATGATTGTTGCATTAATGGAATCAGCAAGGGAAGAACCATAAAGATCCTGGAGCATACGTGCTGCCTCTGCTGCCTTTGCCCTGTACTGCACAGTCCATGTGACATTCAGCAGCCAAGGGCAAGGTCTTTTCCAGAATAACAATGAATTTTTGCACAGCAAAACTAACATCTCTGTCTTTGGGGTATGCCAGGCAATCATTAGCACTTTCCTGACAGACACTAGATTTTGTGATTAACATATTCTGACCATTTCATTTCAAGAGCAAGTCAAACGCTATGGCATGCTGTGTATTAAAGGGAAGTGCTCACTGCTGTAAGCTCCACCTGTAATGCTGCTAAATAACAGTAATGATCATTAGTATCCATGTAGTAGGATAAGTTTACATGGTGTTTTATAACTATGAAAATAACATTTCAGAGTGGTAATTGTGGAAATATATACTCTCTAGAGAAATGCTCTGATTATCTAGAAATAAACTTATGTTGTTTAAATCCTTCTTGCATGACCATAAAAGTTTCTTGTTTCCTTAGAATTAAAATAAAATTAACCATGTGCACATCATTTTGAAATCTTCCAAACATGAAATACTTTCTTACTGTCTATAAGGCAAGATTAGTTATTCTAGATACCTGACCTTGAAGCCCTATCTAAACATCCTATCCTGCAGAACATTCTATTATTACCTCAGCACAAACCTTCAGGACAGGTACAGGAAACACAAGTATATTTTGATTAGCATGTTTCCTCTTAGCTTTGTGGTAAAGGTTTGGCAACTTATCCCTCTTATCCCTGTCTTTAATTCCATCCAATATTGAATGAAGAAAAAATATACAGCTGCTGCCATGAAGCATGTTGCATGTTCACACCCCAGCTTAGCACATTCCTTGTTCTGCTTATACCATGAATATTGAATGTTCATTCAAACTCTGAAAAGACACTGAGGAAGGACTTCACAATATATCTTAGTATTAAAAAATATCCATTTAATGACTAAGAAAATCTTTTTAGCTTGTGAGAAGCTGACCTTGGTCTTCCAACCCATCTTTCCTTTGTACATCTCAAAGAGTGGATGTCTCTTCCTGTATAACCAAAGGCCAACAAACCCTGATGGTACCAGGTTAAAGAAAGCTGAAAGTTGAAAGCTGCTTGTGGGAAGCTCCCTTCCAGCTGCCTGGTGAATCTAAACTCAGATTAATTGAGTCAATTTACACACACTTCCATAGATTGCACAGAACTCAGTTTTCCAAATGGAGATTTTTTTTTTTTAAGTGGAAAAGAATGACTAAAGAATTAGTAAATTATTAGTAAATATTTTTAGGCAAAATGTATTACAGAATCATAGAATAATGCAGGTTGGAAGGGACTTTTGGAGATTATCTGATCCAACCTCTTGCATAAGGCAGCAGCAACTTAATTAGGTTACTCAGGATCTTGCTCAGTCAAGTTCTGAATATATCTAAGAGTGGAAATTCCACAGTCTCTGTGGACATCTCTCCTAGTATTTGACCACGTGTATGGTTTGTGCTAGGCATGACAGTGAGGACAGCAGAAGATTATTATTGACTCATTAGAATCAGATTAGTTAGCTGTCCAATTCATAAGAGTCCTAGAAGTTAAAAGTCCTTTTTGTAAGTTCATAAACTGTTTGCAATTGGGATCTTAGTATTAAATCTGACTCCAATTTTTGTTATACTAAAGTGGGAATTTAAGCTTCCATTCATGAAGTATCTGGAAAACAGTTTGGGTGTTGGAGCACCAATGTGCATTGGTCTCTGCACTAACCCTCAATTAATAACAAGCAGGCAGCTGCAGCCTTCCCCAGCCCCAGTTTGTGACTGGCATAGTGCCATGGAAAAAACATGCACTAGCCCAATCCCAGTGAGACAAATGTAGGGAATAAATCTCAGAAAAACCTACATTTATAAAAATATAATTCTGTAATTGCCCTGTTCTACAGAGGGACATGGAACAAAGCCCTTTGCCACATCATTGCTGCAAATGCATCCAGGAGCAGCTGAGGTATTCACACAACCGCCAAGTTAGGAATCTGACTAACAAATATATGGAAAATTTCCTCAGTAATGTATGCACTACTTACATATTCAATACTGCTTCGAGCATAGACATTTCTAAATGGTTCCTCAGCTTCATTGGAGTTCCAGTCTCACCCTGACACTTGATGGGTCTCTGAACAGAAACAGAAGGTACCTGCAGCATGGAGACGTGCACATGCCTCGACAGGAACCCTTGGAGTGATCTGGCTTTTGGAGAAGGATGGCAAGGTCTGCACCTCACCACATGAGAAATCCCAGTGTTGTTCCTTAGGATCTCCCTGAAAGGAGTAGTGGATTCCAGTCTAGATCAACTCCTATGACTGGAAGTACTGCCTGGCTGGAAGTACTGACAACACTGGGCTGAAACCTTATCAGGAGTCATGATGACCTGAAAGAACTCAAGACTCATCAGTTAACAAATCCTTGGCTTGAGTGAATTACCAGGGCTAACAGAGGACTCTCTGAGATCAAGGAATGGTGCCCATCTGTTGCCAAAGACAGCTTTCAGGAGATGTAGGGCCTGAGGACAGCAGGAGGGTAACCTGTGGTTGTCTCCTCAGCAGCACCATCAGTGGCTGTGATGGCACCTCCTGGGGACTCTGCATTGCCAGAGGAGTTTCAGGGCAGCGTGTGGCCAGAGCGTGCCATGCAGTGTGGCGTGGCCAGCCTGACTCACTGCAGACACTGGGACAAGCCCAGATGTGCCAATGCCTTTCACCCACCCTGGAAGCAAATAGCCTCCTCAGAGCCCAGCTGATTGCTCCAAAGCACACCTCTGTATGATCAATGGATGTGCTTTCACGCCCTGCATCTCCGTGTTTAGAGCACTATCCCCATATTTTAAATGCAGATTTCTCATGAGCTGCACTCTCAGATAATTTAAGATGCATCTGTCAGATGAATGATGACAGCTTTCATAACTGCCTTTACTGCTGTCCATAAGATAGTTTGTTCCTTCCAAGCACCAGTAGGAAGTTGGTTTTACACTGGGCAGAATTCAAATCTCAAACACAAATTAAATCTGCAGCGAAAACCAATGCAATAATTGAGGCCAAAACTTGGCCTACTGACCCTGCTCATCTGAATGCTATTTCTGAGGGGATAATGATGTATTATTCTTCCTTTTTGACAATTACTCCTTCACAGATAATTTTTGAAATTTTCTGTGCCATTTTTCTGTGATATTGCTCTGGTATCCTGGATACTTACTTGTAATATTCTGTGCTCCTGTCACACCATTATAGTTGCCTAAAGCATGTTTCTTTATTCCTTTTTCTGCTCTACCTTTCTTTTTGGCTCTTTCCTGTATTCTGCCACCACATTAACTTCATTTGTGTAACCAAGAAAATGAAGAATTCTACTGAATTCTGAAGGAAACCTTTGTGTTTCATGAGTTTTCTTCTCATATTATCCCACTGCTTTACAAACTGCTACTTCAGCTTTTTACTCAAAGGATCACCCTTCAGCCTTCTGTATTGTAAAAAGTCGTCTATTTTTAGCCCTTTCCCTTTAAAACCTATCCCTGCATGGTATTATTGAGAAATTTGTCTGTTACTACTTTTGCTATATGGATGTTCCAAACCAGTTGACCCCTATTCTAGTCTGGACAGAAAGTATGAAGTGGAAATATGATTTATCCTTCTCATATCACCTTATCCCTATCCAGTCACTTAGATAACCTGGACAAGGTTCTGTATTTTCTCCTCCCTTCTGTGTCAGTGATGGGGAGAGATTACTGCCCTCCTTCACATTCAGACCTGTTAGCTGGGGATTATTTTTGATTTGCTTCTCTATCAGGTATGCATTACTCTTGTCCTGGTTCTGGCCAGGACAGGATTATATTTTTTTGTGGTAGCCAGGAGGGTCCGGTACCCTGATGTTGTTCTGTACCACCTCACATCATTGCCAGGGGCTGGGAAAGAGACTCACTTCCAGGGAGAAGGGGTTTCTTCCAGTCCAGAAAATGCAGTAGAGGGAGCTGTCTGGTATTGTTTACTTACAGGGAGTTTTTCTGTGCAAATTATTTATTTTCTTATACCTCTTGTTGCTGTTACTGTTAATTTTCCTTGTCTCATTGCTATTTCCAGTGAATTGTTCATATCTCAACCCATGGTCTTTGCCTTTTGTGTCTCCAGTTGGAAAGCGACGGGAAGCAGAGGGTGGTTTTAGTGGGAGTTCTAAATTAGAGAATATAATTTCTAAGCCATGACAATAATTTAAAAAATAGCTATATCTCCCTCTGTGCAAGAACTACAAAACACGTACTGCCCCTGGAGATTCTTTACACAAAAAACACTGTTTCATATCTTAGATTTTGGAGTAACTACATCTCATTGTCCATTTATCTTGTTTTCCAACCCAGAGCCTTCATTTTTACCAAGCTGTCATTTCAAACCTTGAAAATATCTGCAAAACTATTGCACTATCCTGCCTTAGATATCACTGTAAAATCCACTTTGAGCCCTTTAATACAACGGCCACTTGGACTGACCAGTGTCCCCTTGTAGTCCCCTCTTGTCCCTCATCTCCTCTTTGCCATGTCACCTTTGCAGAGCCAGCAAGCCTCCTTCTTCAGCTGGTAAAGCCTCTCTGAACATCTGAAATCCCAAATCCTCAGCCCCTACAGACACATGTGGTGATACAGGGCTCCCCAAAACCAAGGCTTTCACATCTCTGTGCTCAAGTTTACCACTTTCCTGTAAAAGGGCTAAGAAAATATTTTTCCACCTACCCCACAAGAACATGTGGTTTGTTTTATGACAGTCGTACCAGTAGCATTTGGAAAGCAATGACTCACTGAGTGGTAGTACAGCAAATAGTTCAAATATTTGTTTATGCTGTATTATAGCTAAACCTTTGCATTTTTTTAATGTGGAATCTTCACTTCTGACTAAGCTTTGGGATGGATGTAAAAGTGTTGAACTGAAGTCCTGGCCTTGAGTTGAATCTGAATGAAGCCCATATGGTGAAGAAAAATACTGTGTGAACTGTACAAAAAACACCCAAAAAAGCCATAACTGAACAAGGTAGAGAAGAAAAAACTGTCAATGAATATAAAAGAAAACAGCATTAATCTTTTTCTAATGATTTCAGGCAAAATTTTCATGTAAATTAATAATTTCTTCCTTCATTTCTGGAGTTGCTTTGATGTTGACAAGCACCTTTAATGATAATTATTTTTATTTTTAAAGAATTACTTACACATTTCAAAATCTGTTTGGAAATATGAGTATTTTTAACAAATTCCAGGCAGTTCTACTGAGAGAACAGTGATCTATTCATATAAACACTGGTTTGCTTAGAAGTCTCTTCAAGTCATGCTCCTCTTCCTATAAACTTGTTTTAAAATAATAATAATAAAAAAAAAACCCTGAAAACCTCATGGTTTAAAGGTGTGGCATTCCTACTTAGATTTTACTTACATGTAAATAAATAGGGAATAACTGTGCTGATTCGTAGTACTGTAAAGAAAGTATAGGCAGAATCAGTACCATACTAGGTTGTGCTGAACTCTTCTTTGCTAATAAACACACACATTTCCCACACACAAGCTCTCAGATAGGAGAAAACTGGAGAATCCCATTGAATTTGGTAAAAATGAGTTGTACCAGCAAGTTTGTTGTGGGTGTGTTCAGAACTGGCCAGTACATAGCATAAAGAACACCCAGAATTTGGAATGTCCTGCTTCTTGCTTTCTTTTCAACTGTTACCACTGAAATACAGTAACAAACTGATTTGTTGTACAAAAGAAGATAGAGATTTGATAAGTAAAATGTGTCACTATGCTTTAAAATAAACAAAACCCCCTGTCTTCTTTGGATTTCCACATATGTTCTATGTGATGATAATGTCTGTAAGTCAAAGGGATTTAAACCATTTATGGAGGAACAGATCCAAAGTGGTCTCCCTCATATTGCATTTTTGATGACATGGATGCACTCTTGGATTGCAAAGGAAGAATCTTTGTTCTTCCTCTTTATAAAGAATATATTCTCAAGATTACCTTAACCTGATGCTATAAAGGATCTTTCCACTGTTATTTTTCTAACACAAATACTGTCTGCTTCAGAAGATACGTTGCCATATTTTTTGTACATCTGGAACAAATGCTCTAATTACCAGATTTTTTGAAATCAAATACAAATACAAGAAAAACAAAAATAAGATACAAAGACAAGAAGGCAAAAGGTTGACTGCTAATGAGATACTGTATTTCTCAAAGCAAAAGTAACAAAAAGGTGGAAGTTAGGGCAATACTGAATCTTTAAAAGACAAACATGTTGAATCAGGTGGCCTTTATCTCTCTTAGAAATCTTACTGCCTTTCCTTCCTTGGCACTTTGTTCAAATACCCTTCCAACACCCTCAGGCACAACATGGGACAAAGACCTCCAATGCAAAAAGAAAAAACCACATAAACCAGTACAAGTCGTGTAATCATAGGAATGGAAGGCAGCTTTTCTAGTGTCTGTCATGCAGTAGCTCTGATGTTCTGAAGAGTTCACTAACAGAGACCATCTGAACACCACTGATTACAGTTTAAATTGCTTACATGGATGTGCCTGGCAAGAAGAGGAGATGACATATATTTATTTTGGAAATCACTAAGTAGGTATGCAACCTTCCAAACCTTTCTAGAAGTTTACTGATCTACCAGGTAAGTTTACTGATCTACCTGAAGTTTACTGATCTTCAGGTAGCACAAGGATTTTTATTCATGCTCTTCAGAGCTGTGAACTGAGATGAGTATGCTGTGTTTGATTTTATAGTTACAGCTGTGGAAATAATTCCATAAGAATTATCCTTTTTTAACTTACTCTAGATTTAATTTTTTTGCTAAGCAAACAATAACATTGTGCGGTTAAATGATTTTGACACAGAATTTTCTGTGAAAGAAGGGTAGTGGGGTTGTTGTACTCTGCATATATAAGCAAAACACTTAAGTTTATGAAGCTCTAGATATTTCTACTTTAATTCACTATTTTTTAATTTCACATGAAGTATAGAATGCAGCTATATTGTAAAGGCTTTTTATTTATGACTTTCATCCTAGTTTGTGCAGCTGTGTATAGAGCTAGGTTTAAGGCTACTTGGAGGCTAAAAAGTGTGTTGCAAAGGCATTTGCTCAGATGCCATGTTCTTATTCTGTTTGTTCTGTTTATAAGTATTTATATGGCAACATATCAGAATCTCATTTCATCCAGAATTAGCCAGCAGGGGCAGGGGGAGAGAGAATCCAGAGAAGTGATGCCACATGACATTTCTAGCCATCTTTTAACTGTGACATCTCTACAAAGTTTGTGTGTAGTCATTGCACTTTTATTAAATTTAACTCCTTAGTTTTCCAAAGCAAATACAGTGAAATCATGGATTTGGCAACTGTAACTACCAGGGTCACTTTTGGGAACATGTTACTCAGTTCTGGTTAAAGATGCAACTGAGAGGGAAAATGGAAAATCAGATACTGAAGCCCTAAATATTTTCTACATATTCTCAGAAACATGTGTTGCTTATTCTAGGGGAGGATTTAAAGTATTATTTTTATTAATCACTAGCTGTCACAGAATTATTTCTCATTAAGAAAACTGATATGATTTGTGCAACCTTATGTAAATACAGCAAGATTATTATTTCACATAGTACCTGTTAAAACAAATACACATCATTAAAAAAAACAAAGTAGTGATGTGTGTTGTTACTGTGGACTGTAGATAGAAGGAAAATGAGACAGACAGCAGCAGGTGTGGCTAAAACCTTGATATTTATGCCTCCACTGAAGCACTTCCCAGTGGCACTCTAAAGGGGATAAATATTACTGAAGGACTTAAAGCCCTGTGATAGAAAAGGGACCATGTTGAGAGGTCAAGTATATTCCATGCTACACTCAGATGCATTCAGTGAACAATGAGGCAGTAATGAGGACAGGAAAATATCTACTCAGACTTTTTTATGCATCATTAGTCAAGCCAAGTGGGTATTACGGTTGAACTAAAAAAATCAAGGAAAACAAACTAATTTTGGATTAAACCAAATTTTTTTTTCATTTTCTCCTCAACAAAACAATTAACTGAAAAGAGGGTTGACCAGGAACAAAACATTTTGTCTTCAGTTTATTTAGTCTTTATTTAAGTTAGTTAAATTTGAACGTTGATAGTTTTGTTCTGAAAATGCTATAGTGAAAAGGTTAGTCTCTCCCAAATATATTTGCTTTCCAAATATTTTTTCAGAAACGATTTATTAAATTTGACCCAATTTCATAAATACTTTTATTTTCCCTTCCTGATGTGTTTAACTGGTTAATCACATTCTCCATTGCCATTATTTTATTTCCCAAGAACAAAGACTACTCATATTTTCTCCTTTTATCTTCTAATTGAAATGCAGGATGCCTCATCACCAAAATATTTGAGAGTGTTCCATATTAAAAAACACCCTCCACAAAACCTCTATACATAGAACAAAAATGTGAAAATAGGAAATCTGTATGAACATATGTGCACGAGTGAAAAAAGGTGAGAGATGGTTTTTTGTATGTGATCCCGAAAAGGGTGAGGTGTTTGTCCATCCTTTCTGAGGTTCTTCCTTCAAGTGAGCAAGCTGGAGGACAAAGCTGGTGCAATCCCTCAAAACACAGACAAGTAACTCCCAAATAGCACCAACCTGACACAGAGTTTGTGTTCCAAGTCCAAAGTCCTGAATTAAAAGGGAGGGGAATGCATGTGTTGTTTATCTGGTACAGACAGAAAAGCAGTAGCCCAGACTCTCCAGTACTGATAGCTGTGGTCTACTGAGTTTAGCAGCAATTTAAGTTTTACCCCAGGACATACATGTATGTGTTTTGCTCCTTGATATAGCAGTAATTAAGGTAACAAATCCACAGGCAGCCCACATGGAATTCCACGGTTCAATGTACAGTTTTCTGGCTAGTTCCTGATAGGAAGATGAAAGTATTTTAAAGCCAAGGATAATTTGGACAGCTACTCTTTATAAAGTCAACAAGATCATAATAAGTCTACTATTAGTTTGACAATTGAAAGCCACACATCCCACATGAGGACAAAGAAAAAAAAAAAAAAAAGCCAGTTCATTTATTTTGTGAAGCCTTCTCCCTCTTTTCAGACAAATGATCTCAAACTTGCCCAGGCTGAGCTTCAGTTAATTGTTTTGCCTCTCTGAGCAATCCTGAAGGGGACTGTGCTAAATTCAGAGCAAAGAGGGTGCCTTGCTTTGCTTCTGAGGTGGTTCTGTGTAGGTATTTGATAAGGCAGAGCGCAGGAAGGAGCTGTTTGGGATGCTGCAGTGGGAGCCCTGGAGTTGGAGGAAGGTGTCCACTATGACTCAGAGACAGATATCTTAGCACAGTTCCCATGTAAATGAACTGAGATAGAAGCATAATGTTTAGTTGCTAATTACATTTAGACTCCTTTGGGGAACCCACCAAGATTTCTATGAATGTACAGTTCCAGCCAGTGAACAGACAGAATTAATCCACTGGTTTGCTCTAACAAGAGACTTAAAATGAACAATTACTTACATTGCTGCAATTGCCCTTCTTCAAGGTTAAATTCTCCATACAGATTCCAATGTTGTTCTTCACATGAGATGATTTTTCTTTGAAGAGCAGTGAAAATTGTTACATGATCTATCCACTTATTTATTCTTCTAAATTAACAATACTGCTTTGGGTTAATGATAATGATTTTTTTTCATTAGTGGCATCTTTATCCTTCATAAACCACTAATTAAAAACAAAATTTAAAAATGAAAGAATGAAAAAATAAAACCTTAGAGAGTCTTTGAAGGTTTCCTTATCATAACTGATCTTCCAGCATTGACTTTTCATGGTAGACGTATGTAACAAAAACTGTTTGTTCTAAAAATCCTCCCTACCTTCTCTATATTACCAAGTACTATTCTAATACTTAATTCCCACTGCCATTACATCTTTTTTCCTAATTACTTGATCTAAGTTTCATTTGGTGCAGTTTAACCCCAACTTGCTGCCACTGGTGTGTTTGGATTTTCCTCTGCATTCTCCCTCTACTTGAGGCTTGACCAGCATCCAGGTTCCACAGCATCATGTTGCTGTTAATTCACATTCAGGGTGCAGTCCCAATACAGTCCATTAGCCCTTGGTGTAGAAGTATTCCTTAAAATGACATCCTCCAGCACAGGCTAATAAAATTAATTCCTTCCATGTAAGAATCCTGCCTTAATGCCCTTTGCTATTTTAGTTTTTAATTAGTGCATTCAAAAACTTTGTGTATTTACTCAAACACTGCATTCCTAAAAATACAAATTTTTATAAGTTGGAAGCAGCAAAGTGGATGTACACTACTGCAAACAAGATCTTTGGTGTAAAAAACTGCAATTTGTTGTCTTCAGTTCTCTGTTCAAGGTAGTTTCAAGACACGAAGAAGACGGGAAGTTTATAGGGACATAATCCATATGTGGATTCAGCAGAATGATCAGTAACTAACAAAGCAGCAAAAAAAGCTTTATTTGGCTCTTTGAAACAAGAGGTAGCTGAGGAATGTAGCAGTAATAATCTCATTTTGCAACCAGATTTTCAAAGAAATTGTGCTTTGATTAACGATCTCAGACTCTCTCTTGTTTCTTCACACTGGAGCTACTGCAAATGCCCAGATCAGATTTGAGGATGTATTTATGTCTCTTTTAATGTTTTCAGAAGGGGCAGTGGCCTTACTGTCAAAATACCACTGGGGCTCTGCATTTCACTCCTGTACTGCCAAGTCGATTCATGGGAATTCTTTCTAATACAGATTTGGTTTTTCCTTTTAGGTGGAGAGGATTGTAGACAAAAGGAAGAACAAGAAGGGCAAATGGGAATATCTCATCAGGTGGAAAGGCTATGGGAGCAATGAAGACACCTGGGAACCTGAACATCACCTACTCCATTGTGAGGAATTTATTGATGAGTTCAACAGACTCCACGTTAGCAGAGAAAAGCGATCCAGGCACGGGAAACAGGCCAGCGGGCCAAAATTACTGCGGGAAAGCCGAGGGTCATCTGTTGAGAAAATATCACATAGACCTTCTGAATCTGGGAAGTCTAAAGGATCAACACACAAAAGGAAGAGAATTAATCCATCTCATCAAAAACAGAAACGAGGATATGCAGCAAAGCCAGGATCTGCAAATGACAGGGCTGCTAAAACTGTGACTTACCGAACTACTCCCAGCGGTTTACAGATCATGCCACTGAAAAAGCCACATAATGGTCTGCAGAATGGAGATGGCAGCCATGAGAAAGACTCCAGACATTTTGGGAATGGCTCACAGCAGCAAAATGTGGATTTAAATGATCACGAAGGAGAACAAAACTTGCCCAGCGTGTTGGAAGTCAGTAACAATTCCCCTGTTGTGAATGGAATTGGTATGTGATTTAAACAACTCCTCTGTGCGGGAGGGGGGTGTTAATTACAGCAACTGCAAGTAGGGCCCACTCGTGGAAAAACTGTTGTCACACAAGTGATATGGTGAGAAGCACACAAACAAGTTCCACACTTTCCCTGCATATTACTCACTTTTTTTTATCAGTTGTCTCCTCTCTTTCCTTTTCCCACGGAGTGACATGAAGCAGTGTGGGCTCTGTCACGTACCTTTGCAGGGTAAATCCCTATGGGAAGTGAGCACAGGGCATGGAGCAGGAATGACATCTGAGATCTGTATAATGCTCCAGCTTTGGGTTTGTGTATCAGCACATAACAAATCACTACTCAGTTAGGTGTGCTCAAACCCAGTGATCTAGAGAAACTAGAATTATTTTAGAATTAGTACCACTCTTGCTAAAGTGCCCTGGTAAGTGTGGCTGAATAAGATTCAAGTTCTCAGTATTAGTACTTGTCATAGTCAGAAACACTCAGAACAGCCAGGTCCTTGTCTCTGACAGGACTGGGCACATCAAAAGTCTTAAGACAGGCTTTAGAGGAAGGTACAAACAGTCTTGAAGTGAACAAGAAGATACAGGAGAAATTTCTCTCTAATCCTCATAGTTACCAATTGGCTTAGTTCTCAAAGACTAAGGTTTATATTCTCTGTAAAAAACTATTCAGCTTAATGGAAATCAAATAGCTTCTCATTATCTATATGTGTCCAATCTTTTTGGTTTGTTTGTTTTTAATCCAAGCAAATTTACAGCCTCAATGGTGTTTTGTGAGAGTTTCAAAGAGTTGAAAGATGCACATTTTACTTGATGCACATTTTATTTGATCAGGATTTGGGATTTTGTTGGGTGGATTTGACCTTTACTTGCATTGAATAGCCTCTTGTCCCTCTGTGAAGTGATGAAGTGGAGGATGCCCTGTCAGTCAGTAGGCAGCCCCAGCCTTTTCAGCCTTCCCACCTCCTGGAAAACTTTACTGATTCCTGAGAGTTTGGAGTATCCTCTTGTGCCGTTGGTGTTTTTAATGGTGGTTTTAATACCTTTCAAAAACAGCAGGAGCTGTTCCAAATTATTTCCTACTGCTTACTGATAGAGTGATGATAGAACGTTTGGAGAATTATTTTTTCTGCTCTTACACACTGCATAAAGGTTTTCATTGAGTGATCCACAGTTGCTCTTGGGGTTTTTTCCCTTCCTTGTTACAGTTAATTTAGAACACAGCTTAATGTATGATCCCTTTCACTATGCATTTAATCTGCTTTACTGTTGCCAATTCACCTTTTTCTTTTGATTCAGTGAAGCTCTTCAAAATCTTTCCTAGTTTTCACTCTACTTATTTTGTATTGCCTTCAAATTTTCCTCTCATATTTCTCTTCCCAGTTCATTAATACATACATTAAATAAACTAATCCTTCTGCAGGTCCTTGGGACAGCCAACTTGACATGATAAAAAGTAACCATTTGTTCCAATTATTTATTTTTATTAGCTACTTTATTTAGTCCATAATAGTACTCATTTCCTTAACAGCTTCTGGTGAATTGCCCTGCCAAAAACTTTTCAGAAGTCAACATAAATTATAGCACCCCACTTTCCATTTTCCACTCTACTGGCAACCTGGCAAATGGTCCTTGATTTGGAAAGGAGAACTGATCTTTCCCAGTCTTATTGACTATATGGAATAGCTCCTGGGATCTTTCAAAACAGGCATCAAATACACTATTAGAAACTCATAAACCAGCAAAATGCATTGTCAAATTTAAATGCATAAGTATTCCTGATGATGTCAATGAAATTTGAAGTTAAAGCACTTAAAAAGTGTATTTTGGCTTTTGCATTTTGAGGAGTTTGAGCTCATGTAAGAATGCTTAAAAGGTTACCTGCTTCTTTAAGACATTTGTATTTATACAGATGGGTATTAAGTTTTAGTGGGTTCTTTACTGTTTCTAATGAAGTTTTTCTAATCATTTGTTTTGTGTTATTTGTGGGGAAGTTCTGGTACAAAGTGTGTCTTTGAAATGCATTAATTCCCATATTTTAGAACCTTTTGTTTAATGAATAAAGGGTCACAAAGAACTGTAAGGTCAAATGAGCCTTTCCTCTGTCCCCACAAGAGCTAAGGAATGGCCTCCAGCACCCCTGACTGAATAATCCCTGTCAGAGAGCTCGTGTTCAATGGAAAGCTGCTTTGCCTGAGCATCCAGGTGTTCCCTCCTGGCCCAAGAGCTGATCTCTGCAGCTCCTTTCAAACAGTTCTTTATGACAGCTTTTGCATTCTCCAAATCCATCACTTGTGTTCTGTATTTTGCTTCCCTTGCCTTCTATAGGCAAAAGTAAGAGATCTTTCAATCTCTGCCTGGTTCCTTTCTGAAAAGCCTACACTCAGCAGCACTGCCAAGGTCAGAAATCCCTCGAGTCCTGCTGTGTGATACCCAGCACATGCAGAGCGGAGAAAACTACAAAGAGGAGAGATGAGACTGCCTGAGTAAGAGCAGACAGAAACTGGTGAAGAAGGGTCAAATGAAATCACTAGATTTTTTCTTAATGTTGCCCTGCAAGCTTGAGAGAAGCCACATTTCCTGATACAGGGGTCTGAAATGTCAAGTGGAAGAAACTTGCACTACTCTTCACCAAGTCCAACAATTTCCTGAACTCCCTCAGTATTCACACTCGCACAGATGATGCCAGTGTGATTCTGCCCTGTGTCCCATTATTATCACAGAAACTCATTTTAATTGGGATTGATGCCACACCAAAACCAGGCTAAAATTTTACAAAGTACAAATGAAGAAAGTTTCAGAGAAAAATGCCCAATTTGTTGAATAACAGAAATTTTGTTCCAAACATCTTGGGTTTCAAAACTTTCTCCAGATCTGAGCCAAGGTCCTAAGGCTGTGTCCCTGGGGAGCAGGAGCAGTGTGGCAGTCTGCTTGGCAGGACTCCCACATTTAGCTTGGAGGCAGCCAGCTATGCCAGAGGTTTCAGGCAGTCTGCCACTGAGTCTGGAAGTTGAAAGCCTGGCATGCTCCACCAGCGCTCCCAGGCACTAGATGTGGAACAAAGAGGGAGCCTGGAGGACCTGGTTTGGCTCCCAGAAGCTGTGGCTCCTGGGCAGCCCCGTTGAGAATCCGAGGAAGCAGATATTTGTGTCAGCTCTGAGATTGCCTGTATGGAACCCAAATGAATGGCAGATTCATTTCAGAGCTAAGTGTAAGACTGTACAGAAAAATATGTATAGAAATTTTAGGTTTGTATTGAGATGAAGCCTAGATTTGGAAAAACCAAAAATTCCCTACAATTTGAAAACCTGGCTATAGGCCCAGCTCTGCTACCAGCGTGGGCCTATGCTTGAAGGTCTCCAAACCCCACCAAGGTGAATGAGTATTGTTTCATTTGATAGTAATGTTTAACCACCAGTGCATTGAACCAAGCAATATAGACAGTAATATTTAAACTAGGAGTAATCAAATAATAGCAATTTTGTCTGTCTGTCCATGCCAGTTCTGTTCAAACAGATAACAGCTATTTGAAAACCAGCTTTTGAGGACTCCTTGAATGAACTTCCAGCAGTCTGTTTGGTTTTGTGTATAAATACTCTTGGGTGCAAGTGTTTCTTCTTCAGCCTCTAAACAGACTTCCATCAGGAAGCTCTTTACCTCAGAAGGATGAGCATGTACCTACAGGTGTGTGCACAAAATGTTCAGTGCATCCCAGTGGAGCCCTGGGACCTTGTGGAAGTTGGGACAGATCTTTAATACCAAAAACTGTCTTCTACCTTCTACACATCCTGCCATAAGGAGAGCAGAATCATCTTTAATGACAGTTATTTAAGGGTCTGCAAATTGGAAAATATTGAAAAACTCTGTGAAGAACATCCATTAGCTCCCAGGAGCTAACAATACTGGTCTTTCTGATGATATTTGTTGTCTTCTGTTATCACATTTCTGTTTCTCTCCAGACATTGTAATTGAGAGTGATTGTTTTGTCAATTTTCTTGACAGCACCAAAAAACATCCCCTTTTAATTTTTTCTTTCCTTTTTCTACATCACTCCTTTTCTGTACCATCTGCTGAAGAATTCCTGCCTGTCATGTATCACTAACCACTGTTTTTCTCCATTACAAAAATCTTTGTAGTCTCATGGTGCCCTTGATTTAAATACTCTCTGTGACTTAGTCACTGCTTCCTCTTGGTTTTTTAGCTTATTCTGTTTTATTTATTCTGAAAGAATACTGGCAGTAAAAGACAAGCAAACATGCTTGTTCTCTCAGTTTGGATAAAAAATCATTGCTTTTAGATATCTTACAGATGCTCCCTTAGCTGGAGAAGTCTGAAATTATTTGTAAATTATCAACAGAACACAGCTCTTAAGTATGTACAGTATTAACCATTACCCACAAGAAAGACAGAAAAGAGGCAGCTCTTGGGAAAACTGAGGAATGCCAAGCTGCTATACCAGGGAGAGTGAGGGAGCGTGGCTTATTTCACCTAGAAAAATTAAAGCCTCAGCTCCATCATCCTTTCAGGATAAATGCATACTGCTAACAAAAGCAGCAGTCCAGCTCTCCTTCCCATGATGCCCTGATTGTTATTCCTATCCCTCCCTCTGCACCGGTTTTAGTACTCTTGAGGCTACAAGGTGATCTGCATCTGTTTGAAAATTAACCAGTTTTGCAGGCTGAGGTTTCAGCCAGAGCAGATCACCAGGCCAGTTCATGGTGTGGCTGCTCCTACCAGTACTGGGGTTGCTGTAGAGGGTGGAGGCACCACTGCCATTAAATTGGCTCTGATGGGACACTCAGAAAAGATATATCTGAGAATAACAGGAGCCTGAGGTGTCCTCTAGCACTGGGAAGAAGGAGATGTGGAGCTCCAAGTCCCCCAAAGCACTGGGGGTCAGCACAATCTTCCTCACTTTCCCATCCTTTGCCTCAGCTTTTTAGAATATAAATTTCTAATGTGTTTTCTGCAATGCCTGGTAGAATGGAGCCCCAGTCTCAGACACTTTGGCAGTGGAGGAGCACTGTAGAAGATGCAGGGGCAGGCAGCTAAAATGAAGAGGATAACAGGAATAAAAGAGGCTTCAGATAGGACAGGGGGTGGCTGAGGGGCAGCATGATCAAAGTTTACAAAATCATCATGGTCTCAGATATACTAAATGCAGAACTGTTGCTCCTGAAATCTCTTGATAGCACAACTAGGGACCATTCACTGAAACTGAACATCAGAACATCAGATAAAAGCACAGATGAAAGAAAATGCTTCTCTGTGTAGTGGCTACCCAACTTCTCAAACTCATACCACAGGAAGCTGTGGAGACAGACAGCATCAACAGGCTCAGAAGGAGATTAGAGAAATCCATGAAAAGGTCCACAAGCAAACACTGAAGGAAACAGGAGGGATGAGCCCTCTCATATTTCTATACAACACTTAGGGATGATAATATGGGAAAGGACTGCAGAAAGCAACCAAGCTTGGATTTTCTCCTTAAATAGCATCCTTTACTGCCATCTTTTACAGACATTCTTGGAAGAGGATTACTGCATGCAGCAGTGGTCTGGGAACATTGTAGGTTCCCTTAAAAACATATGGAAGCTTCTTACAAATATAAATGTTGGCTTTAGTATTCCACAAGTTCTACTGCTGATTAAACACAAAGTAATAATTAAACTCTCCTTAAAGGAAGGAGATGTTTTCTCCTATCCTATTTTCTTTTTGTACTTAGACTGAGCATCAAATACTCACTTACTATTAAGCCAGAAAACCACACTTCGATGCGTCTAAAGCTTCCTTAGTTAATTTGTGACATCCTTAATTTGTTTCGTGTGCAATATAAATTGCTTTGAGACTTTGAACGTCTCCTTTTGCCTGTCACAGTCATTTTTCACCTTGACGTATTCAGGTGCTGCTCTCCTTGTGTGCTCTGAGCAGGTGCTGACTATTGACCCTCATGCAGGGATAATCCCAATGGCTCCAGTGGCTCCAGAGCAAACCTTCAGGACCTCCACCACCTCCACGGAGCAAACCTGCTAAATTGGCCTGGTTCCACATCAATGTTGTCTTTTAGAGTGTGCTGATCATTTTCTCCAGTTTATCGGATTAAACAAGATTACAGGGATGCACTGGAGACATGGAAACAACAAGCTACTCACTATATATTGTTCTGTTAATGATCCACTTTTGGAAATGGCACATTTTCATTTGTTTCTCTCATACTTAATTTAGATCTTTCCTCTGGTTAAATTTCTTTCAGCTGGCATCCAGATAGTTAAAATACTGTGATAAGATCTATAGCTTCTTACATCATATATTCATTTACAAACTGAATACATAAGGAAGAATAAAACAAACCAAAAAAAAATTACTGTGAGGCTTTTTGTTGAGTTGGATTATCTGAGTTAATTAATCTTCTACTATTCTCTTACTATCTGTATTTAAAATAGACGTAGCATAATCTTCCACACTAGGTAGATAATCAGTACAGTTAGTCTGACACACCTTCCATGCAATGGGGATTTGTGCCTCTGATTTTGTAAGTTCTTTACTCTTTTTGGGGAGTTTGAAATCACCACAATTCAGTAGCTTATTGCTGGTTAAGCATTGAATAGATAAAAATGCAATATTTAATAGCCTGCCTCACCCAAAGAGTTAATTAGTTTCAGCACATTATTCCCAGTGACATTGGTGTTCTATTAGTAATTTCACAAATTGATTTCTGTTTGTAAGAATATATGTCCAAAAAAAAAAAAAAAACTTAGGAAAAAGAAGAAATGTAGGAAATTATTCATAGCATTTAAGGTTCAAGCACATGGTAATTTCTGCACTTGTAGACACTTTCCGTCAAGAAAACAAATTTCCAGCTCTTCTGGTTTCAATTTTTTTTTTTTAAGTGCTGATTTAATGGAATTTGGCCATATTTACTTTGCACCAGGTAAATCCTCTATTCAGTATTACCCAGGCAATGCTTTAGGTGGTGTCTCTTAATTCAGTGACAAAAAAGAGTTTCCTGATTGACTGAACAGGCTCCTGGAGAAGGGTGGATCCCCGTGTGTAGCTGTGTGAGTACCCACAGGCACACACCACATGAGACCCAGTCACACACCGCTGAGCACTGGCTGTGTTTCCACATCCCATCTCCTAAGTGCAGTGCACACACAGGATTTCACACACTGTGAACAATTCCACAGGCCACTGCCAACTGAGAGGTGTCAGACAGATCAGTTACCTACGTAAGCATCAGGCTGAAACATAGCTAATCCAAACTGAGGGTAAGTGATTTTCGTTTACAGTCATCTGTCATGAATTCACTGTTCAATTCTATTCCAGCAGAGCATTTTTAATTGGATGGTGGTCACTTAAACTATAAAATTTAAATCTGTATTCTAATTTTCATGTCGTCTGCCCTTTAAAAATTCCTGGCTATTTGAAGCCAGGAGCTGGAACAGGTCAGCTTTGGCAGGAGTAAAGAACAGAACAAACAAAGGTGTTTTCATTCAGCTCTCTCTTGGCCTTTCTTAAAAATGGTGCATTGTGGGCTGGTGTCTATACAAACAAAACCCAGTGACTTTAATCTCTGTCCCTCAACAACCTGTTTCTGCTTTATTTTTAATGGCAATGGTGTGAAACATCTGTAATTAGAAAAGGATTATTGCATACAAACCTTGTAAAGCTCCTTCAACACCTCTGCTCAGCACTGTTGCCAATCATCATCTATTGCCTATTACAGAAACACTGTAGACATAAGCAAAGGAATGGTTTGCACTTCATACACAGTGGAAGTCAGAATAAACTGTCTTTTTAAACTGACTTATTATTGTTCTTACTTGTTTTTAAGGAGGAATTATATCTTTCTTCTCACAGTACACTTTTTTCCCTGCTGCTGGATACTCTCCAAAATGGCATCAGTTCCTTGAGTCTAAAAGTTGTCTGATCAGAGAACAGAAAGTTCTGCACGTTGGAATACAGAATAAGAACAATGGCTTGAGGCCACATTTGACTAGCCAGGCACAATTTTTGAATATTTTTTCTTATTATTTTATATTTATTTATTTTTGTTGAAGCTAATAGAGTATCACGCCATTTCTTTGATAGTACAGAGGTAATTATGCTTCGATTCTTTCCATCTACAAGGTTCTTCTCTGGCCAATGGAAGCTTGAATCTGCACAGCACTGTGAAAAGGAAACTTGATGGAGAGAAAGATTATGTCTTTGATAAGAGACTGCGATACAGTGTGAGACAAAATGAAAGTAACTGCCGCTTCAGGGACATTGTAGTCCGGAAAGAAGATGGTTTCACACATATTCTGCTGTCGAGTCAGACTTCAGAGAACAATGCACTGACCCCAGAGGTAAGTGTTTAGCCCTAAAAGCCAAAGAAAGCCATCCTAATGTGTGGGTTGTCTTGCAGACACTGCACTTGAATTCGATTTTATGTATTTTTTTCCTAATTGAGGAACTTAGAAATCTGGAGTACAGACATATCTAACTTTTTCACACTTGGGATTCCTATTCAAAAGAATGCAATGGAAATTAAATTTTAACTCACATGTCTGAAAAAAAAAAGTAAAAAGTAATGAAAGGAATGGCAGAATCAGTATTTCCAGCCTGGAATTGTGTGAAGCAGCTTTTCACACATTGAAGTTACTGATATTTACTATCCCTAGGAGAAATCTGGTCTCTTTCCTTTTACTAATTTAAATAGTGCTCCAGTCGTATACAGAGAATTTCAGTCTATATCCTGAGACAGCCGTTCTAAATTCTATCTTGATCCCTAATTACTTTTTCTCTGAATCACTGTATGTGTCCTTATTTATGAAATCTTAACCAATTAGGGGCTCTATCCTCAGCTGAATTGCATAAAGTCATGCAGCATATAAAAGATTTAAATGAATTGCCTTGTTCCAAACATTATACACACGAGGGCAGACTCAGACTTGCAGCTTGTACTACCCAAGCACACACATGGATCACTGGAAGGGCTGAGGAGCTCTTCCTTCCATTCCCTGTGGCTGCAATGCCCTGTTACACCATTCCCATGTCAGAAGAAAAGGGGTGTCCATAAGTGCTTGCATCAGGATTGATGTCTTGGAGACAAGAGAGCACACCTGAGCCCTGTTCCACCAGAGTAATGGCCTGATGGACAGGGGCTGCCATGGATCAGGGAGGGATCACCAGGAGCTGCTTCCCAGCACCAGCCTGGCCTGTCTGAGCACCCTGCAGGCAGAGTTCCTCTAAGGGCCACCCTCACTGGGGAGATCTCAGCCTTTTCTGCCCCCAGACACTCCAGCACAGCTCTGTCCTACACAGCAACTTGAAGATAAGTGTGCATGAAATACCAGTTTGAGCACCACCTGAGGGAAGAGTAGATTGTAGCTTTGAGGAAAAATTTTATTCAATAAGAAAATGAATAACTTTGAAGTTAATTACTTACAATGGGCAGGTATGACAATTCCCCTTCTCAAATGCACAAGTACAATTGGGCAGTAATACACTGAGTGATAATAAATGACTAAAACTGATGGTACATAACATTTATCACTCCCAGTTTTTAAACTATCTAATATTTAGAAGGACTATCTTGGTAATTACCACAGAACACCAAACACTCGCTTTTAACACTTAATTTCTTAAAATGCACTAGATTGCATCAAATCCATCACTCCATCTCTGTCTTAATTACCACTAATTGACACTGCAGGTAATTCAAATGAAGGAGCTCAAGGGCCTGAAAAAATATCAAATCACAAACTTGCTGTGTTCAGTCAGAACAGACATACCTTTACATTGCTGGCTGTGCTGTTCCACATCAGCAGTGTTCAGATGCTCTAACCAGGGGATTAATTCAGGCTTTTTGGATCTGCCAAACCAATCCATTTCATCCTTTGAAAGTTTTCAATATGCCAGGAACCCACTTCTATGAAAGAATAAATGATAAGCACGTAATAGTCCTCTCCCTGCATCACCAGCGTAGACTGTTTCTACAACCTATATTGAAACTCTCTTGACAACCAGGAAATACATTTTAGAAAACCACTTTACTGACCAGGATGGTCAGGAATTAATCAGGTATTGAGTTCTCCACATGGAGATTGTCTGTTTAAACCTCATCCAGGCCAAGAGCAATGGCAGGCTCTTGCCCTTGGAAGACTCAGGGCTGTAAACATGAAACTGTTTCTTTGGCCCTGGTCCAGGCTACTGCCCATGATCATTCACACCCCAAAATCCAGCACCTCCAGGACTGGCAATTTCACAGTCTTGCTGGCAATTACAGCAAAAACCCCAGGAACTGAAAGAAGGAATGTGTTGAATGACTTGTCCCTACAGTTTGTCACCCATAGCCACAGGTGAGACAAACTGACAAAGTATTTTAGGGAGGTTTAGAGCATTTTCAGTTTTGATGCCTTTTATCCCCAGTGAACACAAAGTACAAACACACCATTCTACAAAACGAAGAAAGTGTGTTTCATTTTGTGTAAAGAAATGCTAACTTCAAGCTTTATTAGACATTTAGTAAATTATGTTTGCCAAATAGCAAATGAATCATTTATTCAGAGCAGGTCTATTTGATGTGCTTAAATTGTGGCCTGGTTATACCCAGCCATCTATGTTTAAGAAAGAAAAAGTGTGCACTGCAAACAATCATTTTAAACTTTTAAACTTAAGCTTATACAAAATCCCTCTAACCCCTCAACAGCTCTGCTTCCCTTTGTGCTTTGTAGGAATCTTTAGATGGAATTTAGTAGTTGTGTTCAACCATTGGCCTCTGCTATTTATGCCAATTTAATTAAAGTAGCAAAGAACTTATTGATACAAAAAAAAAAAAAGTCTAGAGAAGTCTACCTGGCTCTTCATCCTATGCTGTTGGTAACCCCATTTGTGCAGGTGATTTTAGCATGAAATGTGCCAATCTCTTTCCAGCAGCCTTTGCACTGATTGAAGTTGGCTCAGTGCCTCTTTAGTAATTGAGTTTTTTCTACAAAAATGTTCAGGGCACTACAGAAATTCTTTCTTATTTTTTACAAGAGCGTATAAAACTTCCAAGACAGTGTCATGAAACAGCAGGGCTTGTTCTTATTTCAGTAGCTTGGGCTTGCTACTTTTAACATTTGTTTTTCAAATAAATTTGTGAAATACTTCATTGTGAATTGCATTAGGCCATTTTTTTCTTGTGGTTTTTTTGCTGCTCCTGAAGGTCTTTCTCCAGCGATGCTGCTGCTGTTTTAACTCAGCACATCTCAAGGATCCAAATTCTGTTTCAGACTAAATGGACCCATCTGCTCTTCTCATTTAACACTATTAACAGAGCTAGGAGTTAATGCTCCCCAAAACATTCCCTAAACAGCCAGTGCTTCCATTGAAGAGTGACAGAACTACCTCAAGTACCTTCTCATGCACTAGAATGAGGTTTCAAATTTCAAATGGGAATAACAGGGTTTAAAGTCCTGCCAGGCGCATTTTGGAAGCACTGGCTTGCCTTCACTTTCCCCAACCTGGAAATAATAAAAAAGAGGCAGGTACAGGTTTACAGCTCTGTGTAGAGTTCTGCTCTCTACACAAAAGTAAATTGTAGGTTTGGATCAGCGCTTGTGCCTGCAGCTTTAGAAGTTCCCAAATCCTTTAGGTGCTGGACAGAAAGGACACAGAATTAGTAACACAAAGTTTATTTATGTAAAAAGGCACAAGTGGGGAAGAGGTTCTAAGAACAACGAAATTGCTTTAAAATTTTGGTTTACCATAATATTTACCTTTAAGAATATCACAGTGAGTCCCCAGAGATTCAAAGAAGTTAACTTTTTTAACTAGTGCTTCTATTTATGTGAACAAGAGATTTCTGTTCAAGATACTTTGTGTAATTATGGTGATAAATTCCTAGCTCTTTGATTTTCCCAGAATGTAAGCAAGATGGAAAGCAAAGGGCAACAAATGCCTTTGGAAATTTCCTGCATCCAGCAAAAGGCATTAAAATAAGCCCTCAGAAGTTTAATGAAGTTTTAACTGGTTCATGTTTATTTTGCAATATAAGAT
The DNA here is from genome assembly GCA_013400435.1 of Pycnonotus jocosus. NCBI lineage: Eukaryota > Metazoa > Chordata > Aves > Passeriformes > Pycnonotidae > Pycnonotus > Pycnonotus jocosus. Next base: position 62,474 of record VWYP01011985.1, read on the forward strand.
GTCCTGTTCAAGAACTAATGAGATTATTTACTTGACAGGATTAAAAATATAAGCAACTTCTGAGAAGGTGATAATTTTATTAAATATTTGTGTTTCAGTAGAGCAGTAAGTGAAGCACTAGGTCTGGTCTAAATTTACAATCCAGTCAACTATCATAACCTAAATAACAGGCCCATAGTGTTCTGTAAACACTTCCTCAGAAATTTTCATCAAATGAATTCAAATAGAAACACTGTCCCCACAACTGAAAATTACCTAAAAGGCCATCAAAAGGCTAATTAATAAAAGCATGGATCTGGAGAATATTGCTAAGGAGCTCTGGAAATAGTAGTATTAGATCTGGTCCACTAGAGAAAATAAAATTTAATTGGACAAATGCCATAGTTTTAGCAAGATGAGGAAAGGTTTAAAGGCTATGGAAGAAAGAAAAAGAATATGGAATCTGACACAGAAGTGTAACTAAAGACATGTTGTATCTCTGTATTTGAGAACTGAATTCACCACCACATTAAACAGAAATTTGTCCTTAGAAACAGAGAGCAGTTCTGAACTAAAATTATATTTACTTTACAGTACTACAGTTCAATACACAGTTCTGCAACCCTGCAGACAAAGCAGCTCTTTTATCACTATTTTCCTCTTTGTAGCTTCCCTGTAATTATAGAAATAGCTGGAGAGAAATGCCCATCCCCAGATAACCCACAGGGAAAGCCAAAGCTCCGGAGTTGGTGGGCAAGAGTTGACATAACCAGGCTGAGTGACAAAGGGACCCAGGGAATTTTGCACTGCACCAGCAAAGGAACCATGACAAGGTTCCTGACCAAGGGAGTAGCACTGACTTGGCTGGAATTGCTGGATTCCAATGAGGCTCCAGGCACCTTTGGATGATAAAGTTAATGACAAACTTAAGGCTCTTTAGAAAAAACCATACTTTTTGGAGTCTGAAAATGCTGACATCTAATGGTTTCCTGGTTTCTTTTGATAGAAACAAGTGGAGCAGGGGAACTAAATTTCCCCTCCTGCTCAAAAATAGTAACCAAAGCCTTCCCACTTTTAACCATATCTGACAAATTGATTCCTAATAACAGACGCAATGTCATCCAGAACACTGAAAAACGGTGATGGCAGAATACTGGTTTTTCTTACAAGAAATGTAATGTCTGCTCAAAAATTTGGATAGGTTTTTAGATGGCTTTAGTCATTCAGGTCAGTGAGAGAAATAAAAAAGAGGCAGGTTTGTAACAGTAATGATGTGTGTGAAGGACAGCAAAGAGGTGGCTCATAGGCAAATACCACTGGAGGAAGGGCAATCATAAAGAAACTTGCTGAATGGGTANATTGGATGGGTTTTTAGATGGCTTTAGTCACTCAGGTCAGTGAGAGGCGAAATAAAAAAGAGGCAGGTTTGTAACAGTAATGATGTGTGTGAAGGACAGCAAAGAGGTGGCTCATAGGCAAATACCACTGGAGGAAGGGCAATCATAAAGAAACTTGCTGAATGGGTATCATGGCCTCATACTTAATGCAACATTCCTCACTGTATAGAGGAATGCTTGACTGGTATTCCCCAATATTATTTAGACATTCACCCTAAGAAAGAGCAGATTGTGAGATCATTTACAGTGAATGAAGAGGACAACATTGCATTCACATGGAACTAGGAAAACCAAAATTTTTTTTTTTTAAATTTAATATCTACCACATTCTAAAGTTTCTCTTTTAACACAGAGCAGAGGTTTTAGGGTTTTTTTTCCCCTTTGTTTCCCCATTATATGTGCAGTGTTGCTGTGTTTCTCCCAGCTGAGGTCTGAGACAGCCTCTGAGACTCTCAGAATAAACACTGCTCCTAAAGTCGCTGATGACATTTTTGTACCTGCATAAGAATTTCAAATACACTTCCAAATCCTGCAGCTTTTAATTACTTCACTTCCACCCACTATAACACATTCAGTATTACAGGCTTTCTGAAGTGCTCTTGTAGAAGTGAAGCATCTGAAAGTTCACCACCTGCTCTCTCATGCCCGGTCCCAGCAGCCAGTAATACTCATCTTTACACAATCCCATAGGGAAAGCAGCACCATCCATAGGATTTCTATTAAAAGGCTACCTAGGGGGTGGCATCAACAAAACTTCAGTGTTTAGGGTTCCTTAAACAAGGCACTTTGGAGATCTAAAGGAGGTTTGGTAACAGAAAGTAGTGAACAGAAATAATCACAGGCTAAAAATCTTGGGTTTCTCTCACATGGAAACTCTATTTAAATCCCCAGCCACATTTAGCTCTCTCTTACCTAAATTTACACCAACAGCAAATCTTTTGGTGCAAAAGAGAAAAATTTGAGGCAGCAGGGCCATGTCTATAGGAAATACTGTGACACATGGGTATGATTAAGGATAGAAGGTGTCACACTAGATGAAACCAGGGCCCTTGCAGTGAGGAGCAAATTATTTGCAGTGAGGAGCACATTACAAAGGAGAGGGAGCTTGAAATGAGTTACAGCTCACAAACCACACCCAACTGGGACCAAACCAGAAGTTACCCATCAGAAGTTTATGAAATAATATTTCCTTTTAAAAATCATTAGGAAACAATTCTCTGCTCAGGTAAAAGGCCATTTTGCTACAATACCAGCAGCTCAATTCTATAAAGATTTTTATTAGGTTTGATTTATGGTACAATTAATAGCTTGATCCAGTTGTAAAACAAAGTCAAAATGTCTCTTTTTCAAGGGACTTTCATGATCTAACTTTTGTAAACTGTAAAAATGCCACTGACCAAAGAAAAATGAATATTTGTCATGTTGATGTAGATGATGTCCTCTTGTCCTGCTTTGCTCTGGTTGAAGTCATATAAACCAAAGTAGTTGAAGAACTGAAAACTGGGGTTTACAAATTTTGGTTTCAAGATGCTGAGGTTAAAATTAGGCTTTTGCTGTGATAAACATGTTCCCAAGGACACAGTGATGTACGCAATGAAAATAAAAGAGTGATATTTGAAATTATTAAATTGCAATCAAATAGCATAAGCTGGGTAGAATTTCCCATACAACAAAGAACCCCCAAGTCCTAAAACCCTTTTGAATCAGTAAAATATCAACAAAGCACTGCCAAATATAAAATATTTTGCCAACTCTCAGTGTTATCGTTCTAATGATTCTAACAACATTCTATATTAAAATTATATATATAATTGCTGTAACTATTAACAGTGCCCAAAATTTCAGTCTCTCAAAATCAATAAGGTTTGTAAAAGTAGGGAAATGATATTGCCACGGCATGCATGTCGAATTGTTTACTTTTCTTTATCCACAGATCATGAAGGAAGTTCGGAGAGCATTGTGCAATGCATCAGCTGATGACAGTAAACTCTTACTTCTCAGCGCAGTGGGAAGTGTATTCTGTAGTGGCCTAGATTACTCATATTTAATTGGCAGGTTATCCAATGACAGAAGAAAGGAAAGCACTAGGATTGCAGAAGCTATAAGGTGACCCAAGCTTACCTATGATCTCTAAATTATGAAATGCAGTGTGTGATTATAAAAATATTTCTCAGGTCCAAAAATGTTGTATATTTAATGTTGATTGCATTCTAATTATAGTCCTGCAAATTGGTTTAGTAAAAAAGAAACTTGGACCTTTCCATTTTAGAAAATAAAGCGCTTTTATTCCAGTTCTAATATCCATAGGGATTTATTTTATTCTAATTCTCTGTATTTAATATTTCAAATGATTCTCCAAATTCAAATACAACTTTGTTGTTGTTTTTCCAAATTCAGTATTGCTTCATGTTCCTGAAAGGCAGGTCTTTTACTTGTTTTAATGTTCATCATTTTAATGAATTTCAGTCCAAGTGGGAATCCATGGCTTACTCATATTCTGTTGAAATAGCAGTCTGCCACTGTATTTCAGAAGGGTCTCCACTCTTCTTCTTAAATTTAAATTACTTAATATATATGTAAATGTAGTTTTATTTTTGTACCTAAAATGTAACTTTCCTTATATATATATATATATCACATCACCTTAGTATTATTCCAGGGTTTATGACATGCAGTCTGCAAATCAGTCTGCACAACACATCACCAAATATTCCATTATCCACAAGGTAGATTTTCCAGTATAAATCAACATTATTCCACTAAAGCCAATGGTATTTTACCAGTCTGTACCAGGAGACGATTTGGTCCCTCTTTTTCTCCCCATTTCCTACAAATAAATATTCTTCTGAGAGCTTTAAAACTTTATGCAACATTCTATGAAGAAATATTAAAGAATTTTCTAACAAGATAACTCTACTTGGGATTTATTAGTACAACATAAGATCAGGTTTAGGTATTACACAAAATATATTACCCACCAATTATCCTGCTTACAAATACTGCAGATCAGTTTGGATTCCGGGTTAAAAACTTTTGAAATTCTCAAAGTAGCAATTATTTTGAAAGACTTTAAAAGATACTTCTTAAATGTAGTAAGTTACAATCTGTTTGTAAGACCCTAATTATGCTTGAATATCATGGAGAGATTTTTTTTTAAAACGAGAAATCCTTTGAAGGGCACAGCCTAAGTTTATTTTTTAAATGTGAGAGTTTTTAACAATGTGGAACCAAAAAAAGAAGTGAGGGAAGAAAATCACTATTCGTGTTTGAAAATACAGGCGCACTCACCACCCATCAAAAGATACAAATCTAGTATTATTCTTGTAAAAATTGTGCAGTTAGGTGGTGTTATATAAGTTTACATTTATCTGCACCCATCTAATATACAGGTATACTTATCAATCCAACATTTAAATAAATATGAGCCAGACTTTGATACTCAATTTTTCCACCCTTGGACTCACAGAACACTCTTGAAATGCTGGTACTGCTCCTTGTCAAGAGTGTCGGCTTCCAGCCCACTGAAAATAGATTTTTATTGTACTTCTGGAAACAATACCCTACGTTTTCCATTTAGCACTCTCTGTGCTTTCTATGAACAAAGGACTCAGCTCATGGAAAATAAACTGTAATAAGAGAAGAAAAAATGTCCATTGCTTTTTTCAGTGGTTTGGAGGTCCTAAAATACATCCACGGATCTCTGCCTCCACTGCTTTACATCAAGTTAGACTTGTATCAAAGTGAAATTGAAATCTTGGTTACCAGTTTCTAAAGCATGGCTCTCCTATACTGGTCACAAGTCACAACTGAAGTTTCAATCCCTATCAAAGTCTCCTCTCCCATGAATGGTTCCTTCATTGGTGCTGTGTCCTCAGCCACTGGGGTTGGCAATGAACGGATGTGCAGCACTGCAGCTCCTCTGGAGGATCTGTGACTAGATCCATCCCAGATCCATCCCAGATCCATCCCAGACCCACCAGCCTGAGCTACCACCATCCACACGTGCTCCCACAGCAGGGAAAGGGCAGACAGGCTGCACAGCGCCTGCAGAGCCCTGGCATTGACGCACTCCCTGGAAGGCATTCCCAGCACCAGGCTCACACCATCAGCTGGCCAGCTGTTGTGGGACCTGAGCCACAACATTCTGGGTATGCTCAGAAGGAATCAGACAAGGACAAATTGACTTGCTCAGCTTCTTTACAGACCTGGATGTCCCTACAAGCCCTGAGCAGCAACAAGAGCCTGAATCAGTGCAGAAGTGTCTGAGCTTCCCAGCTTGTACTCGATGGTCAGCCTCCCAGATATTCTCTAGCAAATCCAGAAGCCCTCTGCAGACACTTTATCCAATCTTTGAGCATCTGGATCTACTATAGCAACAACAACTATAATCTGAAATCCTTTTCAAAGACTGCTTTGAATTGAAACAAGGATCTTGTAGCCCAGCCCTGTGTGAACTTGGAGACAAGGAAACGTGCCAGGCTCAGGGTACAGAGATGACCCAGTGAAACAACGCACAAAACAGGAAACAAAGACAGATGGAGCTTCAGCTTCTGGCGACCAAAGGCATTTGTTCTCCTCATCATCTCCCAGTATTGTAGCCTTCCACTCCATCCTTTAGGTAGCATGTTCCACACGCATCCTCTATGCTCCCCATTCTTCCCTCATGACAGAGGCTTGCTGTGCCTTCTCAATGTTATGTTCCACTCTCTCCAGGTCCTCCCTTCCTTGCTCACTCATATGAAGACTTCCTTCAACCCTTCCCCTCCATTAATGTGTTCTGCTTTGTTCTTCCTCCACATTATCTGTTTCCTTTCCACATCCCTAATTGCTTTTCCATATTCACTTCCAGTCCCGTTTATCACCATGATTCCTGCTTTACTCCACAACACTGGTTTTATCTGCCTCCACATGGTCCTCAGATTTACCATCACCATTTCTCTTTGGTTTGCTTTCTTTTTACCTATCATTCATCACATCCCTGTTCCCAACTGTAGTCCTGTCTAGAAGGCTTACATAACTACTGAGGTTCTCAAAATTCTGGAATTAATGAGGTGCAGTGATCCACAGTCACTACTCAGTCATAACCAAAGAAATAATGAGATAAGGGAACAGCATTATTTCTGCAACACAAACAAATCACAACTCTCCCTAACCCTGCTCTCCTTTAGACAGAAATGGTCTTGAACAGACAAAACCAATGTTCCTTATTTCACTACCTTTGTCTTGACAGTGATCTCCTGATTTACTGTTATGAACAGAGCTGCATCAATTCTCTATTCTCCCATGGTCAAAAATTAAGTCCTTACTAGAGGACTTGAAAACCAGAATGTATTAATTGAAAACTTAATGCTGGGTCATCTCAGACTCTTTGTTCTCATTTAAAATACATCCCCTGCACTTCAGCTCAGTTTCCACATGGACTGTCCAACCTGCAAGGCACACCTGTGCTCAGGTACAGAGGCCTGGATCCTTTTGAGCTCAGTGGGCGAGCAGCAACTCATCAAAGGGCATATTTGACAAAATGTTCTTTCCTAAATGTCAGCAAAGATGCACTCTGGATCTAATAAATACCCAGTGCAGGGACAGAATCTCCTCTTTGGCTTGGAATTTGATTTATCCATGTCTTTTTTTTAAAGTAACAGAGCATCTCATTTGCCTCCATATACCTGCTGTGCACTGAGCTGCTGGAGCCCATAATTTACCCACAATTACACTCTTGCTTTTTCCTAATTGGTGTAAAGGCTGTTCCATTCAACAGATGTCTTTCCACAGTTGCTGGTAGGTAACTTACTTAAAAGATCTCTTCATTGCACAGAATTTAACATATTCTAGTTCATTCATCCAGATGAATCCAATGACATTTAAGTTCCCTGTTATTTCTCATCACATTATGGGGTAGTCAGGCAAGGGCATCTGCTTTGTAACAGCTTTGCTGAAGAGTTCTGCAATGAAGACCCAACTGAAGATCACTCATTCTGTTCAAACATTTTTCTCTCTGACTCTCCTTTGCACATCTTGTTCTTTCTGCTGGTGTGCCATAAACATTGACAATCTCCCAGTCCACTGATGAGACTTGCAGTAACCTTTGACACAGGAGCTTAAGAGAATTTTCCCCCCAAAAAAAGAATATTCAGACTATAATATTTCATCAGTATCCAAACCAGGTCCACCCCAGCCACTGTGGAGCAAACCAAGAAGTGCTGTGTGTACAAACTCAGGAGTTACTGGTCCAAAAGTAAAACTAAACCCCACCAAACCCTTCTGCAAAAAGTATGACACTCAGTGTAATCCACTTAATACAACATACACAAAACTATGCAAAACTCTAGGGACTCAGAAAGATTAAACAACTAAAAATAAGCAAATTTTCCATGTGCAAACTAGAAAGTATCTTGCAGTTCTGACTTCATAAAACTGGGCATTTGTTGTGCTCTTCTGTGGTTCTAATTTGTTTTCAGATTAAGTACTTTAAACTTGGATATTTATACATTACTTCTGTATTCAAGATCTTTCTTTTATTTTTTATTTTAGGGATTTTGTAAAAGCTTTTATTCAATTTAAGAAGCCAATTGTGGTTGCTATCAACGGCCCTGCTCTGGGGTTAGGAGCTTCTATTTTACCACTCTGTGATATCGTTTGGGCAAGTGAGAAGGCTTGGTTTCAGACACCATATGCAACAATCCGACTCACTCCAGCTGGCTGCTCATCATACACATTCCCACAAATTCTGGGTGTTGCACTGGTAAGGTTTTCCATCTCAAATTGCTGAAGAACCTTTCATAAATTCCTGATCTTCTTTCTCTCTTTGAAAAGTAAAAGTAAATTTTCTTAATTGTCTTTAATGGAAATAAAATCTGTGGAAAGTTCATCTAATCGCTACCAACTTCTTATCACAAAATAACCTCGGAATTCAATATACAACACCTGCTGTACACAAGAAAGATTGAAAAAGCAAAGATTGTCAACATCATGGTAGAAAAGGGAAGAAATACATTAGCAGAATAATGTTGCAGAATAGTTGTCTGCAATATGTTAGGAATGGGCAGTAATACAGCCAGATACATCTTTCTGCTCTTTAAAGATAATCCACAATGATTCCCATAAGACTGCTTAGCTTTTACCAGTATAATAAATTAGAATTTGCCCCACAAATATTTCCTACTGGGTTCCATGACTCTCGACACAGTATCACTGATAGTTAAAGAGTATCACTCTTTTAAAATCAGCAATACAGATTCACCATGCATGCCAGCACATTTCTCTTAAATTAAACCCATGCTGTGCTCTGGCCACCTGCACAATCCTTAAATAGCTACTGAAACCCCTCTTAAAGTATTTTGCAGTATGGAAAGATACAGAAGAACATTTGTAATTTTATCATAAAAATAGCAGGCAAGTACGAGGAAGATTTTAAGGGAATTATAACCCAAGATTACCAGACTCTTTTGGTTTCACAGGCAAATGAAATGTTGTTCTGTGGGAGAAAGCTGACAGCACAGGAAGCCTGCAGCAGAGGACTGGTGTCACAAGTATTTTGGCCAACAACATTTAGCCAAGAAGTGATGCTACGAGTGAAAGAAATGGCATCCTGCAGTGCAGTGGTAAGAAATCAAACTCCCCCATTAAATGATATTCCATAGAGGTAAGGTGTGCTCCCAAGGCTCCTCACATGTGGGACCTCAGTTTCCACAACCATACCTGTGAAAAGCTGACATCAAAAAAACTGGATAGGGACCAGTGAGCTCATGGATTTTCTCATTTTTCAGGGACAGGAGTGGGGTATTATTTCCTTTCACCATATTTGCATTTATTCAGTGAGTAGCACCTCCTTGCCTCAGAATTTGAAAGGGGATTTTAGCAGAGTTTTCCTTCATGAAAGTGTAACAGTCTGAAACTCTACAACTGTACAGGGAACTCTGCAAGAAAACAGATTTGCCTTTTACTTTGTCCTGGCCTGCCATGTTTCAGCTGAATCTGCCTTCTTTCTGCACCTGCACAGTTCCTGCTGCTGCAGAATGTTCTACACAGCACCCCAGAAGGGTAGGATAGTGCCAGCTCAGCTCTGCTGTGAAGGGGAGGTGAGATACAGACAAGAGGGATTTGAACACAGTCTGGTAACAGTGTATTATAACTTTCCTTTTGTGTACATAAAAGTTGAAAGAAAATCCTTTCCTATCTTTACTTCCTAGGGGTTTTTCCCTTCAGGCAGATATACTCCTGTTCTGGGCACATCCTTGTTTAAAAAACATGCAGTGAAGAAAGTGATACAGGCTGCAATAAAACTGCAGTAATTAAAGTGAAAATTGTTACAGTTTCTTGCTATATTTCCTATGTCTGAAACTGTCTCAGCATCCCTCAGTTTCATTTAAAAGATCTGCTGTAAAAGGAGGTAGAGACACAAGAGATTTTTAATTAAACAAAGTGTAGATTAGATCTCACAGAAGACATTGAGAATGAAACTCTCTGGAAACACAGCAGAATTTTATTTGATGATGCTGATACGTGTATTATTTGAGTTTGGAAAACCTCTGTGCTTTACTGTGAATTCTTCCTTCCCTCACTGCTACTGGCTGTCAATGAAATTTTCTCAAGACTCCTTAGGAAGACTGGTGCTGCCTTGTGGACAAAGATAAACCCTCAAAGACTTGCTTACAAACAGACCACAAAAAATACACAGCCCCCTTGATTTGCTATTAACACCATTTACTTGAGTTAAAGACAAATACCTCTTTGCAATAGCAGTGTTGAAACCCACAGCATGTAGGAACTGGCCTTAACATTAAGGTGTTGACAAAGCTGAATGAAGAGAATGCACCTCCCTTCCCACAGAACTGTGTTACTTATATTAAATCTCCTGTCCTCAGAAAATCAGTAATGTAGGAATTATTATTGGGTTTGTTTGACCGGTTGAGTTCCTTGTGAGATACATACTGGTGGTGTGTATTTAAAAACTCATTTTAAAGGAATCAATCTCAATGTGCTTAAAAATGGGTCTGGGAAAAAATGAGCTGAACTGTGGGAGCAACCATGGATCTGCAGCTTGTGCCTTTCAGAACTTGCAAAAATTACTAAGGGCTTGAGGTTGGGCTTTCTATTGCAAAGATCTCAGGTGATTTGTTATATCTGCCAAGTAAATCTAACTCCAGAACACAGTCAGAGGGTGCTTATTTTGCTTAGCACCATTCTTTTACAAAATATTTCACTTCTATAAAAATGTAAGCAAATAGGCTTAAAAAGGGATTTGCAGTAAAGATCCTTTCCTATTAATTTCTGTATTGATAAAGAAATAATACATACATTAGGAGAAATTGTTAAAGATAGTGGACATCCACATTTGGAGTTCCAACATGTCTAACTTTAAATGCCACCTTCCAGAAAACAGGTACCCAGTATATTGTCCCTTACACATTTTCATTTCAATGTGAGGGAGTTCAGCTCCTTCTTGTGCTTCATGGCAGACCTTCAATAAACTAAGGTACTTTAGAATCCCTCATTCTTTTCAAAACCTGGCACTAACCCATCAACCTCAATTCTTAAAGATGCTGACTATCAGCAAGTGGAGTTGTGGCTCTAAATCAAATGCAATTTCTGTGCCCAAAGGACTTATTTAGATTGTAAAACATTCAGTAGTCTAAAAATACTGGTCAGGCCATTATCCATAGTAATTTTTTCAGATTCAAAAGAAAATACTGAGTCATATTTTGGCTTTAGGTATTGGAAGAGTCCAAATGTCTCGTGCGGAGCTTCCTGAAATCCGGACTTGAAGATGTGAACGAGAAAGAATGTCAGATGTTAAAACAGCTGTGGAGCTCTTCCAAAGGACTGGATTCATTATTCAGCTACTTGCAAGACAAAATTTATGAAGTCTGATATCTTGGCCTAACTTGAAGAGAAATCGCTCCAGTTGTGACCAGAGTCAGATATGACCATGTTTGAGAAGCAGAGGCAATGCATCAGTGAGGAATTTGTGACAGTGATCCCAATGCCTGTGGCTGTGTGAGGCACACAGCTGCTTGTAGCCGGTTTGATTTTGTGTAACCAAGACGTGGGCAGGCGTTCAGTGCACGAAACCTGTGCAGAGGCTGCATCTTTCACATTGCTCATCCACATCCAACTCGACATTCCACGTGCTGAGAAGCACCGCTGAGGCCCAGCAAGGCTCACCCACCTGTAAGGGTTTATTTTGTCTGTCCTTAAATTATTCTTGCTGTTGCAGCACATCTGGGCTAGACACAGAGGGCTCAGTCTAAAATCCGGGTCAGCACAACGTTTTGCAGACCCAAAAACCATACATTAGAAATATGTTAATTATTTTTTTCTAAGTTCTAACAGTTTAATGGAAAAAATCTGATAATTTATATGTATAATATGTAAAGTTAGTTTACAAAAATTACTAGAATTTTTTTCTTTTTTAAATTTATTTAACTTATTTATTTTGTGTTCATATTCAGCTGTTTATTGATCACAGATCTTATTTTCATATTTCCCTTTTGACTGAATTAAAGGCATCACATGAGAATGCAAACACATTTTTAGCAGCAAACTGAGTAGAAAAATAAAGAATATATAGAAAATCCACAGAATATTGTGGGCAGTAAATGAAACAGCCACATGCATGCTCCTCTATGTGTAAAATTGTACAAAAAAAATGTATGAAAACAGATTCATTTGCCAGGGTTAAGAGAACAAAAGTGGGTTCTGACACAGTGAGTCCCCCTTAAGTCTCTCTTCACTTTCTGCCTTCTTGAGGAGCACTGAAGGGCTTGCCAACCAGATGCTTTATTTAAGTTTACTATACTCCTGTTAGCCGGATATCAGTAACAGGGTGAGTGGTGCCGTTCCGTGGCATCGTACTGTTTTTCAGGTTTAAACACCCCTTTTGGTCTGAAGTCTAAAAGCAAATCCTTATGAGCCTTAGTCTAGTTGCCTGATTCCTCAGGTGTGAGATAATTTCTGCTCTGGAGGCCTTTGGGTGTGGGCCAGCAGTTTCTACAAGGTGCTAGGCATTGAACTGGTGGAGGCAGAGGTTTTGTTTTGCTTTTCCCAGCTCTCCACCTGGCCACCCCACCACCTGTTACAAGAACTTATGGCTCTCCATAAAAGCAGTCCACAAGAAACAAGGAAAATCCAGTCTGCTCTTTTCAAATGTGATCCTAGTACTGTTCAGTGACACTGACTGACTTCTGAACACTGGATCTCTCTCAGTTCTTTCCTGCCATGGGCAGTTCATGTGGAAAGGACAGGAGCATGCTCTGAGACTTCACCTGCCATTATAGTACACCCAAATTGAAACCTCTTGAAGCGGAAGCTTTGCACATTTGTTTGCTTTGTAATTTGTGCACTTGCCCTCCATCCTTGAGCTCAGTGATTATGATTTAAACCTCTGCAAAGAGGCTGCTCAGCTTTCTCCCTCTTAGCATTTCCATAAAGAGTTTCAACAAAGCCTTTGTAAAGTTAACAAACAGGTGATTACAGTAAACTGTAGCCTTCAACATATTAATGTAACATTTCTTTTTCCACAAATAATTAGAAGTGCTGTTTTTATGCCCTAATTGTACCACTGAATTTTAAGGAAATCATTACCCTAAATGCAGAAGTTCTCATGGAAATTCTTCATTAAAAATACAGAATCTGGCTTCTAATTAGCCTGTTTAAAAGATTTTTTAAAACAAACTTATTGAAACCATAAGCTTATTTTAAAATGACTTGAAAGAGAGAGTTCTCTCTCAGTAACTATTTGAAGTGATGGATGCACCACTTATTTTACACCAACCCTTGCTTTTGTCCACAATGTGGCAGGGGCGCGTTGGATCAAGGCAGGGCAGGTGCACACGAAGTCACCAGGAAAAAGAGGGATCACCCAAGTGAAAACCACTCACACTCACACACACACACGACTTTGTACACTCAGGCCTCCAGCACACACCTCCAGAAAAAGAAAAAAAAAGGCAATGGAAAGCATCATGGTTCCTCAATTTCCTTTATTTCCTTTATTCCCGTCCAGAGAGCCATAACTTCGAATCATGTGTTAATAAGATATTAGGAAGTTTGTTTCCATACAATGCTTAGTTTTTGTAGATAAATATAGCAAGATTGCTCAGCAATGTGAAGGAATGCGTTCTGAATGAGATTTGCAAACAGAGAAGAATCTTACGTTGTTGGATGTTTTAAACTGCACCATTTCATCTGAATTTTCAGATATCTGTATCTTAGCATTTTTTATGACAAAGGAATGGTTGAAATACATTTTCTATAATTATTTTTCCATTAAAGCAAGCGCTAACCATAGTTAACATTTTTAATTATTCATATCTATACAATTACAATCTAGTTTTCATGGAATCTATTTTCCCTTCAAAAAAAGAGTAATAACAATGTTGAAAGCTTCTTTTCCAGTATTTAAATATCAGAATCTGAATTTTCTCTTGTGTTTCTATCCTTACTAGGTATTCAGACATCTAGATGTACTGTACATATTAGTCTGGGTACCTTTACTAATATTCACAGTATTTAAGATTAAAAATGCAATTTGTCGTTTAAGTATATTATTTTATTCTTGTGTAAATTGTTTTGTACAATCTTTAAAAATCTACAGTTTTGCATTTGTAGATATTAAAGGTAAGCAATTTATTTTGTGTTGTCCTGCATGTATATTTTTGCTGTAGATAAGTGTTGCTTAGTTTACTATTTCAGTACATTTCTGTTAAAATAAATAAGCTTACAAACTTTAATACAGTATATATTTTCAAAATATAAACTTTTATATTTCTGTGGTAGGTTAGGGTATGCGTTTTAGGCAATCTTTTTCACTACTATGAACTGTTCTTTTAATCTATAATATAATGGTTTTGTGCCAATAGTTTTTCATTAGAATGAAATGCTCTTTTAATGTTAGGGATGAACAGACAATTTTGGTTGGGGTTTGTTTTCTGTTTGGTTTTGGGTTTTTTTAATTGTTTTGCCAGCCTTTACAGTTTTAAATATAATTTATAAATGTATTGCATTTGTGAATAAGCCTTACCATTAGGTACAAGAAATCTTTAAAGCTGCATAATTGCTTATGTAGCACTAAGGACTTCCCCAAATAATTGCTGTAAGAAAGTTAGCAAATCAGAGTACAGGGCCTTAAGTTTTTCTTGTGAAAAGGATAATACGGGTTGTTTCTTTTGAACAACATAGGTAGACTTGTCAGCATGGGCTTTGTTATATATAAACTGTGCATTTGTGCTCCCAACCATGGTAGTTTAATCTCAGGCTTTGTGTGGCTGGGTCTATAAAAGTCAAATCTGGCTAAAGCCAGCACTCTTTAGGAGACACTAAAGAAGTTTACATAAGAGACTTATAGACAATCTTATCATAGTACATTTGGGTACTTGCTATCCTCGATGTGTTATCTGTGTCTGCCCAATTAACCGTATGTTTTAAGCCATATTAAATCTCTTTACTGCTATTTTAAATACTACACTGAAAGTCATTCACTAGCTTGCTTGCTCACAGACAGGATTTCGATTTTTAGTGAATAAAAATGTTATGCCTTCCATAAAAAAACAAAGGACCAAAGAATTGCATTATTCTAACAAAGCGTTAGTTCCTTTGCCAGTGAACTAGTTTGACATTGGTACTGAAGATCAAACAGTCTCTTTCTGCTTCAAACACTGCATCCTCATCCATGTCAGGTGTAAGGGGGAAAGATGTATCCACTGAGCTATTGGGAAAGGAGTGATGTTCAGCTGGGATGGCATGTCTATTGGTAAGGCTTATTACCAAACCTCTGAGATGAAGCAAAGAACCAAAAATTCACAAGTTATGTCAATGTAAATTTATTTTCAGAACTTGCACAAATAATTAATTGTAGAACTTTGCAAATTAGGCCCTTAAGTTATTTTGGCAGAATGCCATGGAACAGACTAAAACAGTTTCTAATATTTGTAATGATGAGTACATATTATAATATTATAAGGGTACAGGCACCCCTATATCACAGTGTTGTAAATATTTTCTGAAACTGGTACAGTACTGAGGGACTTGTATCTTCTGATATATCAAATATTGACTGTCTAGATCAAATTGTACACAATTTATTTGTTGATGGTCCTGTAACTAGTGTATGGACACATTTCTGGGTGCCTTAGAAGTTGTATTTTTCATGTGTGTTAATATGCAGTATTTATACATTGTGAGAAGCTGCTTTGAATAAAAACATTGAAACTTCATTTCAATGCAGTGATTTTCAGTTTTACATAAGCAGAATGAATGTGACAACTGGTAGCCATTATCTATAATAATATTATTCATAGGGTCCTGCCTTCCCAAAGAGACCAGGCACACAGTGGGCTTTTTAAAAGAAAATTACTTCTTTTCAAAAGGCAAAACCCAGGGCACTAAGAGACACTGCATTAAAAACTCTCTGAAATCAATTATGACCCATTTCAATTACCATTTCTTGATCAAGTCCAAGAAAAACACCAAGAACTGTCTCCCAAAAGCACTTCTAGGACACCATTACCACTTCCCCTGTTTGATATGTGCACATCACCTAAAGCATTCCTGCCCTGAACCAGCTGTTTCAGGCAGGATTTTGGCTCCACATGACGGAGTTTGATTTTGCAGTGGTGTTTGCCAGGAGGGCCAAGATTCAGCCAAGCCCCAGCCTGGTGCAGGAGAAGGTGGATAAGCCTGTGGGCTCCCCACATGGCTCTTGCCAGGGGCTCTTGTGCACCAGAGGATCCTTTGCCCATAGCATCCACAAATGCTATTTCCAGTCATGTATCTCCTGTGATTAGAAGAGAAACTGTAAATTACTTCTGCCTGGGGCAGAAAAGGAAGGATATTTTTACAGAGAGCCAGGGTTAGCCAACCCAGCTATACAAGGTCTAAAAAAATGACCTACTCTTCACTCAAAGGAAACAATTATGTTCTAGCAATTATATTGGTTGGCTTTAAACTGACCAACACTGTTGGTCACCTATATGAAGCAGAGGATTAAGTAATTTAGTCTTGCTTCACTATCAACAAATTATTTATTACAGTGAGTCTTGTTAGGAATTAACTTATTGTAGCATCCAATGGACTGTGAGCAATGTGCACATGATGAACAGGATGTGACACCTTTCCTGTCTAACAGTTTTATTGATAGGTTTGGTTTAGTTTTGTTTTCATCAATTTCATTTTAAATACCTCATTTTTAAAAGAAAGCAAAAATTCTTTTGAATTAAAAACTTCATCCAGATATTTTGGCGGGGAGGGTTCAAGCTTTCTCAAATGTCTGTCCTTGTTGCAGCAAATTAATACACAAATTACATGGAAGAGGAACCTGTTATGTAGATATAAAGAAGTAATTGGATGTATAAAAGAACAGGAAGGTATTAATCCCAATTAAGGTATAAAAACAGGTTAAAGCCTGCATACACTAAGATGTGCCACTTCTCATTTTGAATAACAGGAATAATATTGCATATGGCAAGAACAAGGACAGGTTCTGAAAGAAAATGAAAGCATGTGAAAAAAACCAGACAATTTTAAATACTGGGGGTGTTCAGAGAAAAACAATTGTCAGAAGTTGGACTAGAGGACAGTTTGGTTGCAGAGGAAAGTCAGGTTTGATTCTGGACATATTAACTTCAGGAATTCATCTCTCCTTGGGTGTCTTATTTGTCATGAAACCCCCTAAGAAGTAAAATTTTATCAAACATAATCCATCTCTTCACGACTCTGACTTAACCTCAAAACCAATCTCCAGTCATAGCATGGAGAGTTTCAAATTACTAAGAAAGCCAGACTAACAACCCCCTCTAGAATTCAAACCATTTGAACTTTGTTAGCAGCACTACACTTTAATCTATACTCTTTCCTTGGTTTTACAAATTTGCTCATTATAGACATATAATAAAAATAGAACTATTAAAAACTTTGTTTAATTCCAATTATTAAGTCCATCTGATGTGACTCAGTAATTTTCATCTGGAACAGTTAAGAGTACTATGGGAGAAAGAAGGCAATTTTCATTTTGAGAAAATGAAACAGTTTTTATTTAGTAACTTTAAAAATTCTATGTTAGACTGTATTACCTTTCCTTATCACTTCATGACACTGGTGTCACTTGAACAAACCCCATGGATCCAAGTCAAGAGCCACCAGCATCAATGGAGATCCTAGCCTGACTTCATTCACTTCTAAAGAAACCCCAGGGCTGATGGATACCACAGCAAACTCCTTCACAGTAATAGTACAGGAATATCTAGTAGCCATCTCTTCAAAAGATAAAGTGCTCTGATGAGAAACACGTCATTAGCTTTGGAGGAAGGGTTCCATTACTGCAAAATTTGACAGCAGTGTCTATGAAATTTTGTATAGATATCAACATTTTCCATGTTATTGCTGACTCCAGTTAGTAGAAAGTCATGCCCAGCTGTGTTTTAACCTTCTTCAATCCCATTTATCAACTTGAATTCTGGATGACTGTGTAACACAACTGTGAAACTGATTTTATACATTGGTCATAGACAGAAATATATTGGTGAACAACTGTAAAGAGGAAAGTGAAAATGCTCTTTGCAACCAGGAGTCATGTTTGAAACAAGGGCTGTTGAACTGCTGCTGCTTCCTAAGATGAAATAAAAAGCTTCATCTAACAATGGAGTTTCTAAAATGAAAAATTATTTAAACACTAAGCAGCAATCTTGACTCGTTAGAACTGAGTTAATTACTATCATCTAGAAATAAGTTATTCACAGTCATCCAGAAATGTGTTTCTGATGTGTCTGTAAATAAGTACTACACTATCTATTACTCCAAAAAGATCAGCAATTTCCTGCTGCTGTCCTTCCAGCTGCCTGGTTACTCCATATGCTGCCCACCAGGCTCTGGGGTATTCACTTTCACTAAATGAATACAGGAATTCACATAACACTCTTCCCATGTCTAATTATCCAAGATCTACATTATTTTAGCCTCTCACTTGTTATTTTACATGCAGCTGCAGCAACTTTGTCAGGGGCTCAGACTCTGGCAAACAATTCCCTTCAAGTCTACCTTTTGCCCCTTATAGACTCAAAATGAGCAACAACTCCAAACTCCCGATGGCTGCACTGCTGGGGGATGGATGCTCCTGCTCCAAAGGTCAGAGGAGCACAGCTTTGATGGCTGGCAGCAGCATCCCACCGGTTGGACTGTGGGCTCCAGAGTTTCCCTTTATTTCTGAGAGCAAGCCTTACTGAGATCAGTGGTTCAGCCCTGAGTTTTCATGTAATGACCTTTCATCACTCCTTTGCATAGGGCTGCTCCCAGAATGAGGGATAAAGCCATGTAATTTATTAACTATAAAGCAACCCACAAGCTCCTTATGCCCATGGCCAGGGCATCTGACAAAAGCCCCAGACGTGGTGCTGATAACACCCATCCCAGCCCCAGCACCTGCCTTCATCAGACCAGAAAAACAGCATATTTTATTCTTCATGTATTTACATGGAGCAGGATGAAGCAGACTTACTCTCCTGGATGCTGAAGTGATGCCAGCTGGAAAAGAATATCCCAAAGCACGTTAGACCTGGTAGGATTCATCTTCCATACATGGCTGTAACTAGTTAGAACACAAAGACACTGTCTCCTTCTAAATGATACTTTTTAAATAAATGCTTTTCATCTGAAAATGTATTCAAAGATTAAAACCGAGCTTTAAAGGAACAGTCTGCAACGTGGCTGATTTGAAAGGCTAAAAGTTTTCCCAACCATTTCAAGTATGAGAAAATCCAACAGCTCTCCATTTGTGATTCAAGCACTTGGTAAACACACTCCACAACTGTACCATGGCTGTGTGCCAGTGAAATGGTGAGTCAGCAGGCAGGGGAGGGAATCAAGTGTCAAGAATGCATTTAACCCTCACTCAGAGAACATTCTTCTTACTAAAAGAATGAAAGCACACCATAGAAATGTAAAAAATTACTGGAAAATTTTAACCACTAATACAGGTGGTTATCTCAATTTTCTTCCAACTTTACAGAATTTCTCTAATTTTATATCTCACTTTAGAAAACAGCTAACAGTAAATTGAAGAAAAAGAGGTTCATGAACATGTTTCAATGCAGTCCTAAAATCCTTACTCTGACCAAAATCTCAGTGATAACCCTGGCAAGACTGTGTGCTGAAGGGTTTCACAAGAGCATTAGAATTGATAATATTTAATACTTGCACAGATATAAAAAGGAGTACATTTTCCTAACGAAAATATAGTTTAACTCATCTGTCCCATTCCCAAAGGAGTATCTGTGCACACTACTTTGCTTCACAGAGTTCTTGTGGAGTAGTTGATGAAATCACAAGAATTCCTAAATCATTTTTAAATTAACCCATCGTAAAAAATTCCCCACTGAAGCATCACGGTGCATGATCACTCTAGGTACTCTATTCAGCATGGAGAAAGAGCATACAAAAGTGAGGATTAAAAAATATATATATGAAAGAGTACTCAGTCATCCACCTGAAGATTTGAGCACTCGTTTACAAAGTTGTTAAACACTGCCAAACCTGAATGACAGCATTTTATACCTACTTTCTTACTCTTCACAGGTGTAAATAACCACGTTGGACACCTAGGGAGGAGGGGAAAGGAGGGGGCAGAAAAGACTCCAGTTATTACCTTCAGAGTGTTAGTTAAGGGTAATTATAGACCAGCTGTGAATTGCCAGCTTGCCCCCGTTATGGAACAGATACAGATTCCAGTTAATGCTGAGGACAGCCAGCTCTGCTGTCCTCAGCTGCTTGAGCTTACAAATGCCTACCCAAAGCTGTTTTTTTAAACATCTGGCCCCGCTGACCTCCATGGCCTGAGCCATCTCCTCCAGGAACTCAACTGACAGCCAGGATCATCCATTTACTGTTTGTGAATTAATGTTGTAATGTGAATTATTGTTGAGAATAATATTTATTTATATAATTTATATAATTATCAATTTTTATGCAGAAAACATTAGCAGATACTGTTTTAAATGATTTCAGACACTCAGCACTAAATAAGTGGCTCACTTTCAAGAACCAACCAAGAAAAAACATTCCACAGAATATCATATATTCCTTCAAAAGGGGATCTACATTTCATTAGCATGGATGCTTAAGTGGAATAAGTCTCAGTATGGGGACTGTTTTCAGCAATAGTTGGTAATTAAGTAGTAAAGTACTAATAAAATGTTTAGTCAGGTTGCATTTAAATAGCAGTATAATGATATGTAATTACTAAAAAAGAGTGCCAAATCCATTCTGCAATAGACCACATTCAGTTTTCATGCACTGTGCAAATCCATTTGAAAACAGAAAGGATTCCAATGTCCACTGTACAGTGGCCAGGGCACAGGCAAGCTGTGAAACTTGTGCTCTCAGTCACAGAGGAGAACCTTTTACTTAAAAGCACACTCCAAGTTTCTCTCACAGAAGCTACAGAAATTAAAAGAAAATATTCTTAACACATACAGGAACAAATAAGCACATAGTAGCAGTGAGGCCAGCAGCTCTTCTGCAGGGTCATAATAAAAAACCAGCAGGAAAACAAGGAAGAGCCTGTGAGGAAGGATAATACTCAATGACCTCGGCATGGGGGACACAGCAGGAACCTGTCCCCACAGGAGGTGTCTAAGGGTGAGGCATTCAATTCAAGAATAAACTTGGTGGAGAAGGTACCAAAATGTTCTGCTCCAGCAAGGTATGGGGAGATAAGTATAATTCTTGGTGGCTAAGCAAAATGTGCAGTAGGCAAAAGGAACTTGGCACAGCCAGGTTGAATTTCAACCAAAAGAAAATGCAAATATTTAGAACTTAAAAATGTGTCAATGAAGATAAAGGCTCAGTGGAAAAAAATGTATAAGGGTAAAGTTGAAATGCACAAAATTGCCACCATAGCAGAAATTTAAAAATACTGCAGAGACAAATGTTTATATTTTAGATATTATCTCTAGAAGATAAAAACCAGTAACACCAAATACAGAGATATTTTGATTTTCTAACAACTCCTCTTGTGATGAGAGTAGTTCTCAAACTGTCGTATAGATGCAATAAGTAGCTGACAGTCTAGTAGGTCTCAAAATTGCTTGCAGAATCTTTATATTATTTACAAATCTTTGTACTTCTCCAGAACAGCCATTAGTGTTTTAGACTAACTAACAACAGGCTGCCATGAACATGGGCCCGTGTTCCAGAAAAGGTTCTGTTTGTTCTTAAATCAAATCTAAGTGTCATTCATATAATTACTATGGTGACAAAGAGTTTATACATATACATAATAATTGTGAGGGTTTTTTTAATCAAAAATGTGAAGGTAAAGCTTGGGAGACCCTTCAAACTTAAATTATTTTATGATTTGCAAACTAACAGAGTACATCTCTGCACCACTGAATCCCTCTGACTTCCCAAGACCAGAGCTGCACTTGTGTTTAAGGTAATCCATGGAATGACATCATGGCAGCAATGGGGCTCCTTCCAAGTCAAAGACCAGGCATCTCCTTATGTGATTTTTTCAAAATTTGCTTCAATGGAAATTAGGTACCAAATCCACAGAGCTGCTTTGAGAACCTGTTTTTTGTGTCAGCCCCTGGCAAGCTTTCAGTGTTTCGGCACAGCCTTTTTTCACCTAGAACTGTGCCAATAATCCCTTTTAAAGTACCAAAGTGCCTGCTTTTGTGAGTTCTGCTTGACTCCAACATGGCCAGTGAGCATGTGCTCAGTAATGCACCTTTCAGGCAGTCATTTTCTTAACATGTCCAGATGTTTAAAAACTTTCTTTCTTGATCACAAACTTTCCTATCACCTTTCAAAAAACAGAGGTAGGCTGAGATACTGGATTTGCAGAGATTTGGATTATTTTTGCCTTTGTATTATTTGCAGACAACCTACAAAAACACTAAATCATTTGTCTGGGGTTTTTTTAATCAAAGTAGCTGACCACAGGTTATATGCAGGAAAATAACTACTTTTTTTAAACAGGAGGAAGGTCTTGTTCATTTGACAAGAATGGTTCATTTTTTAGAGATTCAACTCTTACAACTAAAAGAAATACGTCATCTTCAACTGATACAGAAAGAATCATAACCAAGCAAGCACAAAATGCTGAACCCACATGCTTGGGGTGAGATTCTCACCCTGTAAGTCAACTAATACTCTAAAATGTTCTTATTTCTATTGTGCACGACCTCCCAATTTTCCTCATGTATAATCTGTGCTTTGAATATTAAGAAAGATGGCATTTATATTAAGGGAGTAAGATATTCAGTGGGTTAACGTTCTACTTTGTGAACAGATTACCAAGAAAGAACCTTCCCTTGTTATAAAAGGCATTTCTGTTCTGTGGATTCAGAAAGCTGATTTCAGCATGTAACTGAGTCATGAAGGAAACAGCTGAGCAGCACCAGCCAAGAAATAAAGATCAGGTTGCATCTACTGCTGCTCAAACCTGCACCTTTTTCTGCTCAAACCCATTTGTACACAGCCACTTCAATCTCTTTAGGGCTCCCCTTGTACAGCAGTTTGGTTTCCTGAAGACAACAGGAACTTAATTTCCACCCTCCCAGACAAGTGTCCTGACCCCTAAATCCCAATGCTGTGTTTGCTCTCACTGATCTACAGAATTAAGAATTATAAAACTGGACAGTGGACAAATTCGCTGGTTCCAGTGTGGCAGCAGGGTGATCAGTAACACCCAAATCCTTTTCCCCTTTTCTTTCCCAGTATTTGATGCTGGCAGATGTGGTATTAAGGGACACACTTATGTGGTGGACCTGGCAATGTTGTTTGGTGTTATGGTTAGACTCAAGGGTCTTTTCCAACCTAAATGATTTTATGATTCTATTACAGTAAAGATGAGATCCTAAACCCAGATTTGTCTCCATTGCCAAGATGCTGTAATAACACAAAGACAGTTCCTGTCCAAGGAGGAGGAAAATTCATCATCACAAATAGTTATAAATACAGAGACATGGAAATTTGATATTGACCTTGCTGCACTAAAATCAATAAGAGATTTTTCACCAACTTGAATGGATCAAGCCCACAGATGGGATATCTGCCAGCTTAGCTCATCAGCCTCCACCTAGCCTTTGCAGTCTCATTTATTACAATCATCACATTAGAGGGAGGTCTTTAAGATCAATACAAAAGAGGAACAGACACAGTAGGTTTGTCTGAAATGTAAAAATGGGGTTTGAAGCTGGGGATCAAGAGACAATGAGACAAAAGACAGGCAGGAAATAGCACAGGTTAGCAGGTGATACAAATCGTTACAACTCCAAGAGAACCATGAAACATCTTTGTGAATACAGGGCTTGGAAACTAAAAGGGCAAAGCACAAGGAATGAAGAAGTTGAAAATGGGGCTTTACTTCAAAAAAAGAGGATGGTTGAATACATTTTTATATGAAGGTAATTAGGGGAAATAAAATGTTTATCTCAAAATCGAGACTTGGAATTACTCAATGGATTTGTAATTCTGCACAGTGAAAGGCATTGGGTAAGAGGGCTTTTAGTGATTTGAAGGGAAGTGGGGACTAGTCTGAACATGAGGAACAGAGTAATGCACTGACTGATTTACACAGGATTTTGAAGTCTGAAGAAACAATTGTTGAAATAACCACAGAAATTTAAAAATACTGAAAATGGGGTGTTCTCAGAGTGCACAATTAGATTAATAAGCAAACAAGCTGTTAGCGGGTATCACATGATTGCTTTTTGGGTTCACTGCTATGAAGATTTGATTCAAAAAATATAAAGGTACTTCCACTGTGACTGATAGCAAGACAAATGAATTAGGGGCTGCCAGCCAAAGAGTCTATTTTATCTCAAGAGAATGGTTGCTTACTCATCTCTAGTCAACAGCCCCTTTTAAACATATTGGAAGTAATTTTAAAACCCCAAGGAATGATGGAATTTAAATTATTTGTGAGGGTGGAAGACTGAGAGGTTTTCCTACATGACCAGTTATTTCCCAGAAAAATATCAGATGCTCTATCATCATATTTATGATATTTTCCCCAAATTAAACTCCAGGCAATACAGTTAAACTCAGAGTCATCACAGCAAATTGAATTTGCTCTCCCTTTCTTTGCAATGTACAATTGTTGCAATCTGCTATCTACTTTTCTCATGGTCATATTTGTGAATAAATCAGTGCATTCAAATAATTCCAGTGAATCAGTTAATACTTCAAATGAAGTCCAAATGAATCAGCCACTTTAGGGAGAGAAAACAAGTAAGTAGGTCAAGGTGATGGGTTTAGCTCTGTGAAATCCAGGTTCAATCC
Source organism: Pycnonotus jocosus (assembly GCA_013400435.1). Taxonomy (NCBI): domain Eukaryota; kingdom Metazoa; phylum Chordata; class Aves; order Passeriformes; family Pycnonotidae; genus Pycnonotus; species Pycnonotus jocosus. Next base: position 87,124 of record VWYP01011985.1, read on the forward strand.
TCTGCTCCAGCATAAGGTGCTCCCCACACATGGTGTGACATGTGAATTGCTTCTGGGATCAGTTTGCAAGATATTTAGGCACTTTTCACTGAAATCCCCTAAACCAGACAATCAATGAAGAACCCTAGTCTATCAACAGTTTCACAGAGCCATAGAATGATTTTGGTTGGAAGGGTCCTTAAAGATTATCTCATTCCAATGCCCTGCCATGGGCAGGGACACCTTCTACTACACCTGGTTGCTCCAACTCCATCCAACATTGCCAGAGATGTGGCAGCCTCAGCTTCTCTGGGAAACCTGTGCCAGTGCAGGCACAGTAAAAAATTTCTGAGTAAAGAATTTCTTGCCATCATATAGGCTAAGCCTGCCCTTTCAGTTTGAAACCACTGCCCCTTGTCCTGTCACTATCTGCCCACATAAAAAGTCCCCCTCTCTCCTTTTCATAAGCCCCCTTTAAGGCACTGGAAGGCAGAAGAGACAAACGAGGTCCCCCTGGAGCCTCCTCTTCTCCAGGATGATCAGGCCCACCTCTCAGCCCGTGGCAGATGGGCTCCAGCTCTCTGAGCACCTTCATGCCCTCCTCTGGACCCCTCTAACGGATCCACATCTTTCTTGGGCTGTTTTCCCTTGTATCCAAATTATCACAAATTGTAACTCCAAAACTGTGATCAGCTGTTTAAATCAAGAGAGAGACAGCAAAACCATAAGCTTTTTAAAAGCTCTGATATCAGAGGGGAATGGAGACATATTTTTGTTCTATACATGCATGCCACTCTACACTTGAGTTAAATCTCCTTTTGTGAGATACTAAGGTTCCTCTGAAAAATAAACATCACACAGACTAACCATTCATCCATCCATGAGATAAACTCAAATTTCCAGTCCCACGGTTAAGCAAATGCAAAATAAAGTGACTAAGAAATTAGTCACTGAAGAAGTATATTTGAAAATAAATTATGCATATTACATGAACGGTGCCTACAAATCTCTTTTGGAAAGGGCATAACTCTGTAAGCACTGAAATCAGTGATACAGCCCAGGTTAATTTCCACAGGTCAGGATGAGAGGCTTGAACGCCCTACTGACATTGCAGGCATTTAACCTGTGCTGGATCAGCCCCTCAGCAGACAGCAGGCAGGTACTCTCTACAGGAAATCTACCAAGGACACAAAGAAAGAAACATTAAAAAGAAAACAAAATCCCAAAAGTCCTTTACTATAAAGACAGACACTACTTGTGGATGGGTGAAGCATTTAGCTGCAATACAAGGCAGAGAGCTGTAAGGGAGTACATATTTCCATCTGGGCACAACTCCAATTTTATATTAATAAACTGGCTCTTTTTTGTAAACAGAATCAATATCCTGTTTAAAAGTGATTCTCAGAAGAGCAGGAAATTAGAAAATATTAATATTAAATTAATCAAACTTCTCTTCATGAAATATTGTTCATGTTAATGAATAAATTTATTTTTCGGGTTTTCCAGTGTATATGCACATATACACTGAAAACGCTACCCTATGAGCTATGTGCTCATTTGAGATATGCAATGCTACATATTTCCTTCTTATTAATTCTGATTCCATGAACACTGAGTGCAATTTCTACTTTCAGGGATTATGAATTATAAATATGATATAATTTTTCAGGATGAATCATAAAGAATAAGTTTCTTTTTGGTCTTTGGTATTTTTCAGCAATACTGGATTTGCCTCTAAAAGTAGAAGGGGCAGGGGGAAACCATGCAAGAAAGCTGAAATTTCCTAAAGCATTTTATTTTATTACTGGCACACCAAATTCCCATTTCCCTGACCCTGTCAGGAAATTTCAGAGACTCAAATGTTATCAGTTACATCATTGGAGGCATTCTAGTCCATGGCTTGCTTTTTTACATAGCTAAGAAATTTCTAAGTTCTCTACAGCTTTTTTTTTTCCAGAAGGGTAATAGCACTTCCCAGTTCAGAAGAAATGTGTCCAAGACAGAGAGAGGCAACCCTGGGGAAAGAGCAATGAAAGCAGGGACAAGGAGGAAGAGTGAAATGGGGTGAGGTTTAGGGGAAAAAAATGTCCAAAAAGATCAGAAATGTGGCTTGGCTTGTGAACCCGATGAATATTAAAAGTACTCAGAAATTATTATTTGGTGTGAATGTGGATAAGAGGCATGGGGATAAGAGAGGAAAAGAAAGATTTTCCAATCTTTCTCAAAATCTAAACTCATAAGAAAATCTTCTTTAGGATGGAAAAAAAAAATCTGCTGAAAAGAAATTAATTTGTAAAGCAGGCTTACTGTGCAAGTCTAAATTTAACCATAGCATTCATTACCAGGAACACTTTAAAACACATCACACCAGGGAAGGTGGGTTACTTACTCCATCCAGGCTGTCTTTCTAGATCTCAAAACTTTGCTTCCTTGCTGCATCAAACTATTTTAACTTTTGAACTGAAGAGTTGCAGGGGCTTTAGTACAACCTATGAAGGAAGTTACCCTGGAGCAGAACATACCTGAAAATACCAAGTGCATAACCCAAACACCATATTGAGAATCACTTGCAAGACCAGTGTTTTATTTACTGAGCCTTTTTCCTTTTGTGTCTGCACATTCACAAACAGTAACTTTTTATGATGTCTAGTGGAACCCCAGTGTGAGAGTTCACTGTGATGCCTTTGAAGCAATAAGTAAACATTTTTAACTGTGTGTGTGCCAGATTAGCTGGGAATTTCCCATGTCCTGCCCTGCAGCCGAGATCACTGCTGACTGCCCCTGAGTGTGGATTCCACAGGCTGGTGAGGGGGAGATATGACAGTTCCCTGAATTACTCATTCATCCCAACACACAATTGGAGTTTCATTACAATGTACAGAATTCACTCAGAGGAAAGAAAGCAAAGAAGTACACACTATACATCTTCTACCACCACATTTCAACAACTTTCAATCATCCCTCTTCTCTCTGTCATCTTTAAAATGTTCAGGTGCTCACATCACCAAACTGCAGAGGTATGTCCTCAAAACTGGGCACGTGAATCTCTGAGTTCTAGTTTGCAGACTCCCATACACACAAGTAAAAATGTCCACAAATTAAAACATAATGACTACAGATGCTCAACTGCACCTACTTGCACATTTAGCACAAACCAAGGCAATTTGTACTAGAAAAGGGTAGCACAAACTACAGACTCTCCATTGAATATACTGCAAATGAAACCACAGATCATGGCCAATGTTCTCTTCTGTTGTGCTGTATCTCTCATAAGTGTTTTAAAATAAACACTAAATAGTAATTGTTTAATGCACCTTAAACCTGCCTTTGGGATGCTCTGTGGACAACTGCAGAAAGTCACAAGTCCCACAATACACTCAATACATTTGAAATATTAATTTCTGTTAAAATATAATTATTTTCTATTGTTACCTCTGTCAACAATAATTGCCAAAGGATATTTGTACAGAAAAATTCACTCTTCTGTGTCACTGATTAAGGCTTCAATACAGCTCCTCAATCAATGCAATGCAATGCCCACAAATACACTGTATTTTTTCTACAGTCATAACCCACAGTAAAACCTCTAAATCAGTAGAGAATTTGCTGTTAAACACTAAAATTCTAGGATGCCTCTTTATTTTTATACACTGTAGAGGGATATAAATACAGTCAAAGGTTAAACCAAAATGTCTTATTTTATACACAAATGCAGAGTCAACACAGTAGCACATTTTACATATGAGACTATGTGCAACACAATCAAAGCTACTAGGGAGGGAAAACTGAATTTTCATATTTAAAACAAAAATCAAACTTGTCTTGCACACTCTAAGTTAAGAGCACCTTTACTGAAGCAGTTAAATGTTCCTGTTCCAGGTATAAGGTATGATCTCCCAGAGCAAGCCTGTCTGTTGAAGAGGTTTCATTGCAAAATGGAATGAGAGGTTACACAAAGTGACTGTGAGTGCATTTAAGAATGACACTCAACCTGATTATTTGCTTTATTTTTTAAGTAAACAAATCATTACACTTGAAGCCTAATAAAGCCTCCTGCACAATCCCATGCCTGGGAATTGCACAGCAGCAGCTCAGTGAGCCACAGCTGAGCTACAGGAACCCTCCGGCCTGGCAGCCCCAGCAAGGGAAAGCCCAGCATGGCAGCCCTCCTTTCAGCTCACAATGCCTTTGCCAGACTTTACACATCCATGGCAGTCATCTGTCTAGATGGAGGAGAACAGCAGATAAATAGGGAAGAGAACTAAACCACATTTGGCAGGATAAGACTTTTCAGTGGGAAGGGAAAAGAGAGAACTTGGGAGGTGCTGTGCAAGGTACCAGCAGAACTAGTATTTGGAGAAACATCCCATACATTATGTAGTACCACATGGCACTAGATTATGTAATGCCATAATATTCTTCTCCACACTCCCTGGTGCTCAGGACAGAAATATGTGGAGCTTTGTTTCAGAGGAAAACATTCCCATGTTACTGTTGAAGGTCACAAGCACATTTGAAATGGGAGGGAGTGGGCAGAGGGCAAGCAAAAAGAAGCCAAGTCTCATGGTAGGACAGCTGCATATTGCAGAGTGGAATGGGATTTCATGCTCATCTTTGATTTACTTTCTCATGGCTGGAAAATCTTTTGAATCAAACTTGTCCCACAGTTTCATGGCTTCTGACTGGATACAATGTTTCTGAATGTTGATCAGCTAGACTGGAAGCCATTCCCAGATTGTGGACTGTATGGGTCCACAAGAGGGTTGCAAACAGGTAGCTTGAGTCCTAGGTGTAACAATTTAGGCCACCAGAATCAGTATAAACTGTCATTCATTTCCTTCGCTATCTGTAAAATGGGAGTGGTACACACATCTCTCAGACTGTTTTGAAATAAAATGATAATGCAAGAATAAACATGCATGAAAGCCTCTGAAGGAATTAATCTACTTGTCTGTAGAGTTGAGTATGAATGTTGTACATAGGTCAACTGAAAAAATCAGAAAAAAACAAAATACCAAGTTGCTGCCAATTTTAATGTACAAGGAGCTCATTCACAAATTTCACTCTTGAAATGACAACCTTTCCAGCAAATCTGACAATGTGCTTTCACTATTTTACATAAAACATTTACAGAAGGGATACCACTCATCATTGAACTCAGCTGACATTTAAACCTACAATGAGCTGCAAAGCAGCAATCAAACCTTCAGTTTTTTGATGGGGGCATGCATATACAGAAATTCTCTTACTTTCTGAGCATGACAAAGGAGACTGCAGAGTATTTTGCATCGCAGATGTTCCTCAACATCACTACTTTTCTTAACAGAACCTATTTTATTATTGCATTCACTCTGCTCCATGCAGAGCAAGAAGTACAGATGAATTCTTGCTCTTAGAGAGAAGAAATTAACCATGAAGTAACACTAAAGCCTCCAAAAATATCTCGCTCCTTTTGAACTCTGACTATAAGTACTTCAAAAAACACACACACACTCCTGCAGAACCATGTGTTTATTACTGGAAGCCCTTGCTTCCTTACTCCAGTCTTTGTATATGGGTATTATCAGCATCTGCAAGAACAGTTTCCACTACTGCTGAAAAGAAGAGGAAGAAGCACAATGTGGAACAGAAAAAGTATGTGCACAGCTTATTATGTTAAAAAACAGCTGTGAATGCATGCATTCATGTGCAAGGATTACTGCAGCAAAGCCTACAACCACAGATAAAATTAAACTGATTTTTTTTTTCAGCCTCCATAGTCCGCATGTAATATAAGATTTTTACTTTCCCTGTCTGATGTGCCCTAAAGCTTCCTGCATTCCAATCCCATGGTCTTCAGCAGTGCTTAGAATGAACCCAAAGCCTCTTGTTCCAGTCAGCTGCACTTCATCAGATCTACTGGGAAGCACCATTCAAATAGGCCTACTGGGGAGACTCTGAGCTGTTTGCAGCATTTACAAGACCACAACTACAATTCATTGTACTCATTTCACTTATTACACTCTTTATGTTTTAATTTAGAATTTGAGAGGTGGGGTACATGAGAATGACATTGCAGAAGCTGGTTGGTTCGGTGACCACAGTACTTTGTCATAATATTTCTATACAATGAAAGCCAAAGTCAAAGGATATAATATTTTTTTTTTATCTAAACCCATTTCTTGTTTCTTATTGATCTGTAGGAAACAATACCAGATTTTAACTAGTTTGTATCATCTGCCAAAAACAACACTAATCTGTCCAAGAACGCCAACACTCAATATCCTTTTACAAGTGTCAGTGAACATAGCAGGAAGCTGACATCACATCAATTTCTCAAATTTGGCTTCTCAGTTTTAAAACCAACACATGACCCTAGCTAAGACTTTTGTCATTTTCACAGCCTGAATGAAGCATGAAGCTCAAAGGCAGTACTTGGATCGGCTATTCCTTCTCTCAAACTTCTCAAATAAAACATTTTCTGCTTGTATTTTTTTAATGTAATATCTTCAAATCATTTAGATTATCATGGCTGCAAGAAAGACAGACATAAATATTCATGACATCAAATATTGTAAGGAAAATTCTTCAGAACAAGATCCCTAAGTTCTAAATTATATACCATGATGTAGTAGAATGTATGGAGCTGTCAGAATTTACATCCATGGAGAATCTTGTTCATTTCCTACATCTACTGAAATATTTTGTCCCTTGGTCATGATACAAACATCAAATTTAGGATGCTTTCATTTTGCAGGTCCTCTAGTGAGCACTACACTACAGAAGGCACTGAACCTTACAAAAAACAACGCATCCAGATGAAATAATGCCACTAATTTCAAAACATGCAGCTGATTTTTAACACATTTCAATAACGCTTCTAATCTCCCATCATAAAATATAAACCAGCTCTCTGAAAGGCTAAATAACCAACTTCAGCTGCTATGATGTGCACAAAGTCTCTGCTTTAGTAAAAGATATTTGCTTCCATAATTTTAATATATCAGTTTCTGCTGTACTAGATAATCATTTATCCAAGTTTTCATTTCCAAGCTCTGTGCAGTTGACATTTTAAAGTGTTTTCAAAACATGAAAATCAAGAACAAAAACATGACAACAAAGAGGATGGTGAAGATGATCTAAGAAATCCTTTCTATTTTTTAACCTACCTTAACTGTGTTTTATCTTGTATGTACTGAACTCCTGCAATGACAGGAGTTCATATTAATTACTTATTATTCTCTTGATAAGAATGTTCATAACAGAATGGCTGCTGGTTCATCTTCTGACATAATTAAGAGCTCAAAGTTTAAGAAGTACACACTATACATCCACAGGTGATGCCAATTAAAGGAATGTTTTTAATTTATTGTTGTTTAAGACATCGCTCCTAGTCTTTAAAAACAGAACAGGTTTGCTCTGCAGACACACATGAAAGTGTCCCAGTGCTGATGGGGACAGCTGAAAGCTGTCCAACAACTGCTGCTCCCCAGCAGAAGCAAACAATAGTTTCACTGAGTGAGACCCAGCACTCACTCATAGCCAGGTTTCCTCCAAAACTTTGGTGGCAGAAATGGAGAAAAGAAATAAAGAGTTCATACTTTGTTATAATTTCATTTTTCTGTTAAAACAATGCCACAGTTCTTAATCAATGCCTCGTTAAGACGTAAGGGTACCAGATTGGCAATTCTGTAAATCACAACTTCTGCCATCAGCTCTTTCCTGCTTTACCTTACTACAGATCCTCAGTGGCCTTGATCAAGAGATGAGAAGGAAGATGGGGATATTAATTCCTGAAGAAATGTCATTCAACTAATGGGAAAAAACTAAAATCAAGAGCAATATATTCTCAACATCTTGCAACCATGAAGAAGGATCTCTGCCAATCCTTTAACTGACACTATGTTCAAGTTCCTGAGACATATCATAGCAACACTTCCTTGGGTTCTGTATTCCAATAAACTAATATACTGTACAGGAAAGGATGAGAGAGAATGGGAAATCAACATGGAGAGCTTTCCACACCAAATAAGTACCCAAGGGGTCTGCAGGCAGCCATTTCTTTCACCAGACTCTTCCTTCAGCCCTGCAGAGAAGAATTTGGGGTGTGGACAAACATCCACCTCGTAAAGACTGTATTGGTGGAAAAGGTTTATCCCCAGATGTTCATCACCATCAGCTGCAGAGGTTTCTGCCCCTTCAGAGCAGCTCCCAGCTATCCTCTCTAAGCAGTACCAAAACCACTTCAGCCAAAACAAAGTAGATTAGCACAGATCTTCCTCTTAATACTGTTAGAAAAATGCCGATGAAAGCTGGCAATACACCCCTGCCCTTCCCCCTCCAATCCACTCATCCTCTCCCTCATGCAAACAACAGCACTTAACTGACCCCTTCAGGCATCACAGGATGCTAAATAGACAAATAATGATTTTTTTATTGAACAGGAGGAAAAACAGGAGAAGGGGGAAGGTAGGAAAGCCTTCTTCATGTGCCAGCTTCGTGTCTCTTGAATTATAGCAACAAGCAAGCCATGGCTTTATCTTCAGTACACAAATGTGAGAAGGAAGGTTAATTTATTTCACTTAATGAGAAATATAATGTTTCCTCTTTAGCAGATGAAACACAGAATGGGCCAGAAAAGAGTAAACTAAGTATACTGCAAGACAGGTCTAAACTATCCTAAGTCTTCCCCTCCTTTAGGATCAAGATCTTCTATCCTTTTCATGACAAGAAAATATTTTACTGTTCACCATTTAGAAAGACTATTCAGATTGGTTTACTTTACATTTTTCAAACCTGAAACAGCAGAATGAATAACTACAAGTGTTCACCCTTTCTATTACTTTAGGGCCCTCTAGGGCAAGCTGTTTAATTCTTGCCTTTAAGGCTAAACATTATTTTTCTTCCTTGAGAAGCAGTTCAGAGAATGGCATGGGTTTGATCAAGAAATACTTGAAATACAGAATAAAAAGAACCCTCCATTATGGGCATATGCTAGGAATCTCTTCCCTCCATCTCTTTTTTTCTGTCTTTGAGGAAGACAAATTGCTAAAAGTTTAGACATATAAAAACTAACAGCAGCATCAATTTTGAAACAATGTGTATTTCAGCAGACAGCACATCAGTCAGTTTGTTTTATAGAACCTGAGAAATGATGTTTTAACTTTTACTGTTGCTTCTGTCAGAGTAGCAAAGATGTAGTTTCTCTGCTTTGGAGTACAATAGATAATGCTGTCATATTCAAAATTATACTTATTGCTTATGCATGTAATAAGTACAGCATTTGTCCTGCATTTAATTTTAACCAAGTGTTTTCTTGGATAAAAGAAAAAAAAAGAGAAAAAACAGTGCATGTGTGTGGCTCTGATTTGCTCTGTTATGCATGTAAGTGCTTTTTTTTAGTGTCTAATTTGGCGGGAAAAGAAAAAAAAGAGGCAAATTGTTGTGTGTTTTAGGGAAGGTAATTCAAAAGCTTTATAATATTAACCTAAAAGATAATTACACCTTATCTATGGCAAGTGCATTTCTGCAACACAATGGTAACAAGCTCAGACCAAAACCTTCTGAATTCTTCAGTTTCTCCTGCCCACTGCATAGATAACCCTCACCAAGTGGTGTTGGTCTTTTTGCACATAACTAACGTGTTTTAATACACTCTGGGTAAATCTTGCAGCGACAAATTTAACCCATTCACTAAACTGCCCTGCACAGAACACTCCAATATGAGCTTTTCTTGCAGAAGGTAAGGCCTGAGCAATCATGTTTGCAACCCATGGCAAAAACACCAGGTTGGACGTAATACTGATGTGAACCAAGAAGAGGTGTCTGATCTCTTCCACAATGAAATGGCAGGTGGAGGTGAACCCTCCATCCCTGTCCACCCTCACACAGCTGAGGTACAGCTGAGATGATTTAAAGTAACAAATAAAGCATTGTGTGAGGTCTGTCAAGCAGTAGGGGTTACTCACAGTGCAAGACATGCCCTTCTGTCTCTCCATACTTGGAGTTGAAGCTCTTCTCATTCTATCACGAACATTAATCTTTCCTCCTGAGACATATATCCAGAAGAGCTTAACTCTATACCCTATCTCCTAGTATTCCATTCTGGAAACATCAGCTCATTCTCCTTCCTTGAAAGCTGGCTAGCTAAAATATTTTAAGTGCCAAAATATTAGTAGTAAGCCAGAAATGCATCACTCAGCCAGTCAAACAATACCTCAAAAGAGCAAGTGCAAGTAGCACTGCAGCAGGATCAATAACATCCAGAGGACAAGAGCAGAACAGATCCCTGAGGGTCAGTCTGCTTGAGCTCACTGACAATAACAGACTAGATACAACAGATATCTCTGGCAGTTGAGGCACTTCACAAATACAGTGCCCTGGAACAACACACTCTTTGGCCCTGATGGAAGGAGTCCCTTTAAATAAACACTCTCTCCCCCAAAAATCACTACCATAGACAGTCTTGAAAATTACTGATCTATTCAATGTGTTTGAAAAATGACAATAAATCCTCATCATTTCACAAACTTCCTTATTCCTCTGCCTAGTCTATATAATTGTAAGCTCTTCAGGGCAGAAGCAAGGCAGAGTTTTAGCACTGCAGTGAAGAGTACTAAATCAAATATGGCTTTAAGCAGTACTTTACTGTCAAAACAATAAAGGTCTATTTCATCCAAATATTGCCTGGTTAGTCAAAAAAAAAGAGACCATCTAGAATCCTCCCCTTTTCCATTTCTTTGTTGTAAGATCAGTAAACCTTTCACTGGGTTCATCACTAAAACATATATTTGACTCAAAAAGGACCCCTAATAAGACTCCCTCAAGATGCTGCTCTTTCCTCACTGCTATGACTTTTGGCTGCTGACTCTTCCTTGTTTTGCTGACTCCTCCTAATTTCCTTATGTGTGTGTGCATGCTTACGTTGTGTGTGCGCATTTCCTCCTCCACTCTCGAGTTCTTCAAAGCAAGCACAGTGCTCCCGACCCAGCACACAGAGGCAGTAAGGGAAACAAGGAAGCCAATGTGACTCAGAGTGGCTGTGAAGAGATAACAGTCCAGTGATTCAAATCAGCATCAGCACTCCCGGGCGCAGTCCCCTGCCAGCAGTGCCTTGTGCTGTGGTTCTGCAGAACGAACCTCCCCGCACTGCCAGAAACCCCTCCCCGACCTGCAGCTGCCCGGTGGAAGCAACAGCCAAGAGTCAGCACTTCCTTTCTTACCAACCTTCGTGTATTGATCTGTGTCCGCTCAAAGCACAGCACTCCAGCCCAACCTCAGCTCTCACACCACAAGCTGGTTGAGGTCCTGGGGCAAACAAAACATTGAAGCCTCATAATGGAGACTCCCTGCCCAACATTGCCTCTTTACTCCTGAGCTGGTATTTTACATTTACCGATGGATAACCCTGCCCAGGAGCCTTTGTACCATGGCTGTGAGTGTCACTTCAAGCTGAGAGGAGGGAAGATGAGAGATGATAAGGTGGTACAGCATTTAATTTCTTCAGTTCTTCCAGCCCCTTATTATTACTGGAATATAACCTTACCTCTTTTCATATCTTGGATGGTCCTGACTTTATATTTTAACACCAAAACTCTCTACATTACTGTCCCAAAGAACAGCAACAACAGACACCAGCAGAGAAGAAAGAGCCTGACCTAAGTGGTGCAAAGGGGAAAAACCACGGAGAGCACCTGTATTGTCACTGTGATCTGCTTTTCCTGCTTCTCCAGGATTATGGGCTGTATTTTTTGTTGGTGTGAACCAACACAGGCTACATGTGCTACACAGAGTTGACATCACAAACCTGGTAAGCACACAAATGTCTAGAAGGAATCTGCATCCTTCAACACCATGCCAGCACCACCATCTCCTCAGACACGCTTAGTACACACTGCCCCAAATGTTTCAACTAAATCTGACAAGGTACAAGAAAAAGCTGTAGAAGAGGTCTCTAACTTGACAGAAATAGGTTGCAGGGCTGGAAGACGGCCACCTGTCCACAAACTATTGGAAGCCACAGACAGACATCTTTGCCAGATTCAGATGAAGTCTACACCCATCTCTACCTTCTCATCAATATGCACCAGGACTCTGCCCTCCAGCAAAGGTGGATTAACACCTCTAGGGGAGAATCTCACAGAGAATGTTCACATGGCTTCTGCTACAATACAGAAACCTCTGGCAAAGTTTCTGGGGTCAGCAATCTGTCTGTGTAGCTCAGAGAAATGAGCTTCATTCTATGGCCCAGGAACCTCTGAAGTACATGAAATGATATAAAGGCAGAAACAGCTGCAGTGTAGATCTAGGAATTACACAGCTGCTTATGTGACCATGGAGAGCATACAAAGAGGCAATTCAAAGTAGAGGTGGAGGTAAGAAACAATCCCACCTCAATGGATCTGTCCCTGTGGAAGCAGCTTTTTGGATTTAGTGACATTCTACCTGTACTTTGCACAGGTACAAAGCAAGCAGTGCTGGAGCCACGATTCAGGGCAGAGAATGGCACTTTCCTGAAACTGCTTTGTCACAAAAGCATCTCCTGTATCCCAAAACCCATCTAAAGTACCTAAATTAGCAATTACTCTCCTGATTAAACAGTTTGCACAAGAAAGGGTATTTTCAGAACAGTTTTAGGTATTGGTGTGTGCTAACCACTGACAGTAAGAAAAATCATAAAACCCTTGAAGGATGATACAGATTTTCCAGGTGTGAAATATCCACTTGTCTCTAAGAGGTAACAACAGCTACAGCAGTGAATGCGGAGAAGTGTCTGCTGTCGTAAATGCTGTGTTATTTTAATATAATCTTGGAGTTTTTTCACACAGAATCCAGCAGATTTCCTGCACTGGTAATTTTGTGCCCTCTAGAATGCAGTACTGTAAGAAACACTCAACATTGTGGTGAGTTCCAGAGAACTGGTGACGACCTGATATTGTCAGCACTAGTTTTAATCTCCATTGAGCTGGGATACTGAACAGACATGGGGACCCTCCTCACAGACAGGCAGAAATAAAAGGCCTCTGTTTGTTCCTGTAACAAGATAAATATATGCAGTAAAGAAGATTCAAAGCAAAAGTAAACTGTATTTCAGAAAAGCCTATGTAAAGGGAAAATCAGGTACATTGTTTTAAGTATTAGCCAGCCTTCTATGTGATATGACAGAGGATGCTGGTGTGTCTGAGTTCCTCTGACTCACATCTTTTGTAATATGTTCCATACAGGCAAGTCATTGTCTTCCAGTCCCACTGTCTTTGACATGAATTCACAGGAATCTGACGACACAGACAAGTCTGCAGCTGGCTTTGGTGGTAAATTCCCTCCCTGGATATCCACATGCAACGCTCCATGATGTGCTCCTCAATACTGTGACCCCATCCCAAGGAGATTCAGTCTAAAAGCTGCATGGCAGAGCAGTCATGGAGTGAGGGGAGACAGGAAAAGTGATTCCTGCCAGCATTCAGTACTGCACCAAGTGGAATGACTCACTTCAGCAGCTTATAGATACACCCTAGTTAAATTTATAATATTTAAGTGTAAAGGTCTTTCTGGTTTTTTACCTTTTTAAGGCCAGAAAATGAGGTTATTGTGGACAGCTCAGGTATCCTGTAGACGCTTCTGTGGGGTTTGCATTACCAATTAACTTTCCCAAGTAATGATGTATAATTCCCCCTGAGAAAGCCTGCTTCATCTGTGATATACTCCCCACAGAAACATAGAAATCTCACAGCCAAGGCTCAGATTCATGAGATTTTGGTGGGTTTTTTCAGTGTTCTTTGAGAAATGACAGGAACAAAAATTTTACATGGGACCCCTTCTACTGTTTTCCTCTGTGGGATAAACTCTATATAATCACTGAAAAGTGTTTTAACACTAAGAAAGATAACAATATTTTATAATCAGTGCCCACATCAAATTATGTGTATTAAAAAGTTCAGCCAATCTCACCAGAAAAAAAAGAAGATAAATGACTGTTGTGAATTAGTTTGGGGCTGCTTCTATAAGACAGCTCAGTTTCTCTCATATAATAGGTAGTGAAATTAAAAATTTACTCTGGCTTTTATTGACTGCTACTGTAATAAAACACCTCAGCAATTTGGCAGCAATATAAATGGTTTCCCATCAACATGAATAGTGTCAGTGTGTGGACCTCTATCTATTTTTACTTGAGCTCAAGTAAATCAGAAGTTAACCACTTCAATGTGAATTACAGTGATACAAGTTTAAGAAGGAAGAAATCAGACCTGGACACTGATTCTGCATGGCCTTTGCTAATGAAACCAGCTCTGTCATTGTTTATACCCTCACTGAGTGATCTCACAATCATTTGGATACAACAAACAGCTTTTGCAGATGGCTGACTGTTAAAGAGAAGAAAAAAAGAGAGGTTTGATAAAAGGCTTTGATAACAACACATCAACTTCATAAACTTGTGTCCTGCAGTAACACAAGTGAACATTCAGCCAACCACAAGAAACAAAGGAGAATGTGGATGACTTCATCAGCCATTAAGTCTGTTGTGCCCTGATCTAACAGCACGATTCAAAATTAAAATCAAGGAAATTTGTCAACAAGCATTTCCTCAGCTCAGAAGAATCCTCCATTGTTGTGGCTTTTCCCCGGCACCCATTTGGGAGTGTCACACAGAAAATGAATGGGGAGGACCGGGAGCAGACTGTTGCTGTGTTTTACCAATTCTGAATCAATAAACCCAGTCACTGAGGCAGAGGCTGAGCCTGCATTGGGTTTAATTTACTCTGGGGACTGGAACAGATATACACCAGCACACTCCAGCAGTTCCATCTCTTCCCCCTGCACCAAGACCTTCCAGGCTTGTTCAAAGGCAGCAGAGCAGCCTCTGCTAGTCTAAGTCACAGCAGTCCTGAGAAGTGAAATCCAGAGTGGCTTTCTGTGGCTGTGGAAAGATGTTCTTCAGCAATGGGAGTTACATGGAGAACCAAGAACAGATTAGATGAATATTCATTATTCAAAGTAGGATTAAGAAGTAAATGATGGTTTAAGGATGTAAATTATGAGGGAGAATGACACAATCCCATACCATTTAAAGAGTGCCTTCTCAAACTGCCCCCGTACTTTCACACCCACACTTTTTCCCTTCCCTTAAATGTTAAAGAGCTGGGGAAGAGGCCTCATGCACAGAAACTGCATATGGATACCTACCTGTTTTTTCATATATTTCTGAAAAAAATCTCTGGAACATGCAGGGGGGAAAATGGCATACAGGACAAAATACTTCAAGGCATATTTTATTCCTCTAGCCAATAAGTATTTCCAACTCATACACGTGGCAACAAATTATTTTTCTGATTTGGAACCTTCTCATATAAATACCGAGTTTTCAATACTAGTGAGAGTATTTCATACACATTTTAACTGACTTCACATTTTGCTTTATCAATGAATTCTATCATTTTTCAGCAATTAGTCTGTTGAAGTGTTATTTTTAAAATTTCTGATTTTAATCTGATGAACTGCAACATAAACTAAGATCTTTATTCTAGTTTCATCCTTTAGAAATCTAGTTTTTGGCAGGTGTTCAAAGCAGCAAGTGTTTCTATAAACTGCAAGTGCAAATATGTCTCACAGAATGCATTGAAAACAGAGGACTGAGGAGACATTTAAGAAAACACAACTGAACAAAGGGGTGACCTCAATTACAGGGGTAATTTGTTTTGTACACCAGTATTTTATATATGCCAGTATTTGTTTCTGGCCAAAACTCCTTTCAGAGCACTCTGCTGAGTAATGTAACAGTGTATTCTCCTTGTACTCCAAATTGTCCAGCTTTTAAAGATCTCAGTCTCAGAAAAATTAAAGATTAAAAAAAATCAACAGAGAAGAGAAGAAAGAAACCAAATTAAAGCATGGGAAGTAACTCCAAGCACTCCAGCCATAGCTGGTGAACACTACTCTACAGACATGGGTAAAGCAAAGGAATAGAGTTTACCTGCCTAAACTCACAGCCCAAGTTAATAGGACAGTCAGAAACAGAATCCAAATTCTCTCTCCTCACCTGAGCACCAAGCTACAGCTCTTAGAAATGGGAAAAAAACATTCACAAAAAGCCTGTTCCTATAAAGGGGGCATAGGAGAGAACAGTCTCATTGAGGTAAATACTTGTTTGTGGAGATCACTGCTTGTCTCACCAATACCCCAGGGACCAACTTGTCTGCACCCATAATTAGGGCAAGCCCCTCTGTAACTGCATGAGGTCATGTTTGTCTTTCAAGCAGCAGTAAATTACCATGCTTGTTATCACTCCTCTCTCTACACAGATTCTCTCAAAAATTAGATTATCTCTAGGGCATCCTTTGCTATTTTGTCATTTGCAGTGCCATTCTCTGTATAGTAAGAAAAAAAACACCAAAAAAATTCAGCATTTAGGGTTTGAGAAACAAAGATATTAATGCATTAAGGGGGAAAAGGAGTGAAAGAAGCAGATCATCTTGGAACTGCCAATTTTCTGTATCCTTTGAGGATTAGATCCAAGCTTATAATTTCTGTGAGCAATTATCTAAATAGAAATGCTCTAATTGCACTAAGATTGTGTTTTCTCTGGAGTGTTATTTCTTTCAAGTATCCTGCTGTTTATTTATATTCAGCTAAATAAAAGGTGTGCTGAGTTACCCAGTGATTTACACTGCAGTAGGGACGTTACCAGTGGTACACAGGAGACTGCTGGGGTAGCACAGAAAGCCCTCTAGGCTGTTCTAACTTACTAGAACTAAGCCCATTCAGTCTCTGTCTTCTAAATTCAGAGTTTAATAAAGACAACAAAGCAATACTTCCTGAATGATTGCCAATGAGCTATTTTGTTGCCTCTGGAATCACTGCCAGCTCAGGGAAAAGAGGGAGAAAATTAGGTATGATGCACAACTACCCAAGGAAAACAACTTACCCAGCTCGGTGTCCCACGAGTCTGGATGTGTGTTAGAGGACAGCCTGACACAGAGGCAAAATACAGCCACACACATTGTGCCCTCAGCAGTGACAGCAGCTTACACTCATCACTTCCATGTGCTTCCATGGCTGCTCTAATCAATATTAGATGACTGACAGAGGCAACAGCACCAAAACAGCCAGGACAAAATACCCAACACTCGTTACAGTTTCATTCCTAGAAAAGGGAGGTTACACAGGTTGGCCTCTACTGTTATGCACCATGTGCTCCATTGCTCAGGAAAAGTTCTCTCTGTCTTAAAGGTTAATAAACCTGTAGAATGGTCACACACTGGAGGGGAATGCAAAAACTCTCTTTCAGAGGGAACTGTGATTGCCTAAAAAGGGGTCCTAGTCCTCCTTCTCCCAAATCACAGCAGAATATCAGAAGAAAAAGCAGCAAAGGGAACCTCACAGCTCACTGCTTTCATCTCGAAAACCAAAATGGATCATATTACCCTGAAAATCTTTAGTGACAACATCAGGAGTGGGATATAATCCTTAAAGGGTGAGGCAACAGAGGAAGTTTTCTGTTGCACATATTCATATCAAACACTAGTTACTGCCCTAATTTGTGTTTATTTAAGTTTAAAGACAGTAAAGGACAGAAAAAAAGAGAAAAGCATAAAGGGCTGAAACTAAGCAAGTTTAGAAAATTCAGGGGATTGCATGAAAATTATTGTTTCTTGGGCACTAAGTATCAAGTCAGGTATAATTCCCTAGAAATGTCACAGATTTTTCAAAATTCCAGTCAAGGATAACTGCCTTATGTTAACAGGAAAGAAAGAACAAATAGCACATTTCTCCTGTTCTTAATGTGCCATCATTAATGGACTACTCCACAGGAGGAGTAAGTGAAGAGGATTTCTATCTGTTTGAATTCTATTTCTGTGTAGAATAAATTAATTTTAAGCATTTTCAAACATGACAACAACTTTTAGAATGATGGCTCTGTTCTCATTTCAAACCAAAAAAAAATAAAAAAAGGCATGACAAATGGGAATTTGTACAGAAGCCTAATTTTTGTACCAAATTTTACCATGCAAAACATGCACAGAGCACTTGTTGATGAGCCACAGGCATCTGTGAAACAGGTCCCAAGAATAAAACACAAAAATATGTTAACTAGCAACTAACCCCATAACAGCAAATACATTCCAATCCCTGTCAGGGACTGAAAAACATGTATTTCAGACATACACCTACTTAATTTTCTATGCTGCCATGGACATTACCATCAGTGAAACAGCATCTCCTTGCCTGTCCTTTAACAATAGTGGAAGATGACTGTGAGTAAAATAAACATGATAATTTCTTGTCCAAAGCTGTCACTTAGATTGATGAAACAACTCAGGTTTTCCACAGCTGAATTAAAGCAGAGACATACCTGATAATTGTATTGCTTTTCTCTGTTTCTCCAACTGAAGTGAGAACATTCAGAGCCTGGGACATCCAACACCAGAACAGACAAGTCCTACTTACGCATCTGCAAAACATGAATTAATGTCAAAAATGGATCTGCTGAACAGACCAGATTCAGAAAGGAAAAAATTGAAGGAAAAAATTCTATTTTAACCAACTGGAATTTTTTCTAGTTCAGTGGGTTTCTACCCTTTAAGTTCATAGTTCACTTCAGCCACTTAAATATTCTTGCTTCTCAATATCACAATATTCTCACACAGAAAATTTTGTAAGTGCATTTTAATGACTAAGCCTTTGACACAAGAGGGATACATAAGCCTTTGCTTCCTTCTTGTTCAAGATTACTCCCTTAGAAACATGAGCTCAAGCACACAGAATCTCCATGTGGAAGCAGAAATCCACAATATGAATTAAGGGGCTTTTTTCCTACCAAAAGGGAGAAAAAAACTAGGAAACAAAGGAACATGATAAAGGATCCTGGAGTGCAGAGCACTCAAAAATCCCAGCCCAGTCTTCAGCTGTTCCAAGCTTCATTTCAGCTGAAAGAGCATGAATGTGCCAATGAAGGCCTTGGTGTTTAAAGCATCAGACACAGATTTGGTGATCGAACTTTTCCAAGTCCTGCCTGCTCATCTTTCTTCTTCTGGCTCTAGAGGAGCCAAAATGGTATTCAAAGCCAGAGCTTTCATGGCATTTTAGTGACCTCGAGATTCCCTGTCCTCCATATGGACCCCTAGATGAAAACCAGGTCCTCTATATGTGCTCAAAGGTTTACGTACCTCTCTCTTCAGGATGTTTTGCTATTTTTATACAAATATCATGATATTCAGTGGCAGAAAGAAAGCCTTTCTGAAACAAACTCATACTCTGCTTTGTCTTCCACAAAATAAAATTTTTACCACCTAGTTTGCAAAATGTGATTGCACAATGCTCTTGCCAAATTCAAGCAATCATTCAAATTTCCAGAAAAATGGGTCTATTCAGGAATACCAGATTTAGAATTGAAAACCTGGAGGATGCACACAAAACCAGTACTTTAAATTAGTTGGTAGCAAACCATAAAATTCTATCAACGATTTTCTTCATTTATTCTTTATAGAATAGCACTGAATAAAAATTAGAAGTTTTCCATCTAGGATGGGAAAAAACTTTTGAGATTCCTCATTTTAAGGCAAAATAAGAAGAATAATTTTCTCTGCAATTAGTTTGGTATTAATTTTTACTAAACCATTCATGGAAGAGGCAATATCTCAAATGGTCTCACTATCCAAGATACTTTATGAACAACCTCTGGATTCTGAAGGTATAGTTTGTATCTCAAGCTTAAATCCTACTTTATCTCTGCTTCATTTCCCCATCTCTGTTTTCCATGTCATTACTGGGTGCAGTAGCATTGTATTTCTATTTATTATGAATGCAGTACTCTCTCATCACACATCCTCTTCTGGCTGCTTCAATGCTGCCTTCTTAAACACATTCTTTGAACTGTGCTCCCAATTTCCTGTGAATAAGACTCTCTTATATGAAGATGTCCCCTACAATAGCCTTCTCTTTCTCATACATATTCAAATATCAAACGGAATCTGTATTTCTTCTATATCTTAGTAAATTTTTGCATATTAATAAAAAAAATGTAAAAAGATGTGTAAGGCAAAAAGATGTGTAAGGCAAAAACTGAAGCAGTGCTCCAGTCATAATTCTCACACATACCAGAAGAAGAGGATCATCTGCCTTCCCAGTGGAATTTCACCCTGAGTTTTATTTGATAACTCTACTTGATACAAACCAACAGACAGGCCCTGGTCCCTTTTCCTAGGGAGCAAATCCAATCTCTTCTGTTAATGTCCAAGAAACAGACAGGCTTGAACGGTTGTGTCACCATCAGAAATCATCATCTACACACCTAAATACACTCTCTGCTCATGGAGAGCATTTTCAATCCCATTCCGTGCACTGGTGACCTTAAAGAATCAAAGATCCAGAGACGTAAACTGTTTTCACACACTTTTTTCATTACTTCTTGGGACCTTTCATCCACAGCAGAGCACAGGTGTGCAAAAGCAACCAGTGGTCCCATTCTATGCTCTAGAGCAATAGTAGCTTTTCATTTAATTAAGAGAAAATAGTTAAAGCCATCACTGCCTCCATGAACTGTTCTTCTCTAATACAAATGGAGGGAATTACTATGGTGTCTATGAACAATAAATTTTCCATACTACTTTTCTCCAGTCTTAATCCAGTCTCTGAGTGAGGATGTTTAATTGCATATGTGGACAAAGATATACTAAGGTAGCTCTTCAGGCTCCAGAAACATGGAAGGCACAAGCTTTGAAAACTTTACCAGTCTAACACAGTTTAAAAGTTTATGAAAACAAATGACAAAAAGTGATACTGAAATTAAATACACAGAAACAATTGCAAGGCTACACTAAATGTACGTGTTACAAAGCCAAGGGGACAGGATCAAATGGGTTTGCATTAAACAAGGGGACGAGGGGTGGAGAAAAAAATACTTCAGGAAAACAGAACAATGGCATAATTTAGCATATTTGTACTTGGGCCAGATCCAGCTGATTGCTTTGGAAATGATTCTTCTCAAAGTGAAAGGTGAATGGAGGAAGGGAGTTCAGGAAAGAGGTGGGTGTTTGTCTTTAAAATAAATTATTTGGAGAATGCAATGAGCAATGAATGTATTACATTGAAGTAAACACTCCAAATACCTCAAAAATACTATAGCAGTGTCTTCATTGCTTTCATTGCTATGAGGTAGAAGGCAAACAAATGTTTCTTTGTGGAAAAGAACTTGGGGCTCTGCCAGGAATGGTCATGTCTAACACACATTATTTATGGCTGTGTAAAGTGCAAGAATATTAGTCACTTAATGAAAAGCTGGAGGATGTCTGTTACAAGATATGAAATGATCATAACTTGTTAAAGAAGGTTAAAAATGGGAATCTCCTCACTCAGGAAGCTGCTGTGAGTCTCCACCTCAAGTCTACAGAAATGTAGTCTCAAGCTTCTGCCAAAACAGCTGTCCCAGGCATCACTGCTGACCTTTATAAATTCAAGACACAACACTGTCTTCTCCAAATCTCTTACACACCCTCAGTGATATCTTTGACATCGCAAATTACCCATCTCTCCCTAAAACTTCACTTTGGTACAATTTACACTGTGGGCTTCCTCCTTACCCTTCTTTTTAGAGCTCCATTCAGTGGTCTGTTCTTCCTGTGGACATTTTCCAAGGGCTCTTCTCACTCCATCCTTTTTTCACATTGTCTATTTTTACCCTTCTCTTGACCTCATTCACTCATACGGTCTCTCCTCAAGCAGGAGCTGACAACCCTCAAATATTCCTCTTTTGCACATCTGTACCCTGCCACCTTTCTCTTGGCTCACAGATACTGTAATACTAAATATAACAATAGAATTACACATTTATCCCACCTAACCTCATTCCAACCATCACCTTCCTCTCCAAAAAGAATCTTTTACCCAACTACAGATGAAGATTTTGAAACAGAACAGTCATAAGATAGATATTTTTCCTTTATTTATGCCTCACTTATTTCCACTTTATATTGTTTATTCTGCATATTAAAGAAGGAGAAAAAAAGAGCTGTCTGAGAAGGAGGAACTCTCTTTGGATTTACATTCAAACAAGGAGATGAAACAGGACAAGAAGAAACAATAGCTTTTTGTTGTTGTTCAGAAGATAAGTGAAATTTTGTGAAATGCAGAGCTCTTTGTACCTGGAATCTAATTACATAAAGTGTTCTGTACCTCTGCCACTGAATGCTGTGAGTTACAGGGTTTGTTGCTCGGGGGTTTTAAATTGTGCTTTTATATTATTTTGGCTCTTTCAAAGCGGCTCCCCATTTTCCTAAAGAATGGCTGTTTCCAGCCATCAGACTTTGCTACCTCTGCTACAACAACGTGACCGTGCCTGGCTAAGTACTTGCTCAATCTATTTATTCAGCTTCCAACACAGCTCAGCACCATGTATCATACACATCGTGCAAAATTTTCGCTCAAGCATAATCATGGTTCTTAAAACTCAAACTTTGCCACACAATGACAAGGTCTCCACATCACCAGAATTACTTTCCCTCCTCCTCCGCCCCCATCCAACTTCTCATCAGTCTCAAGCATGACTCAACCCTGTTGAAAAGCTGTAGGTTTACAAGTCATTTCATTTCTTTCAAGTGAGATACATCATATGGAGGAAATAAATAAAATGTTTTCGGTGTCTGGTCCCCAGTGGATAATAGGGTCTATCTGGTTTCGTAAGCTGCTTCTAACTGGAAATTTTTCTCCATTACTTGTGGCTTAACCAGAGTGAAATCCCCATTTTGAAGCCCACTCTCTGATGGCAGCAGAACCTCACCCAGTAGCACATCATTTCCTTCTTGCTCTTCCAGCTGACAAACACATTTTGGAACCATTCCTGTTCCAATTCCCGCCTTATCTCCAAGACTGCGGGCAGGATAAAAACTGCCTTTGGACAAATGCATTTTTCCTAAGGTCCTGTGTTGAGAGTCATCTTTTACTTGCCAAAACCCCAGACTTCAGCTACACTCTGAGGTTTTCAACACATTTTTAACCATTTCACTTTCAGATCCTAGGCAGTTTATTGGCTAGCCAGGAGATGTTTGTGTATGTGCTCTTCTCTGTCTCCCTCTCACTGGCCTGTGTTAAAATTTAAACAAAACAAAAGGGATGGGGGCAGGAGGAGAAGGGGGAGAAAAAAAATTAATGTCATGAATCATCCTAAGGAAAATGAAGTTTAAAGTATCATGTTTGCAGCAGTCCTGAGAGATTAAAAGCAGAAGCAAACATTTCTCTGGAACAACTGATATACCATTATGATTGCAGCTGCTTCCCCCCACTAAGAGTTTCACGGTGTTAAAAGTTTGAGGATGAATTATGTCAAGTTTTGAGTACCTCCTGCTAGCTGCTGCTTGCCCTAACTTCTAGTCAAATTATTTGAACTGATCACTGTCAGCACCGTGCAGAATTAAAAGCCTTATAGGAAAAGCATCCCCAAACCTACAAAAATAATTGCAGAAGAATCAAAAGAGGTAGATGTGAAAAAAGAGCACTGAGAGCTAAGAGAAAAGAGATGGCTCGTTGAATTGAAAGGGGCCAGGTAGTAGCTGAAATTTCAGTATTATAAATAGGACATTATGTAGCTGAACTAAAAATAGGAGTTTTATTTTTACTTGATGTTCCTCACTGCTGGCTGCTGACCTAGAGAAAGAGGACTCAGAAAGGAGAATTAAACAATTCCCCACAGCCATGCAAAAAACAAAACCACTAGCCTGGTGCCAGTGCCTATTTGTAAACTAAGAAGAATACAAATTTTTTAAACCAATTTCAAAAGATGCATAATTGAAAGAACTCCCTAATACTGCTGTGAAAAAAATGTAATAGAATAGAACAATTTCTGCAGAAAACCAACGGCAGTGACAAATTCCCTGTCTACATACTCACTTGTAAGAGAAAATGGCTGGTGTATGTACTCTGATTCCTTCACTCACTGTACACATACAACTGCTCTCTAAGCTGGATGCACTCTCTGCTCAGCAGTAAGAACACATTATCATTCCACTACTTGGTTTCAAGTCAAGATTGAGGGGCCCAGCAAAGGTCTGGAAGAAAATGCTCTATCAACTTGCCACCTGCCAACTGTCTCAGGGCAGCATCTTGCATTCTTCCTTTTCCTAAAGGCCAATTTTACACTTAAACTGAGAATCCCAATTTAGGTATGGTAAAATGGCAGCTTTTCTGACCAGCTGCTGAGGTGGTTGTTCATATTTTGTTTCATTTTAAAAAGGAAAAAAAAATCAGCACAAGCCTAAACCACCAAATCTGGATTTCAGTTTTCAGCTCACACATCTAATCTTCAGGACAAAAGAGACTTGAAACCATGGTTTTGGTTCTGCTTGCAAAGATAAGAGGAAGTTGTAAAACAAACCCAAATCTGAATTTAGGTTCACAGCTGTTTAAGACCATTGTTTTTGGAGGAGCCCATCACTAGCTCAAATCTAAAGGACTCAATAGACTTGAGGTTTCCCTGGGCTGATTTTGGCTTTATCTGCTAAATACTGGATCTTTGCAATGTACCACAGACCCCAAGGGGCTGTGCTCAAGTATTTATTCATCACCACTTCTGTAGAAAGCTCAAATGAAGATGAAACATGGTGATTTGATTTTGAAGAGTAAGCCATAATTACTTAAAAGATTTTATGGCATCAACAAAAATAATTTGCATTACTTGTCATGGCTGATCAAATTGAAATAAAGGTATTTATTATAAGAAATTATTCTAATTATTTAAGGAAAAATACTTAGCATCTGTGTAGTCTATATGTAAATCTACTAGTCAGTCATCCTTTCCCATGGGCTGAAAAATAGCAACATTTGTATTTGCTGTATGTGTACCCTATTCACATCTGTCATTACATCAGTGATCTGATTTGTTTGGGAATGCTAAGACTCAGAACATAATTCTGCACTTAGCTGAAATAATTCTAAAATGCAGGTTTAGCACAGTGGCAGATGATAATTCAAAACTTCTTGCTGCTGCTAAGCTATTTTAGCTTCTCTCACTGTCAAAGCCAAGTCAAACACACCTAAATTAAAATGCCTATTTGCAGTGCGTCAAAAGACAACAGAAAGATTAATGTATTTTGTTTTCGCTCTTGGTTTTTGGTAATATTTTTTCACTTTTTATATGGTGATTCAAAATCCCCAAATAAAAGTAAACGCCCTCACTAAGGCTGCACTGTTGTATTTCTGCTGGGTTTTGCTCCATCAGGCAGCTTGAGAGGGGAACAAGGACTGTAACCCTTCCATACTGGAAATGTTGGCTAAATGGGTCATCTCCTTTCTTCCACCACTGTACCAATTTTTATACATTTATACATGTCTATACATACAGATATAGGTGCACACGCACACACACAACACTACTCCAAATCTAGTTTTAGATGCTACTAATAATTTTGACAATCCAGCATTTCTGCCTTTACTTCTTCCTCTTCCCATTTCTTAATAACTCACTCGCATAAAACAGACAAGAGATGATGGGCAACCTGTGGAGCAGCAGCAAATGAAGGAACACAACTAAGAAAGGGACACAGCAGAGACCCAGGTTCACCTGACCCATACTTGCCAGGCATGACCTACATCCCTTAAGCACCATTTTTGGTGTAAGGGCACAAGGAAACTTCACCATAACAGCATCACAATACACTAAAACTGGCCTGATAATCTGTAAATACATCAAGCCACACATGAAAGTCCTGATAATTAATGTCCCAAGTTCTTCCTCAGATATTCAATCTATTAAAAGACATATTTTCAAACAAACCAGGTTCCCTTCCTGCTGTTCTGTTCAAAGGGAGAATTCTCACTTCCCCTGCAGGTATCTTCACTTTCTGTTTCTCCCATAATACATATAGTACTCAACTTCTGTATACAGTCTCTTCTAAAACATTTTAAGACCTAATTAACAATTAGAGATAAAATTACAACATCTCCAGTGAGTACTGGACACTGGAATTGGTTTCCACTCAATGCACCACTCCCTGCAATAATTTGTCACTTCCCAACCAGGAGATTTAGATCAACTAAACCATTTTTGCCCTCACCTTGAACACAGCCCCAAGCACAGAAAGAGAAGCCCATGAACACAAGCCCAGCACAAAAAAAAAAAAAAA
>VWYP01011985.1:117655-140198 GCA_013400435.1 Pycnonotus jocosus
TATCTTGTTTTATATTAAAATACCAATAAAAGTCTCATTGGTTAAAGCAATAGCTCCACATGAAGGTTCCCAGCCTTTAGAATGTCACCAAATAGTTCAAAAGAATAATTTTAAAGCATGATGGTCCACAAGAACCATTTTCAGGCTAAATACATATTTTGTTCCCATTGACATAATTTTTGGTACACAGCAATTTAAGTAGGTTTGGGAAACCTGATGTGAATTTATTATTCAGGTTTTTATTAGTAGACCTTCATGTACTGCAAGGCAGGTTCTGTTGATGAGCAGCATGGTTACCACTGAGCCTGTAAAATAAACAATCCTATGGGACCACTAAGATTTGCTGATACTCCATTCTAGTCCATGTTAATAAAACTCAATGTGTAACATAAGTTGCAGCACTAAAATCCATTATGTTGTCCAGGTAGAGCATCTCCTTTGCTTAAGCACTAATGTTAATAATTCATTTTTAACTCAACTATCAGTACATGCCCCTATTTTTGGAAGAAAATGTTATTTTGTGAGCTGTTTTGAAGGGTGAATTAGATAGAATAATTTTAGTTATTTTTCAATACCTGGATGGACCCAATTAAATCGGTAAAATTAAACCATGAATGTTTTCATGGATGGAGCAAACTCCAAGAAAAGCTGAAGCAATTGCTTCTCCATCTTGACACTGTTTCTTAGAACAAGTCAACAATGCACTGTTTGAATTAATAATTGAAGTGATGCAGCCTTTTTTGATACTTTTAGAGTATTTTCAAAGAGTACTTTGTAGTGAACTCCCCTATCTGGGAACTGCATCCATGATACTTCTTCCATTTGAGAGGACACAACCCACTTCAGGCACGCTCTTAAATAGGATTTGTAGTCTTTAAGTAAATAAATAAATAGAAAATTGTTCCAGAGATTAGGTTGAGAAGCTGATATCTGAGTGCAGAAGCACTGAAGCTTTTGTTTCTTTAATCAGCTTCTGTGAGTCCCAATCTTTCACACAGCAACAAAATAAGAAACCAAGAGCCACTTAACACAGCTCATTAGTCAGAATCATGTTTGCAAAGATCAATGTGCTTAGTGAATGAAAGACTAAATGGCACACACAATTCCTATTGATACTTTCAACTGCATTTATTTATAAACCTATTTTACAGATCAGCTTTGTTTACCTAGTGAAAGTCTGATCATGGTCTTCCTTTTCTCTTTGCTAATTGCCCACTAGTAGTGTGATATGAGAGTGCCCATTGATTCCTGTGGGTTTTGTTCCTTTTGTTTGACAGAGTTCATGTTGCTAATTTGATCTTGAATGGTGCAATAATACTGATGATTTATCTGACAGAGAAAGGGGTAAGGGTGAAATAGTAAATGTGGGTTTTTTTCTTTTTTCCTAAAGTGAGCTTGGGTGAAATAAACCTTATCTCTATAGACTGTGAAGACACTTTATTGCAATGTCTATCGAAGCATTTTGCCCATTGTTTTTTTTCTGAAAGAGTGTATTTGAGAGAGAAACTTGATGTAATTTGTGTTGAATTGCATGCAAGAAACTCATGGGTGTTTCACACAAGAAAGTGAAGAAGAGGGAAACAGGGCAAATGGCAGCTCTGGCCATAATGGTGAGGCTTTTCCATATTGAAGTGCCATAAAAATCTAGGTGGACAGAAGGGGAGTGAGCAAAGGGAATTGTAACTGTCTGGCAAAATCCCTCCAGTTGTACTAGAAACACTTGGTAACACTGTTTGTGTAGTGTACTTTCTCTTGCTGGAAAACTAAATGACAATCTGTTTTCCTTAATTTTTTTAAAAATTTATTTTTTAGCAGAAGGAAAACTACTCTGCTGAATAGCAGCAGCATAGCCTAAGAACAGCAGGGTGAGTTCTTCCTCTGGTGTTAATTTCTTTATACAACAGGGCTTGAATCCAGTGATCCTGTTAAGCTGCAGTGCTGAGTGTTAATATGAATATACTGCTCATCTTTCCCTGTAAACTTTAGTTGGTAACACCCTCAAGGAACTATGTCCTTTGTGCTGATAAAGACGATGTGTAGTTTCTAGACCTTGAAGCAAAGCCTTGATTTAGTTGAGCTGACTGTACAGTTTGGGTGAGGACTAGTCCTGTGAGTTTGTTATACCCCCTGTCACTGGAAATCACTGTAATGAATATTTCCAATGTGTTATACAATTTGCTGAAGCTCCACACCTCATGTATAAAGTGTATTCACCAGTCAGGCATTCCTGAATTTGGCACTGCCCATGCTTTAAAAAAATTCATGACATCTAATACATTTTTTTTTTCTGATATAAATGAAAGCACACTTCTGTGGAATACCTAAAAGGATTTAAACAACTGGAAAACTGATACCAGATTCTAATTTCAAGACTGAGTATCAACAATGGTTTTTAAAACAAACCATGTAATTCACTGTAGAACAGGCACCTTTTTTCCAAAAGGTTTTTAGATACTTTGTATGTTTGGCTCAACAAAATTTATTTTTTATAAAAGTCTTTTGCTGCTAGGCAGAACAGAGGCATTATTTAAAAGTAAGGTGAATCCGCAGACACACAGAGAAGCAGCTCAATTACTGGACAAACCAGTGTATGTTTGGGTATCAAATCTTCTGAATTCTGAGATTTGTTCTGGGCTTTCACCAGTCTGATGGCAAATAAAACACCTTTTGTAGGCTAACAAGGCAACTTGGTAACACAATACACATTGACTTGCCTGAGAAAGTTACACTTTTCTTTCATTTCAGTGTCAGCTTTTCTTCAACCTTAATAGTCATAACTTGACTTTTCCTTTGTACCAGAGAAAATGGAAGAACTTTAGCTTGTATTTTTGGCAGCACTCCTCTTCAAAAATCACTCAGCACACATTGATTGTACTCAACAAAAATCAAGTGAAAGCTTTGTAAATCCCTGGAAATATTCCATTCTGAATTTCTAAAGCCACTTGCTTTGGGTATGATGAACAAATTGTCTTACAACAGTCTACACTGTACATATGGTTGGCAGGGAGGATTTGTAATCTTCTCAGCTGAAGACAGTAGCTTCATCCTTTTAGCTCCAATAAAAATACTAGAACTCCAATTATTTCTTGATAGACAATTTCCAATTTCAAGCCACATCTGTTTAAAATTTCTTTTGCTTAATCCATTTAAGAAGTGTTATAACAACATTACAAAAAGCGATGCAAAAAGTAATTTAGTATTTTGCAATGAAAAACAGAAAAAAAAGCTCCTACAAAACCCAAGATATGAAGGAGAAACTGCTGAACACAAGGAAATAAATGCACCTCAGTACAAAGTGGGGAACACAGCTGCCCTGAACACATAGTATGTCACACACACCAATTCCTCATTACTTAATCATAAAACTGCCAGAACAAAGACTTGCCAGAGTAGTCTTCTTTTAGAGGTCAAAAATTAAGTTAGGTTGTGAGCGATATATTGTATTTTTTCACACTGTTTGCCTCGTTGAGAATGAATATGTATGTATTAGATGCATTTATTTTGTGACCATTTCAGAAACCACAGGCTGAACATAGGTGGTGAAACACAAGCATTCTGTCAGCTTCCACACGAATGTCACAATGGAGCTTCAGTTGTCCAGCCACAGCACAGCTCACTTCTCTGAGTCTTTGTGAGCATTTATTATCCTCTGTCGTTTCTCCCGGTTTCTGCGCCTGTTTTCTTCATACTGGAAGACAGATAAGGAAATTAATAGATCAGCTGTTATCATTGAATAGGTATGTCAAATTTAAAACTGTAGAGAGCATTTTCTAGCCAGGAACAGAAACAATATATTTGATTGATGTGTCAGAAATACAGCTCTTGTTAATATCTAGATATAGGTTCATTTTTACTTTGAAATTAACATTTATTCTATTAAAATACAGGTTTCTAAGATTGAGGTTATTAAGCTAAAGAGTATTAGAACATTCTAATAAAGAATATTCAGTTAATCTTAAGGAGGAACTTAATTATACAGTGATCTAACATACAGCAGCTACACTTCACACACAAACTAAGAAAAAACGTTGGATTGGTGCTATTCTAGAGGACAGAATAGCAAGGTACTGATTAATGTGTATCTGCCCTCTGAAACATGAATTTGTCATCACAGGCTTGATCTATTTTATATTCTGGTCATTAATTATATGCACAGATAAAGCAGGATACCAAGATTAAAGGAACAAAGGCAAATTTGGATTGAATGAGGGTAAGGCATGTAGGGATTTTAAATGGTTTAAACACGAACCACAACAGAGCCAGGACTCCAGTGTATAATGGAATCAAGAAAGCCTTCACAGTTAAAATACATGTATAAGACCACCATGCTTTCAAGTATGCCCCTGCACTAGCAGAAGCTTGAAAAGCCTTTCTTTCATTGCAAAAAAGAAAACATTTTCATGGCTCAAATAAATGAAAAATTAAAAATTGATGCATAATTTGATATGTATTTCATGAAAAGCAAATTATTCTTAGGTTATAGCATATATTTGTTCAATATTTTAATAATTGGTATCAAGAACAAAACCCAAGTAAGCCACAAATATTCAGTTCTCTATATAATGTAATAAACTACTGAAGAAATTGATTTTGAAAAGGATTTGCAGTTTTTCATCCATTATACTGATTGGTCTATAACTGAAATAATGACCTGAAACATTACTTAACATTACTTAACATTTATAGAATGCTTAACTTTTTCCCTTGCCAATATTTAATTTTTCAATAACCCATCCATGTTTTTAGGTAGAATGAGAACAATGGATCTTTAAAAGCTACATCTGTACCTATTCAGTATTTGTGAACAACCTTTCAGGGCCTTCCTAGTAATTGTATATCAATATAAGCACATTTTAAGAAGGCAGGCAAATATAATCATCAAGAACTCCTTTAATATAAAAGCTTCAATGGAAGAAAAAAAAAGAGATTATGTGGAAAAAGTTTTTTTAGTATGGTGAAATTTATATAAAAATTAGTAAGTACAGTTTCAAGTTAAAAGGTGTTTGAAATGTTCACTTACATGCTGTCATGTAGGTATAACCACAATAAATATAAAGAACATTCTTCTGAAAATGTGCCTATTAAAACAGTTAATCCACTTAAACTCCCATAGATTTCATCCCTTCATATCTGCAGATATTTTTATTTAGAGCCTAACTCAGCAACTCATTAGGTAGTTTCTGTCAGTGTAACTGACTTCAGCTTTAAGTGTTACTTACTCAGAGGTGACCATTACCATGTTATATTAAATTCTGTGTAAATACCACTACTAAAAAAAAAAAAAGGAAAAAAGTCAGAAGCAATCTGTGAAGTGTCAGTTCCTATCTGCAGTATTTGTTACATTAAAATGTGTTTGTCTATTTTTGTATATCAAAAAATACACCATGCCATTTGTTAATGCCAGATTTTACTTGACAAATTTATTTTTAAAAGTTTAGTTTTGGTCTCAAGTGTCCACAACAGAATGTGCTTACATTTATTGACTCATACTACTTAGTAAAAAGCAACTCTAGTTCTTTCTCATTTTTTATTAAGCATTTAGTTCACAGTATTTATAATTTATTGCTTACCTCTTTTTTTAAGCACTTCCTCATCTCACGGTCAATATCATTGCAATGGCCAAAAAACTTCAAAACATTGTGCTGATGAGTTAAGGAAAAAAAATTTACAATTCAAAGGTTTCTTCCTCAGAAGCTCTAAATTTATTTAAATTCATTTGCATTTTTCAACATATCCTGGTCTTCTTTTCCTTTCCCTTTCTTGTGAAAAGTGGTGTTTGGTAACTTTTTTCCCCAAGCAGGCAGAGGTTCGAGCTACTCCTGAAGCTCATTTGAGCCAGCCCTGCCTTGCTGAAAGCTGAAGGTACTCACCATGTATAACCAGACTAAAGGAGAACACCTAAGATGAAGCTATTGTTTAAATGCAGAACATACATTGTACTGATCTAGAAGTCAGTCTCACAGCTCTTACTCACACTAGGTTAAATAATGTACAAAAAATAAATATTCTGAACTCCAGGTTGTGATATAGAGGAAATGTCCTCCATGCATTAGTTTTCATTATTTCTTTGTGACCTAGAGAGGCAAAGGATTCACTGCTCCATTATCTCAGCTACATGAAGAATATGGTGTTGGTCCAGAAGATGCAGGCACTAGCCTTAGCTGACTGGAACATTACAACTAGTAAAAAAAAAACAAACCTCTCTGGATCTTGAGGTTAATAAATAAGATGCAAATCTTTATGGCACAGCTCAACTGTGGGCCTTACGCATATGTAAGTGTTTTAAGTTTCCAACTCCATTCCGGACTCCGGCCGCAATCTCGGCCGGATTTTCGCTCCAACCGGGCGAGTCCATTCCGGACTCCGGCCGGAATCTCGTCCGGGTTTTCGCTCCACCTGACTTTCGGCTGGAATCTGGTCCGGGTCCATCTTGCAGACCGCTAATAAATTTAAATAAAAAAGACCCAGAAGACCAAACAGATGCAAATGAAGTCCCTTCCATATTTCAGAGGGAAACCTAAGTGCATTTCCATAGCTGACCAGCAGCTAGGTGGATTCATACAAGTGATACATGAACACTATTAAAGATCCAAACAACGAACAAGATCTCAGCCAACAGAACACACCTGAAGTAGGAGTGGGTTAATGAAGTTTATGACAAACACTTAACTATTGCAGTGCTATAATTAGCTTGTTTATACCTCTGTGATTTATAAAGGGCATCAGATGACTCTGAAGCAGTTGCACAGAACAAGTGGTCACTTTACTGCACACAGATCTTACTTTTACAACATGTTCATTCTAGCTAATACAGATTTAATTTTGTATTCTACTTGCATACCTGCATGTTAAATTTCAAGGTGAACACTTCAAGCTAACTCCACTCTGAGTAGTGCATACAGTGGGTTTAATCTATGTTTATTTAGCCATATTCCCAAAATGTCAACTTCTTGGCTGAGATTCTAAGGGAAAAAAGTATCAGTTTCTCAAAAAAAGCTATTACACTTATTACAGTGATACAACTGCAAGACAATACACATTTCTTTGAGCTGCTACCTATAAAAATTTGTCTATTTATAGCACATACTTGGCACCAGAGTGGAGTTATTAAAAAAAAAAAAGTGACATCAAATAGGAATCCCATTAACCTCTCGTTACTAGATACAAAACTTGATATACAGGGCAGGTTCTAGACTAGGGATAAAGTAAATCAAATTGACTGTTGTGAAAATGGACACCCAATTAAAAATAATGCTTTTCATCCCTCAGGAATGGTGAGCTGGACAGCCTCAGAACAGCTGGAACATGGAAATGCCACAAGCTTTCAAAAAGAGGGCATTTGAAGCTGATTTTATTATTACTTTTTGAGGGGTACACTGTACTAAGAGGTGCAGAAGTTATTTCCGTCCGTAAAATAGCTCCTCAAGTGTTAAGCTGTAGCACAGAAAATGTTAAGGTCTGTTGTATTTCCTACATAAATCACTGGCATGATTTTACATCCAGTCATCAGACAGCTCTTCAGTGAGAACACATCAGCTCTATTTCATGGCTGTTCTGCCTAGAGGAGGGTTTCCTCTCCATGATCGTGTAATATCATCACTAATTTATCTGACACTCATTTCCCCAACCCACCCACTCTTTTCTCTGCTCAACACTTCTTACCTCCTTGTGACACTGCTTGAGCAGACTGATAATTAGGTTACACTCTTCAGTGTGCAGATGAGGAGACAGGTCTGGATGCATCTTTAGTTAGGGATGATTTTAGTAGCACAAGGACAAGAATCTGAGAAAATTTCCACCTGCCAACATTAAAATAGTGTCACTAGCAAGTCTGATTTAACACGTAAGATATTATCACAGTTATTTTAACAATATTTGAGATCAAAATGCAGTTTAATGTGTATAATTTATATTACACGGTTCCAATCATTAAACCCAGGATGTCTGATCTTCTAAACAACCCAAATGTTAACAGTCAACTAGAAGTTTATAATCTTGGCTATCACAGACATAAGCACACAGCTGAGATTTTAATTTTCAGGGACTCTCTAGCTGCATTCATCTTTCTTGAACTCCAGATTATCTTTTAACCTTCCTACTTCATTTTTCTGCTTTCTTGCTTTAAAAAGTTAAGTGTATGCGATTTTCCTTCTACCTTTTACAAAGATTACAACAGGAAGCACAATGCTATTCCATTACAGCACTCTGAGAACTGGTATATTTTTTTAGCTATCTACACACTTATTAAAAAATCCTAATCCAGACATTGGTGAATCTTTAAAAACCAGTGCTTAATCATTTTACCAAAACAGTAATTTTTTTTTTAAATCACTATGAGTTGAAATGTCCCTTCTTGAAACTCCCATGTTGTTGCCTCTTGCTCTTTCAAACTGTGCTCCTTTGAAAAGCAATGGGATTGGTTTTCTACATGAATCCCCACTCCATCAGATAGTGGAAGGAAGCACTTAGGTTTCCTTCATGTTTTTTCTCTGAACACAAAAGGGGAACACCCTTTCCTGCAAGGTTCTGTGGGGAGGGAGCAAGTTCTTTAGCTGAAATGGATTGAAAGTCTCATATGACAGTGGCTGAAGGAAGATGACATCTTTGTTCAGGAATATCACCTGGAAGGAAAGGAGAAAGTCCAGTTCATATCAGGACACATGGGCTCATCTTGGTAAAATTTTAATTTTATGGCCCATACTGCCACTGAATTAGACAGATGTCTGTTTGTTTATTTGTTTGTTTGTTTCCTTAGTATTTTGTCATTTCCCCTTCTCCCAAAGGGATCACCTTTCCGGTTATGCATCAGGCAAACACCACAATGGTACTAAGCAGCCATCCCTGTCTTAACACTCCTGCTAGACAGACTGGACTGGACAAATACAAGTAGCCAATGGTCAGATTTTACAATTGCAAAATCCCAAAATTCAGCTGCAGTGCTGACAGTTATAATCTTCACTGCCATTCCTAGTATGCTCAAAGAATATATTTGCTTAAAGAGCCACATACACTTATAAATCCAGTACTTCCCATCATGTGTTCAGCTTAACAAGAGTTAGATGCCTACAAAAAACCCTTAGTTTTAAAAAATCTAAACATTTAAAAGCCACTTGAGAACCATGAGAATGTGTTGTACACAGTGTTGTAGTGATTTCTTCCAAAAACCTTCCCTCATACTATCTGGAAGTCTAATATTACACTATACTTCCTCTTAGCACAGAAGTTGTTGGAAACTGTACAAGTTGCTTAAGCATTCAACAAATTAACAAATGAAGCTTTAGAAATATGACAGCAGGAGCACGACTGTAACAGCAAAGTGATTAAGAACCCTGCTGTGTTATTGCCACCAGCTTTTGATAGCATGCCACACAATGTCAATATGTTTTAAATTTATCAGTAGAGCTTTTTTGATGGCTCTGGAGTTAGCATTCCCCTGAGAGCATGACCTGTTCAATGGCTGTGTGTTACTTTAGCATGTGTGAACCCAGATGATTATTAAAGCTCTTCATCATTCAGCCTCTGCCTGCACTTCCTGAAACTGTCATCCCAGCTGGCAGCCTCAGGAGAAAGCAGGAGCAGCGTCCTAATGAAACAGGGAATGCACATCAGCACAGGCCAGGAAGTCAAACAGAGCATTTCAAGGAAAGATTCCTTATTTCTAAACTAAGAACAGTAATCACGGCCACGGTTTGCCAAAGTATTCTCAGACAGTGGATGAAAGCCACCAATGCCACCAGCAGGGGTGGTGGAGCACTTCATCAAACACCTTCTAACGACTCCAGGGGATTTTCCAGTGGTGCCTCTTGTAGAATGGATGCTACAAATTAAAGGTCTTAACTGTCACACCAGTTCATAGACCAGTACTCCCGAAATCTTCAAATAACATTCAGTATTAGAATGTTTCAAGTTCTAGCACTCAGTTCTTGTAGGATGTGATGGACTAAGTAACAAAAGATCTTTCTGTGCTTCCTTGGAGGCTTTAAGCACTTCTCAAGTTATGACAGAGCAGTGTTCCCAGTATTCAATGTTAAACTGATATTTAGAATGAGCAGGGAAGGCTGAAATCTTTTTGCTGGAGGGGAATGACAAACAAAAGAGTTTCAAGAGAAACAACAATGTGTGTGAAGAAAGGACATTGGTTTCCTTAGATTCTTTTTAATAACATTCTAATGAAAAATACGAATTACAAGTTGCCATCTTACCAACTTAAGTCCAAATGAACAGAATTTTATATAGGTGGTAGCTCATTGGGATTCGATCTATAAAAGAATACTGGGAACACAAAACAAAGAAAAGCAAAAAAAAAAAAAAATCCCAGGGAAAAAAATGTGAACAAGCAATATGAATTGCTCGGAGGAAACTACTAACAGAAATGCAAGGTAAAGAAAGGCAAAGTAAACACACAATTTCTGTACAAGAAATACTGGAAGTGAAGTAAAAGAATAACATTTAGAAAATACAGGAACTGCTTTAGAACTGCAAAATGCTAAGCAAATGTTAATATCTGAAGTGAATATTTAGAGAGAAGTACAGAAATTGTCTTTTTACATAGTGGCACTGCCATATTTCACTGGTTTGCACAGAAATGTTCTGCCCTTTGATATGAGATGCAGTGCAATTTTTTTCTTCCTTGATAAAAATTACTTTACATAGGTACCTCAATGATTTGGTTAAAACACCTTAAAAATTGCACTTGAGCACCTACATTGCTAATGATGAAGCTCTTTAACAAGAACACAGAACTCTGCACAGCGCCACAGAACACAAACCTTTGCTGCAAACACCCAAATAACGCCCACAAGGCGGCAGCAGGACCGTGCAAACCACAACAGGGATTCACAGCAGGGAGGGGAACAAACCCGCGATTCCTCTGAAGCCACTCCACTTTCCACGTTTAACATTTATTTTTGCAGTTAATGTCACCGTCTAAAACAAAACATTTGGAGTTTCATATTCTCAGTTACACAGTATTGCTGTGCTTGGTGTTTGGTAAAAAAAAATCTACAATCTCAACAACTTTTTGTTTACTCAAATCCTGTTTTCTTTAAGAGTGTACAAATTTTTAGCATAAAAAATTCAGCTCCACACCTAACAGGCTGGTGTTTACCTCAAGGTATCATTCGTGCCACTTCAGCAGAACTCCTGCATCCCTAGTGCTCTTTCCTACACAAAGAATTTTGACAATAGCTTTGAATACTGTGATCAGCAAAATGAGAAATCACAGTTGATGCACACCATTTCAAAACCCAAAGGAACTCAAAACTCAGGACTTTGTTTCTACCTTTCAGTAACATCTTTAACAGCTTCCAGACCAGGATAATAAAGTGCCACTCTATGCTGCTGTCCTTAAGGCTATGATTAGGCACATTGAGAACAACCCCAAACTTTCCAGCATCTCTAAAAAATCCACTTTAATAAACCTAGCTTAGCTAAATCCTGCAACATTTACTCATGACCTCTTGAATTTCGGTCCGTAAAACTATGCACTGGTTTTCCAACATTACTTATTAGAATGGAGGAAAATATTTTAGACACACATCTAAACATAACCATGAAGACTACAAAGGAAACGGAAAAAGGGTCAATTATGCCTCCTTTGAGATCTTTTTAATTATGTAGAATGCACTTACTTTCCCTGAGCCTAAAGAATAATATATTTTTTAATGTTGATAAATAAGATTCATACTGATTTTCTTTTTACATGACCACTTTCTGCCAACAATTCAACCTCCTGCACAGCAGCAGAATGAGCTAACCCGCTTTTAGTACCTGATGAAACTGCATCATACCTGATTTCATACTTAACAAAACAAATTAAGAAGGTGTTAATCCCAAGGAACAGAGCAGGTGGAACACCAATTTGAATACTAATTTAAGATGATTGAGTAAAGCACTAGAAGATATTTTCACTTCCGGGCAATTATTTAAGGTCATATTTGTACAAGAAACATCAGCAGAGTTTTGGCATGATTAGTGGGATATTTTTATTATAACATACAGCCAGTACCACTGCACAGTACAACACTGTATCACAGATTACTGCGGCAGTCTCTTCCTATTATGCCTTTGCAGAATATATAGTTAAGAATTACAAGATCCAGACAGCATAAAACTAAAGCACTGTCTAGTGGAAGGTGTCTGCCTATGGCAGAGGTGCCAGAGCAAGATGATCTTTGAGGTCCCTTCCAACCCAACACACTCTACAATTACATAAAGACAAGGTGCTGTCACTAAATTCCTGTTTTGCCAGCTGCTCTTGTACTTCAGCTGCATCCACGAGACCAGGCTCCATTCCATCTCATCTCCATTTCATTAATTTCCCAAAGAAGAACTCTATGAACCTATCAGAATCCTCTTGCTTACTGTAAAACAGCTTTTCCCCTTCAGAAAGAAAGGGAGCAAGAGGATCATATTTCCATGTTAGAAAAGGCAGGCTCTGACCCCTCTAGCAGCCCGATCCCGTGACGAAAGGCAGGGAGCACTCGGCAGAAAGTAAACATCGTTTAGTAGCAGGGCTCTGCCGTGGGGTGGGAGGAGCTGGAGCAGCTACTGTGAAGGTAGGAGGGTCCCCCTGAACCAGCCCGCGCTGTCCGCAGCTCCTCACTGCTCCCGGGAGGCCTTAAAGAAGCGACGGGACACACACAGACAGAGGAAAAACAGCTCACGGCAGCCACAGTGGAGAGACCCTGAGAGATCCCGCTCGGACCTGCCCTTCCAAAGCCTTCCGGAAGCTCCGGAGGACGTTGCGCGGTGAGCGGAGGGTCCCAGAAGGTGGACCCGAGCTCGGCTCGGCACAGCCCCCACAAAGCCAGGCAGCTGGAAGGGAAGGCGGCAGGAGCGGGGGAGGGTTTCCCTATACACCCTATTTTGCCTGGATTTTTCCCTTTCCCGCTAGATCTGCCCGAGGCCGCCCCTCACTCACCCCGGTGCGGGGCGGGCGCAGTAACTCTGCCAGCCCCGGCCGGAAGCCGCCTCGGAGAGAAGAGCGCGCACGGCGCTGACCCCGGAGTGGGGCGGGATTGCAGGCGGGGAGCCCTGTGATTGGACGGACGGGGCACGATGATGCGTCTGATTGGTCGGTTCGAAAGACGGGCGCGGGAGCGGCGTGAGACGGCCGGGCCGGGCCGGGCCAGCTCCCATCTCGCCGGTCCCGGGGTTCTGCGCCCTTGGGCCCGCTGTCCGAGGGCCTCGGACACTCATCGGATCGGACACACAGCAACAGCAACAGCCCTGGGCTGCACCCCATCTCTCTGCTCGCACCAGGCCTCGGTCAGTAAGGGCGACTTCTAAGGGCGTGACGTGACTTGGTCCGTTCCTCTTGAAGAACAGGAGACTGAGAAGGGAACTCATCGCAGTGTACAACTGTCTCGTGAGAAGTGGAGGGGCAGTGACAGGATCCCAGGGAATGGCATGAAGCTGTGTCAGGAGAGGTTTAGACTGGAAAAGGTTTTTCATCCAGTGCGGGTTTGGGCTCTGGAACAGGTTCCCTAGGCCTGTGGTCACAGCACCAAGTCTGACAGCGCTGAAGAAGTATTTGGACGACACATTCGGGCACCTGGTGGAATTCTTGGTCCTGCACAGGCCTGGGAGTTGGTCTATGTAAGTTATTGCATGTATCTGATCCTGATCTATGTAAGTTATTGCATGTATTTTAACTTGCCGCTGTCTAAATGTGTAGTAGTGCCACACTCAGGCCTGACATCAATGCCAGCCAGTTGTGCTGAGGTGCTGTTCTGTACACCTTCGAAGGCAGCAAGTCTCCTGAGCCTGCCTGTGGCTTGGTCTTACCTTCTTTAACCTTTCAGCTTTCCAAGTGGTTCCATCATGGATGAAACCGTGGCTGAATACATCCGAAGAACCGTGCTAAAAATCCCCAGGGATGAAATCAAGATGATGCTGCAGAAATGGGGCTTTCTCTCTGAGGCACAGCTGCAGACTGTGAACTTCCACCAGTTAAAGGACAACATTTCTCAAGAAGTTGTTCAACTCTGTGAGGTAAATCCTCTCCTTCAAAACATGTCAGTGACATAATAGGATGCATGAGAAGCATCATGGGAAAAAAAAAACTGAGACATTAATCTTTGGCCACAACACAGCCTCAAATGGCACTTTTGTAGTCTGGAAAATGTAAAGCTGAGCTGCTAACACCATTGATCATATGATCTAACTCTGATTTTAGTGTACCAGGAGTCTTTATATACACCAGAAGTCTTTAATATCATAACCCCAATAGATGCAGTTAGTACTGATACATTTTGAATTCTGTAGTCTTTGGTAGGATTCCGTTCAATTTCATACTCAAAAATTGCTTACCTGAAGTGTAGCTCAAACTACAGGAAAGAAACTCTTAAGTTATTCTCATAAGATGGCAAATGCCATCTTTTAAAATAGCATTTTTATTTATTTCATTTCCTGAAATACTTGTATCTGTAACAAATTGTGTCATGCAGTTTCTTAAAAACCTTTTCATGCTGTAGAGCATAAATAAGCAATAACCAATATGTTAAAACTCCTGACAGTGAAACATTAGTCACTGTTACGTTGTCACAAATACCTATTAATATTCTTTCTGGTTGCTTGTACATCACACTGTAAGGATTATGTTCCTCTTGCTCTGCAGAGGAACATTTAAACCTTGCTGAAATAGTTCTTGTTATTGATTTCTCAAAACCTGGGATCAGATGTGGTGCCTTTGAAGAGAACATATGTGCTGTGGGCTTCAATGAAATGTCCTTTAAACTACCAATACTGAGATTATTTTTCACTTGGTAACCAGTGTGATCGAGCATTCTGGACCTGTATTTGACCATGCACTCTTGTTCTTTCTAGGAAAATTCTGCAGACATAAAGCAAGCAGCAGTTCTAGACATAATTTGTAAGTAAAAAGTGAATTAAAATGACATTTATTTTTTCTGAGTGAGCTCCATAATGCCCTTAATTACATAGTGATGACCCTTGTGGGTGCAGATGCATTTGGGGTAAGCACATCATATTTTAGATTAATCTTATTGGATGTGACCTCTTTCACAAAAAGCTGAAGATCAACAAAAGTACATAACTCCTAACTCCAATATCAATTCACAACTTGATTAGATAATAGTTTAAATCTCAAGGTTTTTTCTAACAGTCCACATGTCTTACACTGGGCAGTTTAGGTAAAATCCTTCCTTAAACATTGAACCCCAGGGATGCCCTTTATTAGCTGCCCACCAAATTACAAAAGAACTTTACATATCTTAATTAAAAAAAGCTATTTTGCTTTTATGATTGCTATGAATTGTAGTTTAAGAATGTTAATACATTATATTGCATTATCAGAAGTAATATTTTTAAAGTAATCTGTCTATAAAAGTATTGTAAAATTCTTTGTTTCTTTAATTCCTACTTGATAATATATTATGTTACTGAACAATTCCTGTTTTCCTTAGATAACCACATCTACCAAAACAAAAGAATGTGGGGTGTTTACCAGATGAAAAAGTCAGGTAAAATGTCTTTCCTTGCTGTAATCCCACCTTTCTCAGCAACTTAGTGTTGTGCTGCCTTACATCCTATATTTTAACCACAAATGTAGTCTCATCTGGATTTTTGCTTTAGAGAGATTTTTAACATTTTACTGCAGCCTAGTATGGATTTTTCAATGGACATTATCTTTAATGTTTTTAGAATACTTTCCATTAACTTCTCAAGCAATTATTGCACATTAGTAACTACTAATTAAATATGAATCTTTTCTCTGTATAGCAATAATATGGGTCGGAATTAAAATACAGCTTTTTGTATAAGGTTATGGAACTTCCATTTTTTCTGCTTAATTTTGTTTCAGCAAAACTGGAAACATCTCTACTTCTTGTACACACAAATCTTATTTCTGGTTGGGGTTTTTTGTCTCATGTAACAGGAGATGAATTGGAGTATTTTGACATAACAGATTTCAAAAAAAAGTTTAAAAGAAGACTTCGGTCAGCCTTGAAAAATGTAAGAATAAATCCATTCTAAATTTGCTTCATGGCTCTGGTGTCAGTATGTTGTTTTCATAACTGTTCCTTATATTTTGAGTCAAGAATTAAATGGAATTATTCATTTGGATATGATAGGAACTGCATGTAAAATAGGAAAAATGTATTGCATATCTGGTTTTTGCGTATCTGCAACTTCCCATTTATGCTTCCCATTTAGGAAATAAAATGTAACTTTGTCTTAAAGTGTGACTGGCTTGAAGAAAATCAGCATGTTGGTGGTATTTTATCAAATCTTTGCCCAATTTGCAGAAGCCTTTAGTTGCTTTAGTTCACCA
The DNA here is from genome assembly GCA_013400435.1 of Pycnonotus jocosus. Lineage (NCBI taxonomy): Eukaryota > Metazoa > Chordata > Aves > Passeriformes > Pycnonotidae > Pycnonotus > Pycnonotus jocosus. The sequence continues at coordinate 133,953 of VWYP01011985.1, forward strand.
GCTTCATATGGGCAAGGGAATAGAAAATGCCTCTGGCTGATCACCTGTCACCCATTCACAACAGGAGAGGGCAACAAATCCAAATTACACTCACAGCCAATCAGCTGCAGTTCACATCACTCTCTTATAATAAAGTTTTGCAATATTTTGGGGGTTTTGGTTTGGTTTTTTTTAAGTCAACCTACTTTAGTCAAGGTAAAAAGTAAACAAGGAGCAAATCAACAAGAATAGAGAAGGGAATGTTCAGACTTTCAATTGAGTATTCTTGAGCAGTGATAAGTATTATATTCAGGTTTAAAATCACAAGTTGATCAAAAGTTTATTTTCTCCAGAAATAGACATATTGGAATTATTGCAAATAGCCCTCCTTCTAAACAAACATCTTTGTGTTGTTTATCCAAAAGAGAGATCAGTGCTTTTGTAATAAGTTATTTTAAACTTTCAGAAAAAAATGTATATTGACAGGAAGAAAAGCAATATTAGAGTTTGAAAGGTGATTCTTCTTTTTATCTCAGTTTGTGAGGTTATTGTTTTTCTGTGGAAATTTTATTTAAATACAATCCTTATGACACTTAGTGTTTGTTTGTTGGGTTTTTTTATTCAAGCAGTGGTACTAAATAATTATGTTTGGGTCTTGTGAACAGAGATGTTAAGAGATAAGAAAATCTTTATGGATACCTAAATGTGTTGGTAAATTAAAACTTTCCTTTTTCTATCAGGTCACCATCACCTTTAAGGAATATGAGGATAATGCAATCTGGATTAGAGTTGCCTGGGGAACAGCACATAAAAAACCAAACCAGTACAAACCCAGCTATGTTGTATACCATTCACAGACTCCCTATGTCTTCGTTTCTGCCTCAGTGCTGAAGAGCAACATGCCTCTGCTGTGTCAGGTACAGGATAAAACTGCTCACACCCTGACTTCCCCACAGTCATGTAGAGTTATAACTGGGTTTGCTTTTAAGAAGATTGGTAAAGACTCCTCACTTAACATAATTTGCTAAACTATGGTTTGTTTGGTTTTTTTTTCCTCCTTAGCTCATTATAAAAATGGGGCAAAACCAAAATCTTTAGGTTGGTGCATTGTGAATAAATTCAGTTTATTGGGATTTTTACTGCTCCTGAATTTAATTTCTTAACCAAGTCTGAGGCACTATTTCATTAAATTGTATCACAGAAGTTGAAGAATATTAGATCAACACTGTTAACTTCAAGAAGTAAGCATATGAGCTCATCAGGGAATGCTGTTCCTTTCTGTTAGCTTGTGGTGATCAGCTTTGGTAGGATTTTTTCCTCTATTTAGAAATTTCCTGAAATTTCTCTACTAGTAATTCAAATATTTTATGATTGTTTGTTAATTTTTCAGCTGATAAGACTGTGAGACTTAGCTTGTTAATACTGTGAATGCTTTTAAATATTAACCTGAGCTGTATAACAATCTCTGCAACATTTTTTCAGATCTGAAAATCATAGTTAAGGATGTCTAGCAATGCTAAGTTTTTTACATATTACAAACACAGTGATGATTAAGACTGATGTTAAAACAATTTCAATTTTTATTTAAAGGCCCTGATTGTTGCTTGCAATTACCATGACATCCGTGAAATGGAGCTTCGAAGTCATTCTTTAAACTCCCTTAAAGATATTGTGTTTAAGAGATATAGCCAGGTGAGCCACTTCACTAGTAAATCCTAAGATAAGTCTTGCTTTTTGTTTCAGGCCTAGTTCTCACCCCCTAGCAAGGGGGAAAATTCACCTTTTCCAAGAGACCATCAAGTTAAAATAATATTGAACTTCTGAGGTCGACAGCCTTTCATGAAGGTAACATTGCAATGGGGATGTAATTATTTAGTATCCCACATACTCTTTATTATTGTTATCCTAATGGCTAAACTTAGACTAAAAATTATATTAACAATTCAGTCCTAAGCTTTTTTAGCATCCTTTCATTAGGCTTCCTAGAGCCATGAGTTGAAGGCTGTTGGAATGGGTGCTTGGTCTGCTCACACATGTAAAACTTGTAAATAGGAAAATGTTCACAAATATCCTAAGACAGGTGTTTTTTTTCAAAATTAGGTTGGCTTCCAGACTTCTAGTAAAGGTCAAAATTTGGAAGATCATTCTTCCAGAATGAGAAATAAAAGGAAATATATTAAAGTTCTTTTCAGCTAGATGTTCTAAAAGTAGAACTTAACTAAAATCTTTTTTCCCTCTCTCTCTCTGTTTAGAATTTCCCGACTCACTCTACAAAACCTATACAAGGAAGGAATGTAGAACCAGAAAATGGTATGTATACTTGAAATGTAAAGGCAGTGTAAATGGCATTCCTGCTGGCTTGTGAGATGGGTTTGATAAAAGGAAATGTACATATGCTCCATTCCCATTATGTTATCCATCCCTGCTGCCTTCACACTGGCAGGCACTGGGAGAGCTCAGTATTTCCCATGACTGGTACTGGACATGGAAACCAAACCCACTCAATGCCCAGCATCTCACATTAGCTTGTGTTTTTCTCTTGGTAAGAACTGAAAATATAAATGGTAGGGACAACTACCTTATCCAAAAAAAGAGTGCAATGAATTAATTAAAACTATTATTTACAAATTTTCATTGGAATAATCTGATCAGAAAAATAGTATTACAGCAGCTGACAACGTTGTATTTCTGTTTTCTTTTCCCTCCTCTTTTCCCCTGCAGCAGATAGAAGGATAGTTCAAGAAAACAGAAGTGAAAAAGAAAGAGTCCACAGACTCAACGAGGAAGCTTTTGGTAGTGGTCCCCAACCAAAACTCGAATTTGCACAATACAGGGTAGGAAAAACAACCAATTTGATTTGGGGTTTTTTAATTACAATGTAGTGGTAGTTAGATTAAATTTCAAATTTAAGAAATATTATGGGGTTTTTTAAACTTCAGGGAAGGCATTTTAAAATAAATGAGTTAAAAGTCTGTAAGAAACACTGAAATTTGGTCAGAGTTTTAGATCATGTTTCAGTCTTTCAGCCTTGTAAACTCAGCATTTGGACCTGTTTTTGTAATAAAGGTAGATTTTGACTAGCAGTGTGTTGCAGCATGAGAAATTAGGGTCATTTTAAGCACATGCAAAGCTTATGCTATGTATGACACCATAACTAACTTCCTGATGATGCCCAGGTTTTATTACATGAACAGATAAATTGAAAATTCTAAGAAATACTTAATGTTTGACAGCATTAGTGAACAAGCTGCCTCTTGCTTTTAACAGAAAACTCTGCCACATGGTGGCACCCTCAGATTTTACTACAACATTCCTCCAGCTGGAATCATATTATCATTACAAATTGGAAATAGTCTTATTTAAGTGTTTAAATGTAGCAACATATAAATAAAATACATTCATTGCTTATACTCACTGGTTAAATTTTGTGTTAACAGCTTGAGACGATGTTTAAAAGTGATCCTAAAATGGATGTTTTGGATAAAAAAGAACCATTCAGATGTTTGGTCAAGTTTTCTAGCCCACATCTTTTAGAATCACTGAAATCCTTGGCACCAGCAGGTAAGTGTTCCAACTCCATAAAATGGAGGGAAATTCCAGAGTTTTAGATACTTTTGTCCTCTTACATTCTGCTTGTATTTTGCATGAGGGAGCAACTTCATAGTTTAGAAAGTCTTTCTAACTTCATAGTTAGAAAGAGAAACATAGTAGAATAAAAATGTTGCCACTTAAAAACTTATGTCTAAATAGCTTTCAATTCTTAGAATTACTGGTTTGTACATAGTTGCTCAAGCTGTGTTTTTAGTTTTAGTGGTTTTGGTTTGTGTTTCAGTTTTATGAACCATTATGAAAGGTAAATAATGATTGAGTACAGCTGCAATTATCTCTCTCTCTCTTTCTCTCTCCCCAGGTATGGCTGATGCACCACTTTCACCACTCCTTACATGCATACCACATAATGCTAGGAATTATTTTAAAATTAGAGAGAAAAAAGGTGCATTTCCAGAAAGTTTTGTAAGCCCTTAATTTAAAACTGATTCCTAGAGAAATATGCAATTCATTTATTACTGGTATTAATCTGAATCATCATAAGCTTTTTAAAAATAACTTATTCTTTCTTAACACCTCAAGGTTATTTCCAAACTATAGCTCTTCTTGAATTATTTTTCCACAGGTGCCTTTAACAGAAGTTAGCCTTAACTAATAAAAAAGTTAGTTGCAAAGACTGCTCTTAACTGTGTTTTGAATAGTATTTATGAAGTTAATAAAGACACAATAACAGCTGTAGCTATTCAGTTTGCTATCATAGCTGTAGATGGCTACAATATTCCAGATGTCCTTTCATATTTTGGCAGAACACCTGCCTTATTTGGAACAGGGGAACAGTCCCATGCAAATGGATAGGGCTCCCTGGCTGCAGCTCAGGCCTGTTTTTATCTAAGTGGATAAATTGTATTCTAAGACTATTTCAGGGCATGGGGGAGAATGGACTTTTGGAATATAGATGTCAGTAAGGTGCTTCCATCCAGCTTCCAAAGCCTTTCTTACCAAGGGCAACAGCCAGTAACAAATACTTGAAAATCTGCCTTTTGCAATTGATGTCTTATGAATTTCTTTGTTGGAAGAATACACTGAAAGAGGCAATATTTTCTTTTGAGGAAGGGCCATGTTTTAGAGTATCTCAATTAATATTTGATCCTTCTGACATCCTTGCCTGTTGCCACTGGTTTTTTTGCTTGGGGACAAGATGGCATGAGTCATCTAATGCAAACAGCTTTGCATTGGAGTTCTGTAGAGTTGGTAAACATTGGTAATTGTATAGATATTTCCTGCTTTGTTTTTTGAGATTGATTTGATCTGAAGATTTATTTAAAATGTACTTTTTTTTTTCTGTAATCTGGATTGTTTTGTGTGTACTTGGTATATGTAGAATTCCAATATACTTTCAATATCACAGTGTGCAGAAGCAGCTGTATTTCTAGAGGTTGTATAGGCATGTTCTTTAAAATGTAAATAAATGTGTAAATTAAGTCTTCTCATAAAAGTTCATTTGGCCTGACTTGAAAACATTACTTATCATATACTCATGTTTGGTTTGGTTTGGTTTTCAGCACCTCTATAACTCACACATGAAAAGAGATTCAGAACTATGTGCTAGTGGTATGGATTTTAGGAATTCCACCTCTGTGATTTAAATGTTGATTTGACAAAATACTTAACATAATGTTAGGATTCTGGAAGAATTCCAGGTTTGGTGTGATAGACATTAAGAGTTGGCTCTTACCATGTCTCACCATATAGATTCAGAGCCATTAAGATTCCAGCATATATTTCACTCTGTGCAACTTGTTCTTCATAATGCTCTCTCCCAAATAACCTAAATGCCTGAGTTGGCAGTGATATACCATAAAGGTAAAGGTCCCAAGTGCTCTGGAACACTGAGAGTACCTGGCCTACTGCCTCTTGTTTCTGGGAAAGGCAGTCTCCATTCCCCTTTTAACATCCCCTTTTTGGTATCTCTGATTTTCAGAGATGTTTCATTTCTGACTTCCTGTCAGCAGGGATATTCCAGGAACTACACAGTATTTCCAGGCAAGAAGGTGTGTACTTATTAATTTGTTAGGAAAGATCTGCAACCCTGGGGTTCCAAGCAGCAGAACCTGCAGCTGAGGACAGTAGGAGGAATGCACATCCTGGGGCTGCACCTACAGCATAACTCTTACCCAATAAATGGTGCTCATCTTTTCCCTTAACTTGACCAGCTATAGGGGAAAAACCTCTGTGTGTTGTGTTGTGATTCCAATATCAGAAAATCATAGAATATTCTGAGTTGGAAAGGTATGCACAAGGCTTGTAAAGTCACAACTGTTGGCCCTGCACAGGACACCCCAACGATCCCACCCTGTGACTATGAGTGGTTTCCAGGTGCTCCTGTGGCCACTTCTCGGGGAAGTCTGTTCCAATACCCAACTACATTCTGGATGAAGAACCTTTCCCTAATACCCAGCCTCACCCTCTCATCAGAGCTTAGACCATTCCCTCGTGTCCTGTCACTGGTCAGCAGAGAAAGCAGTGCCTGCGTCTCCACTTCCCAGTGCAACACAATAACCGCTAAAAAAACCAACACAACGGCCCCTGTGCCATGCAGCGGAGCCGCCGGAGCGGTGTTCGCCGGGCGGGCCCCGTGCCCAGGCCGGCACTCGCCGTTTTCCCCGCGTGTCCCGGTGCTCTTGGTGCGCGGTGTGCGCGTTTTGTGCCGCGGGAGCG
>VWYP01011985.1:140418-156670 GCA_013400435.1 Pycnonotus jocosus
GGCCGGCTCGGGTCCGGGTCCGGGGGGCGGCTGCGGTGTTGGCTGTGCTGGGGTTTGGTTCGTAGTGAGGTTGAGTGGGGGCGTGATTGCCCACCTTGAGAAGAATTGGGATTCTTCCGAGAGATTCTGAGAGAATTGGGATTGTTCAGCCAGGCAGAGAGGGTGTTACGGGGTGACCTAATTGAGGCCTTCTAGTACCTGAAGGGAGCTCACAGGAAGGGTGAAGACAAGAGCCTGGAGTGGCAAGACAAGGGGGAATGGGTTCCAATGGAAAGAGAGTAGGTTTAGGTTGGCTATTAGGAAAAAGTTCTTTAGTGTGAGGCTGGGGAGGCCCTGGTTGCCCAGAGAAGCTGTGGCTGCCCTATCCCTGGAAGCATCCAAGGCCAGGCTGGACAGGGCTTGGAGCAACCTGGGATAGTGTAAGGTGTGGAAGGGGTGTAGAAGAGGATGGTGTTCAAGGTCCCTTTCCAACCCAAACCATTCTGTGATTCCAGATGGGAATAATGAAGTGTTTCTCGTTGTCTCTTGTTTAAATTTCCCCTTGCGAAAGGTCCCTGCGGGTCCATGTATAAATACACAAGTGTGTGTGTGGATGGGCTGACCGGTTGTGTTGAGGATTCCTCTGAATTTACTTACAGAAAATAACCAATTTTGCACATTTTTGTAAACATACCACAGGCAGTTAAGAGTTCTTTGGGACTCAGCTTTTGTTGTTTTACTTGCTTATCACCAATCTTTCTGCAGTAAGACTTTAAAGCCCCACTTGTGAGGTGCTGTGCAAACAGGCAGCATTTCCTAACCTTATCAGCTGGCAAACCATCTCCATCCCAGCGCCGAGGGCTGTTATGCTGGGGTTTTGTTTGTTTTTTTAAAAATGTCTGTGCTAAAAAAACCAGCAAAACAGATGGATGCCATTTTGGAAACAAGCCCTCATTTCCATAATACTCCTGAGCTAAGCATGTGCTGGGGGGGAGGAGAAACACAGTTCAGCAGGCACACATTGAGAGTGTGCCTTTTGGAAAGATAACCTTGCTTTTTGCAAAATCATAATGCTGAGTGTGCAAGGACAATTTGTATTCCGAGAAAACTTCCAAGTGCAGCATTCGTAGCTGCATTCTGAAAGTGCAGCCTCAGTGGGTGAACAATAAACATCCCTGTTTTGTGAAATGGCTACAGAGTCAAGTATGGGTCACACGTGCTCGTTGGTGAGGAACAAAAGGAAATAGTGTCAAGTGTACTTGTTGTCTCCTGTCTTTGGGATGTTTTAATTTCAGTTCCTATACATACCAATGACTTTATTGTGTGTTATGTCTTAGATCTCACATATTCGTGGGGAGGGGGAGGTACAGCAGAAGTTCAAAGTGTTCTTTCAGGTCAGCAGAGTGGTTTTGGCTGTGAGCTGATGCTCTGAGCCTGCACTGCAGCTGGTGGGTTACATAACTCAGGGTATGATGGGTTAAAAATGCTGCTTTCTCACCCAGCTTGCTGTCAGCCATCAGAGCCTTGCAGAATTAGAGCATACTCCATACACCTAATTACTGAATCTTGTGATAGCTTGAAATGAACACTAAAACATGGATGGATGCAGATTTTCAGAAACTTCTTGACTTCCAGATGTTAAAAAAGCATCTTACTGATGTCTATGAAGCTTTTAAATGCTTGGTATTATTCTGTACCTTAGTATTTCAGTAGTTTAAATTACCTGACTGTGGTTTACCTGTTAAGTGGCTGAACATGTTTCCCATATTGCCCTGTTAGTTCTTGGGTTGTGATGTTAAATATAACACACTTAACAACATTTTATTTAGTAATTAAATAACTCTAGTTACTCAGCATGTTGGTATCATCAGCAGTGGGAGAGGCCAAACAAAGCTTTGGCTTAAAGACAGATCTTCTTTTCTCTGAAGACTTTGACATGTGATGAAAGTGTTCTGTGTAAAATCATAGTTTAAAAATGGAATTGTGTCTGGAACAACTAGATTTCTTTGTGTCATGTTCCTGTTTGGGGCAGTGGCTCTAGGAGGTACAACAATAGTCACAGCGATGATTCAGCAGAGATAGAACAGGCCTGTTTATGAATGGGCTGTCCACAGAGAAAACTGCTGTACATAAAGGTGCTTAGAAGGTTAAAATGTTACATGAAAACTCCCTTTTTAGAGAATTTTTCCAGGTTTTCTTAATATGGCAGCTGATCATTTTGGTCAAGAGGCTCTAAATGTTGCTTGAGTCTGGTATGTCATTAATAAAAATGAATTTGTGACAATGTCAGCAAGTGGCTGTGTTGAGTGTGTGGAAATATACTGAGATATTGCTTGAAGGAATAACGTTTTACACAAAGTATCTTAGCTTCAGAGATGATTTGAAGGAAAACAAAATCATTGAAATACCTCCCCTCCCCAGCTTCCTGAGGTGTAAATGAGAGGACTTGAAAAGCAAGGCATGAGTGGCTGAGGACAGCATTGCTGGGTTGTGAGTAACAGCAGGTGGGTAAGAAGTGGGGTGTGAGCAGTGAAGCCCTTTGGGCCCTGGCAGCTGAGGTACATAGTTTGTTTGCTTCACATTGAGAGGGCTGTTGTGCTTTGTGCATTCTCTGTGTTTGGTGTAACCTGTGTAAACACGACCAGCTGGAGATCTGCCCAAAGAGGTACTTAGGGAGTGACTGGTGTGAAATCAGCCTTCCGCTACTGACTGTGCTCACTGTCCTCATGCTAAGGAAAATGGGGTGCAGAGTTCAGAGCATGGTCCCATTTCTTCCCTCAAAAATCATCTTGGGGGTGCCATCATGGACTGTAGTAACTGGCTCTGAATCAGTCTCAGGATGGAAAGAGACTCACAGCTACTCAGAGCATCAGATTTTAAATAGTTCACTTTTAATTTTTTGCTTAGACACAGATTCCTGATGCTTCCACTGAGACCCTTTCAGATAGGTATGTCTAGAGGTATATATATCTTGTTTGGTTTCCATGCCTGTGTCTTCAGTAGGAAGGGATTCTATGTGGTTGAACAATCTGGACAATCCCACTAGTATGTTCTTCTCATATATACACTTTGGAGTCCTCTTTGACCGAGTTGTGTTGCTTTCTTCTATGTGCATGTGAGGGTCAGTGAGACAGCTCACATGGAAAGTCTGGATAGATTGGCCACTTAGTGTTTGGAGGGTCAGAATTAGCATACCTGTTGTTTCATAGACTTAAGTAAGATTTGGTTTATGATCTAAATTAAGTGGCAGAGCATACTTGGCATTTTTCATTTTATTACAAGTTAATTCTCAATAGTGCTAACAGAATTCCAGCATCGAGGAAGTGTTTTTCAGTGACTTATCTTAATGGAGCTTCACATACTGTGCTACTAACAATTAAAACCACATTGAATCAGTGGTCTAGGGTAGTATCTGTATGGAAATATTTTTTGGCTCAAATAACAGGAAACATGGGACAGGGAGTGTCTTGGTAAAAGTAAATAGTATAATACCACTACTCCATAAAGCTTGTTGTAATTGCACCTGGTAATTTTGATGGGATATTTGCAAAGTGGCATCCACACAGGGCAAAAACTCCATTTGAATTTTGAAATCACATAGGAAAGTGTCTCCAACTCATTGAGATGTGTAAACTCAGTGAGCCATAGTTGATGTGTATTCTGAATATTGTCTTGAATATGCAAACCCGTAGAATTGTCAACTTCTCAACTGGTTCTTTTTCAGGACGGAAAACTTAATGCACCAATAAGGAAGGGTTTGAAAACTTCACAGAAATTCTACTGCTGTCCTATTGAAGGCTGCCCTAGAGGACCAAACAGACCATTTTCCCAATTTTCTCTTGTAAAACAGGTATTCCTGTTTCCTGAAGTATTTTCACACTGATTTAGCCCTGTCTCAAACTCCAGAGTGTGTGCACTTCTGCATACAGATACGAGATAATCTCTCAGCACACAGGCAGAAGTTAGAGAACTGTATGCAGCAACTCCAAGTGCACCTGTGATTCATGAGTTTGCTTGTTTGCATGTTGATATTAGAGGGCTTGAACCTTTTGGTCAGACAGATGCCAGTATGTTCTTCTAAACTAGATCAGCGTCCCTCTCCACAAATTAAATAAATGGAGAAAGATTAAAGAAGAGGGGGAAAAATTGTGGTAGCAACTAATGAAGGTTTAAACTGTGGCTGATGCTTTTAACTGCTTTTTCAAGTGATCAAGGATTAAGAACTTTTCTCTGCTTTAGTATCAAAATGCATTTGTTTACTTGTTAACCTGTTTAAGAAAACATGTAAGACTTGTTTTTGCATTAGTGAGCAAAAAGAGCACTGTGCTGCAGTTGATTACCTGGCTGAGCTGGGGACCCCGAAGGAGCTGAGTGGCTGGCACTTGGTGCCATAAATGAAAAGGAAAAATTCTGGTGTTTGCTCTGTGTTGACCTGTATGACTTGAGATTATTTGCTGGGTTGTAGATCTTCAGGAGTGTGCACATGTTGCAGCATAGACTTACTGTGCTCTTTTGGCAAGGTTGATCTATAGATTTATTGATGTCCACAGGAAACCTTCAAAGGCATTGGAATAGATAAATGTTTTTCTGTAGCATCAGCAGATTTGCAAACTTTAGATTATCTCTATTGACTTCTCTAAATTTATTTGTAGTAATGCTTTAAAAAAAGTAATTAATGCTACACGTCAGTGCTACTTAGCAACTAAAATATTGCAAGTATTTTCTCCCCAACCATTATTTTCTTTTTTTAATCTTCACTGAAAGCTAATGTTTACTTTCCCTTGTGTATTCTAGCACTTTATGAAAATGCATGCTGAAAAGAAGCACAAATGTGATAAATGTAGTAACTCCTATGGCACAGAATGGTATTTGAAACGGCATATAGAGGTCTGTGGCAAGACTTTCCAGTGTACTTGTGGATGCCCTTATGCCAGCAGAACGGCATTGCTGTCTCACATTTACAGAACTGGCCATGAAATTCCTGCAGAACACAGGTAAAAGTGAAGCAGTGAAGTAATGATACATTTATCACCAAGTCCTGTGTGTCTCATGTGCTGCCTTTTTGTCTCCTTTCTGTTGATTGAATAGGAAATAGGATCATGTTGTTTTAGCTGCAAAGCAGTTTGCAGTTTCTTTGTTGCTTTTAGGAGTTTCTGTTTTGTTGAAGTCAGTGGTGATCATCTAATCAGTAAGATCTGGTTTCCCTACATAGAAAACAAAAAGTACTGATGACACTGCATAAATGGTGGTGGTTCTTGTTGCATCTGCTTTTGTAGTTCTGCCAGAGTACAAATGATTTGGAAATGTTTGTAGCTGGTAACTGAGGTATGGAATGCAGTTCAGGTTATTTTCTTGTGCAGCCTAGTCATTGTTGCAATTGTTGGTGGATGTATTTTTACTACCTATCTCTACATGTTTAGATTTATAGTTTTAATATGTATGTATGTTTCATAAAGGGCAATCTACTTTCTGAGGCCTAGTCTGTCTGTCTTTGAGGTTCAGCTGCAGCAAAATTTAAGTTTTGTGTGAAGAACTGCTAAATTTTATCTTCCATTTCCATGGGACACCATTACCTGTACACATATTTTAAAAGTTCTCTCCCTTCAATGCTCAGTCTGAATTAGTGTCAAAATAGCACATTAAAAGTCTTCAAATCAGAGTGCTTAACATACAAGGGGGAAGAAATTATCTAAACTCGCTCATCCATTTGGAAATTGGTCTCCATAAGGGATAATGTTTATTCTTTTTTAAAATGAGAGAGCAAGGAATGACATTTAACAAAATTGAACTTCATGGAGTCTTTTTATGTTTTAATCTGTATTAATTGTCTTCTCTTATCCAACCTTATCTGTGACTTCAGTTTTTATTTTCGGTGCAGTGACTCAAAAGAGTGGAAGGCAGATGTTCTGTGCTTGAAAGAAGTATAAATTGTTGATCTCATGTTCACAGGGATCCTCCTAGTAAGAAAAGGAAAATGGAAACTTCTGTACATAATCAGCAGTTGGCAGAGAAAGCAAACGAAGCATTCAGCAATACACACAGTACCGCTCCTGGCACTCAGGAATTGGAGTCCTCTGAAGTGAAAGTGACAGCCTCTCTTGAAGGCTCCTGCAGTTCTAACTTCATGAGCCAAATGCAGCCAAAATGTGCACCAAAGATGCTTTTACCCAAGCCCAAGGTGGCTTTGGTTAAACTTCCAGTGATGCAGGTTGCTCACTTGCCTGTGTATGTATCTGCAACAGACTCTTCTGTCAAACCTGCTGTAGTGGCTGTTGATAATCAAGGCTCAGTTGTAAGTACTGTTCATTTATTGCCTCAATCTATAGGAATTCTGATTCCAGCCCTGGAGGCAGAAACACTTGTATTTAAAGACAGTATGCCTGTCTCAAAAGTGACAACCTCTGGTGATCGTGAACCAGTAAGTACTGGTGTACAAGTTGAATTGGACAAGGTTACATCAAATAACACAGGGCAAGAGCTGGGGAATGTTTGTCACAAGAACAAAATTTCTTCAATAAATATACAGACTGACTTATCTTATATCTCACAGAGCTTTGTACCAGCTGCAGCTTGGACTCCCAATTCTTCAGTGTCCTGTTGTTCTCAGACAGATCTGTCATTCAGTTCCCAGGTTTCATTACCCATCAGTGTACAGACACAGACACTGCTGCCTGCTTCCAAACTGACTTCATCCATAGCTGCCCAGACTGATGCTTTCAGTCAGGGCTGCTTTCCAACATGTGGCATTTCCAGAGAGACTCAAACCAGTAGGACACAGGACTGTATTGATGGAAGAGTACAGATGGATCAGGCTGTAACGTGCAGTGACATTTTTGACAATGTTCCTTCATCATATAATGTTTCTACTCACATTGAACTTCCAGAAAACAATTTAATGCCTGCAAATATAGATCAAACCTTGCTGCAAAGAAGTAGCTGCAAGAGCCTGACTCAGGATACGGTTAAGTCTGAATCCCTTATCAGCTTCAATACACAGACTAATATACTTCCACCTCAAAATACAACTGATAATCAAACCCAGACAATGGACCTGCTAAGTGATCTGGAAAACATCTTTTCAGGAAACATGTCTGGCCAGACACTGGATAATCGTGGCCTTTTGTCTGAGACGAGTTCTAATGCTGACACACATCTTCCTTCTGGTCCATCACAGAGCACAGGGATAGACTTCGACATTGAAGAGTTCTTTTCAGCCTCCAACATCCAAACTCAGACTGAAGAGAGTGAGCTTGGTACCCTGAACTCTGAGCCAGTTTTGGAGTCACTGGACATTGAAACTCAGACTGATTTCTTATTTTCAGATAGTGCCACTCAATCATATAACTGCCGAAGCAATTCTAACTTCTTGGGTTTGGAGATGTTTGATACACAGACACAGACAGACTTGAATTTCTTTTTGGACAGTACTACCCATCTGCCTTTAGGAAGTATTCTGAAACAGTCCAGTTTCTCGATGAGTACTGACTCATCTGATACAGAAACCCAGACAGAAGTATATATGGCTACTAAAAATACACCTACTCAGAATATTGAAAGCAAAGTCCAGCTCAGTAGCGCTGAGACACAGACTATGGATAGCTGCTTTGAGAATCTGGGGAGTTTATTCCTTACCAGCAATGAAACACAGACAGCAATGGATGACTTCCTTCTGGCTGACTTAGCCTGGAATACCATGGAGTCCCAGTTCAGTTCAGTAGAAACACAGACCTGTGAAGAGCTGTGCTCCTTGTTCCAGAGCTCTGACAAGCCCAGCCACTGAGTGCTATGTAATATAACTGTTTCCTGTGGTTTGAATTTAACTTATTGGGGTGGGAGAGATGGCTTTACCAAGTGATCCACTTAGCATTATTGAATGTACTTGTCATGAGCAGTTGACCTAAGAGACTTTTCCTGCTGAAGGTACTCTATTGAATATGTAACTTCACATAAACTATATGTGGCATAAATAGAGGGGAAAGGGGGGACTGTAACATGTTAATGTACATTTGAACCTTAAAAAAAATATGTGGTGCCTATGTTTTTTTCCTCAAACTTCTTTACAAAGCTTTCATCTAAGTGGAAGAACTTTTGAAGTTATTGTCTATATATCTCTCTCTATTCCTGGCTTACATGCAGGGTTCCAATGTGCTGGACCAAAACCCTGACCTGTTCAGTTGAGATGCTTCCCTGAACTTACGGGGGAGGATTCTATTAGTGTAAGCTACTTCTGTTTACTTTTTTTAGTAGCTTGTATTTTAAATCCGGCATGAACATAATCAGCCGTATTGTCTTCTTTTATTTATGCCTTCACAGTTCTTTCTCCTGCATAAGCTGACATTTTCCAAACACCTGTCCAACACACTAGACACATAGAGATTCTTGAATTGTTGAAAATATTTATTATTAAAAATGTGTGTAGAAAGCAGTATTTTTTTTTTCCTTGAGTGGCACTGATGCTGTTTGAAGGGTAGGAAAAGAACTTGGAATTTGTAATTGTGGGGAAAATTAGTATGTTATCCTTTTAGTTAGTGTAATAAATGGGACTAACATTTTTAGAGTCTTCAGAAGGGATTTGTTTAAATTATTTCTGTCTGTAAGATGCAAATGTTGCAATGTGTGTGCCTCAGAGACTGGAATCGTTTGGTTTTGCTGAAATTCTCCTAGCTTTATTGAGATACAAGTTGAGACATGTTGCAGTGGTTTTACTACCTTAAGAGAAATCTTTAAAAATGGGCAATTAAATTCCTTAAAACACTCACCTTGACTCCTGTTTTTGGACTTCCTGCTTCCAAAAACAATTGGAATCCATACAGCAGAGCTGGGAGATCAGCTCACAGGAGCCCTTCCAGAACAGCTGTATCTTGCTTTTGCACATTGATCTGCAGCCCTCAGTTCCTGCAGCTTTCACAGTTTCCCTGATTATAGTCAAATTCATACAAACTGATTTTTCAGAGAGGAAGCATGTGACCTCTTGACACCTTTTTTTTTTTTTTTTAATGTTTAGGTTGTCCCTCATGCCACTGTTTATGGTATTTTTCATTTACATTAAGCCAGTTGTGAATGTATGTTGGAATTTGGCCTTAAGTAATTTTTATGTCTTACTATAGTATCTGTGAAATGTAAGCCTCTGGTTTTGTATTGGACAGGTTTTAGTTTCTATAACCTTAAAGGAAAAGAGAAAACTCTTTGTGTCAAATTCCTGGGCCTGTAAAAGACTTTACTCCTCCATTGTTGGAGGAGGGGTATTGGCTGCATATTTACTGTGCAGCCCAGCAGCAAATGTATGTCTAAGCCTTAGGTTTTGAGGACTCCCTATGCTTTGTGCTGCATATTCTCAATTCAAAGATGTGGGAGTTAAGTTACTCATCCATTGCAGCCAGCTTGTTTTTGTTGCAGATGAGCAATACCTTTCTTTTTTCCTTTTTTTTTTTCTTTATCTTTTCCTAATCCTTTTTATATTGCCATGTTGAGTGTCTTTACCTTTACTGAAATAATCTCTTTAGATTAATCCTGAAACTCACATTTTCCTTCTGAACCCCCATCTGTGTTGCCTGTTTGATTTTTCAACGTTTCTAGTTCTTTCAGTGGATTTCAGACACTTCCAGTCTGGCTGAAGAAACTGCAGAAGGGAATCTTGCAGTTCCTCAGGAGAAAGTAACTCTGCTGTGGGGAATGCCCCCAGGTTTCACAATGTCTGTAGAGTTCTCATCTGAAATGTGGGAAATATTTAAAAAAGAAAGACCTCACTTGGAATTTTGTTTCTTGTAAAGATATGACTGACTCATATTTACCTGCCTACTTTGAAACTGAGAGATGAGATAAAGAACAAAGTTAGGTTAATTTATTCTATTGCAATATCTTTCTATTAATGTTGCAACTTCACATTTTAAAGTGTTTTTCCTTTTCATTTCTTCCCCTGGCTGGAATACCAGAGAACACCTCTTCATACACTGATTTCTGTGTTTCCCATGTGCAAGTTGTCTCCCTGGTTTGGAATAAAGGGTGTTTTCCACAGCTGTAGAAGCTGTTCATTACCTCTGAATTTTGAAAGAGAAGGAATCTTGGGTGCTGAGGAGCAGAATTACTGAAGGGTTTGAATTGTAACCATCTGAGAGATCAGCAAGGTTTAAAGTACTTTGAAACTAATTTACAAATTAGAATGATAATTGCCATGTTTTGTGTAAGCCAAAGCTCTTAGCATCAGGGACTGTCAGGAAAACCCAAAAGTTTGTGTGGGTGAAATCTTATCATTACCCAGTTATTGTACTTTGTAATTAAAAGTGTTTCTGAGCTTTGTATGTTTTATTAGAACATGCAAATCACAATCCTTTCACTCATTCTGTTGGTTTAAAACAATGTGGACTTCAATTAGGTGAACACAGTACTACAACATGAAGTCATTTATTGAAAGTGCAGTATTAAGAAATTGTTACATGTCTGCACTGTCTTAGGAAAGACAAAATTAACTTCTGACCAAAATTAACTTCTTTCTTCACTAATTTGGTTCTCCATAAATTATTCATGAAAGTGAAAAACAGGTTTGGATCATATATGTCTGGCATATGTCACTCAGTCTGGATTTATTAAGTATTTTTGTGAAAATGCGGAGACTGCATAGTTTGGTGAATCCCACACAAAACTTCATGAAACCTGATCTGAAACACTCTTGCTCAATATTACAAATTCTTCACATTTAAACAAATTCTTGAAAAAGGCTGTTTTTTTATTTTTGCCTTCATTAAAAAATAAACTTTAGACACAACTATTTCTGGGTAGAACTAAAATGATATTTATCTCCCTTTTTCTGCAGTTTGTCTCTGATTTGATTTTCAAGGCACTTACTGTAAGTATTGGTCAGCAGTGGCTTACTATCTTACTCTTTTTCGTATCCCTTATTGCCATTAGAGCTGCTATACAGAAAGTAACATCAGATTCTCTGTAGCCTCTTAGCACAGTTTTTTATCTAGAGGTGATACTAATGTTATGTGTACTTACCCTTTGCGTTTCCTGCTTAATTCTGTTAAGCTGTGATTGCTGGATCTTGATCTGGATGCCTGTGTAACACTATTATAAAATGGAATAAGTACTTCTGTAGTTTCATTTGTGCTTTTCTGTAATATATAAAGAGTCAAACAAAGGAAACAGCAGATTTGGGGCTTGCATTCTCTGAGAATATAAGCACAAATAAGCTGAAAAATGAAAGGAGTGTCTTGTTGCCTTCCATATTTGTTTGTCAGAATGCTAAAAGTTTATCTGACAGTAGATGTTTCTTCTTCTTATGGCTTTATTTGTGTCTGTTTCTGCTAATAACACCTGTAAATACTTTCTGCTGTGGGTAGGGAGGGAGTCCTTCCCAAGACTTTGTGTTGGCTTAGAAAAATTGGTAGTTTTGGATCAGAGTTTGCTAATGCTACAAATTCTTAGTTATGCAAAGCTGTTTGTGTCTAAAAAATTCTCACTTCCAAAGGATATGAAAGCATTACAAATGTATATATATACTTGCAGCTGTAAATTAAACAGCTGCAAAAGAAGCTCTGTTTAGTTTTGAACAACTTGGTCAGTGTCTGCAACTTTAATGTATGTAACTAACTCCTTACAAATTTTTATTCCAAGGTACAATACACAGGGTTTTTTCAGTTGGAAACAAGAGGCTGAACTTCCCTGTTAGTCATATGGACCCCAGTTGTGTAGGGGCAAGAGAACAAAGAACAATGGCTGCCTTCCACTGTTCTAAATCCTTATGCTGCTAAGATGTGAATTGATTTTTTTTTTGTGAGGCTGAGTAGAAACCTAAGAGATGGCAGGACTGGGGGCTTAGGGGGCTAGAGAGAGTTTAATAGCCTTTTAAATGTAGGGAAAGTTAATAGAACTGATACTGAAATAACATAGGGTGCTCAACTTGCAAAAGAACCTGTTCCTGAAATGGCAGCTCGGAGGTGAACCAAATGTACTTGCCTTTATCATGAAGGTTGTACAGCTTCCTTTGCTTTAATATATTTCTGATGTGTGCTGATTTTTTAAACATGATGTTAATGTACCATTTACTGTTCCAAATACATTCACACCAAACTGTTGGTAACCTTCTGGGCCTTGCAAGCTTTTTCATTCCTGTTTGGTTTAAGGTGCTGCTATGCTTGTGTCCTGGTGGGATGGGCCTCCTGTAACCAGGCTGCCATTGATGACAGGAACACTGTGAGGATACGGCTGTTTAATGGTAGCAAACCAGTGCATGGTGTAATCATGCATCTTCTGTTTTGTTTGTTGTTTTTTAAGAGTTGATGTGAATTTCAGTATGTGCAACAAGGACTTGATTAGTACATGAATTCTCTTGTTTCAAGTGCCATTGCTATGCAATGAACAGAGCTCAGCACTCAGCCCCGCAGTCAGGGTGAGGGAATGTTTGTGTCTGTGTGTGAGACTCTTCACTGAAAACATAACTGGACAGCCTGAAACAGTGGAAGCTCCTCAAGGAACTGCCAAGTTAAATAACAGAAGTCACTTTACTTGTGACCATTTTTCATATGCCAGCTTTACAGTATCTTCAACAACTAGCAATGGAATATAATAGAGGATTTGTGGTGATGTCAGCTCTACATTTCACAACATCCAGTGTTCTACATGCTTCAAGCACCTGCATGCAGACCAATGACAGTACCTCTATCTGCAGACTTTTGCAAGTGCATCTGTGATAAAGCTAGATATGAAAGATGGCCATATCTTTACAGCTTAAAGACTTCAACACCTGATTGCAATCTCATTTAAATTTGTAATTTTTTGGAATGGATGAGTAATAAATCTCATGGGCGAGTCTTTCCCAAAGCGTGTGTGAGTTAATCTCAGCAAGGCTGAGAAATGTCCTTAAAACACTTTTCTTTTCATTACTGGTGGGATTTTTTTTTTTTTTAATTTAGTGGACAGATCTAGTTTTCAAAGAATGTTCATATTTAATTCTTGCTATTTAAGCCAGTAAACTTGCAGTGACCAGATGAAATCAAGCATTCATTTCTTAGACCTATTTTACAAGTGACAATCCCAAAGAAGGAATGTTGTCCTAGTAACTGTGAAACTTGTAATTACATTATTGCATGCAGAGAAAACCTTGTGCCAAAATACTGTTTCATATTTCCTTCTGTTGGAAACTGAAGTGTTACACAAAGCTACTAGTAAGTTATTCACAAGTATTGAAATGTTTTGTTCACAAATGAAGCACTTATTCAGTCCTGTAAATTATACATATTTTGGAATAAAGTTAACTTCAATCATTTTTCGCCTTCTGTTTTAATGGCCATGATCTATGCCTGCAAAGGCCTGGGTGGGGGATTCAGTACCTCTTGGTAAGTACCACCCATTGCTCCTGAACATCTTAGTTTTAGTTTACAAAACCTCTACCAACTCAAAAGCTTTCAAAGTGTATCTCTACAATGTCAGTTCTTGATCTCTGGAGGTGCAGAAAAGGTTCTCTGTCTCAAACCTCTTGTCAGGGCATGCAAAATGTAATCTTTACCTTGTACATGCTGTGGAATGAAAACCTCTGCAGTTTCAGCTCTGTGACAAATGCCTCACATCTACAACTGACTCTTAGGACAGGGTTCCTTTGCTTTCTTCCTCAACCTTACCATCCACCCCTCCTTAGCTCTTAAGATCTCTAGTGTCATAGCACCAAGTAGAAATTCAGCTGCATTATGATGGTTGATTTTCAAAGTATCCTAGTCTCTCTAACATGTTACTATTTTGTAATGTATTTCATATAACTGAGATAATATTTTTTGCTACTGTAAATATTAAAAAAATCCCAAACCCTAGAGTGGCTTGGTGGGACGATGTCTCATGCTCTGTCCTTTATCTTCCTGCACGGTTCCCATGCTCAGTGATGATCCCACCATTTCCTGTTAGTTGGAGGATATAAAATGCTAATTTCTGTTGTTACCTGTAAGTCTTGCATGTGTGGTTCAGAGGAAGGGAATGAGCAGAATCCTCGTGACTGGAGGTTCATCTGCACTGTTACCCCACCTGTAGTCCTGAATGAAGCATTCCCTGAAGGACAGCAGGAAGCTTCTGTGTTCAGCCCTGTCATAATCCAAGGTAAGCATTTGCAAACAGCAGCATTCAGGTATTTCCAGAGGGGAAAGGGAGGTATTTCCTGAGGGGAGGATGTCATAAATATCTAGAAATTAAATTCCTGTTCAGAGTGTTTAAAATCATGGAGCAGTCAGGTGTGTAAGATCCCTCTAGGAATAACAGCCATATTCCCATCATAGGGATGGGAATTCTGCTTTAGATGAGGCTGTTACTTCAGGATTTTTGTCATTCAGAACAGATTTGACTCATGGGTAAGTCAGGTATTTTGACAGACTTCTAGACTTCTGGAAATTTTACAAATGGTAGACAGTCCAAAAGCAGGAAAAACTAACTCTTGACTGAGAACAGACTGAGAAGAGAGTGGCTGTTCAGAGATAGGGAAGCCCCATGTATTTTTAGACTGCTTTTTTGCCTGCTGTTGCTGAGAATTTTGCTGGCAGTGGAAGTGTTCCTGACTGATTTGGGTTTAGTTCTGAATTTCCTTCACTTGAAGAAATTGCATGCTGGCAAGCTGATTGTTTTTCATCAGAACAATGCAGTTAGAGGCTGATTTTTCTTTCTGGTTCCAGGATTTGACAGTGAATCAGTCCTTTGGATGTTTGGACCTAAAACAATAGGAGAAAAATGTTGATTTAACTTACAGGTGTTCCATCATGGCATTTTTACATTGTTGTCAACAATTCACTTGTTTTGTTTTGCACCTTGAATGCAGGAAGCACTTCTGCCTGATCCAGGCTGTAACTTTATTTCCTTTCCTTGAACAGAAATGGTGTTGTTCTTAAGAGAACTTAACACAAAAACAAGAAGCTGTTGTTTCCTCTACTGGAAGAACCCAGTGTATTCAAAGGCACATAACTTGATTAAGCTTATGATGGCTGGAGTGGTGTGTATTTGTTTCTTTATGTTCTAGACCTTCAGTCAGCAGCTTTTCTGGCCTTCTGCTGCAGGTCTTGTAGAATAATCTCTGAGTGTGGTCTGTGTTCTTGTATGAGGATGTAGTAAAACGTGTATCTAATCTGTCTGATTTGGCAGTTTCAAAAAACACAGCAAAACTCTTACCTGGCATGAAGATACCTGGCATGAAACACTGGAAAATGTAGAAATAATCTTTATCGTTTTCTCTGCAATTTTTTTAATGTAGTCCTAAAAAACTGATTGTCTGCAATGGCTGCAACTTAAAATTAATATAACAAGCATCTTTAGCTTTACTTTTAATTAGTAATGCGTTCATTTTTCAGCTTTTTCACTGAAGCAGCATTATTTTCAGTTGTCTGAATGGAAGAAATTATCTCCTAGACTTTCAAAAATGTTTCTAGTTTCACATATATATATGTGTGTATATATATATATATATGTTTGCATTTTCTGTTTAGTGGAAAACATGACTGAAACAAGTATATATGAATTTCTTTATCTTGGGGCCATTTGTGAAGGATTCTTGTTTTGTAGAGGCTGCATTTATATCTAAATATGGAAAACAGATTAGAAAATACTTTATCATAGGGGGAAAGGTACAGAGAAGGGAAGAAAATGGTTTGTTAGACCTAACTGTGGGGAAAAAAAGTATGGAACAAGCTTATTTTTGGGTCTATAAAGTCATGAACTAGTGCTACTGAGACCATTTGCAGTTGATAGAAAGCTCTGTGGTTATTTTATAGCTTGGCATGAGGACTGACTCACAAGGACTCTCACCAGAAGATGGGATTCAGGGACATCCCTAAGGTGCATTTTTTCAGATACTTGTGTGAAGAGCTGTGTTAAAAGCTCTAGGACTGAAAGAGTCCCAGACCTGCTTGCTGTTACTTAATCCTTGTTAAGAAAATTCAATCCTAAAAAATGCAGAATTATTTATATAAGAAAAATAAATGTTCTCTGTCATTTTCTCCATAAACGTGATGTATATGTTAAGGGTTTTTTTTCTTTTTCATTGTCTTAACTGGGCCTTTTTTTTTTTTAGCTTCATTTTGTGCTCCAAGTCTTAAGCCATTTAAGAGTCAACACAGTTAATGCTTAATTAATTAAATTGTGTGTGAGCATCATCATACTCTAAGGCAGATTCACAAGGTCATGAATGTAGGTAAACTCTTAAAATTCTATTTTCTTGTTAATGCCATGTTTTCATTTGGATCCCAGTACTAAAAAAAAAAAAAAAAAAAAAAAGAAAAAAAAAAAAAAAAACAAAAACCCAAAAAAC
>VWYP01011985.1:169245-180294 GCA_013400435.1 Pycnonotus jocosus
TTTTTTTTTTTTTTTTTTTCCCTTCCCTTTTCTGAGCATGTGTTTCTTTGGAAGAATGCAGTAATTAATATTAGCTCTAGATTTCTTTCCTTTTTTTTCCAGAGGGAATGTGTCATGATTTAACATCCATCTAATCTTTCTGTTCAAGTAAAAATGAACTCTTAGCTCACATAAATTACAGAATCCAGAACTGTTTCCTTAAGGTACCATTACATAAATACTAGACTGCATTATTTTGAATCACAGAGTGTAATTTAGATTCCTTTTTGACAAGGACTATGTTTTGAATTTAAAACTGCTGTTATACTTGAATGGTGCTGAAGTAATGAGATTACAGTTCTGAGTGAAGATTATAATGAAAAATAGTTTTACATTGTTCTTGGATTAATTTTTCTCTTTTTTTCACTCTTCCATGGGTCAGTATGTGACTATGGTAATTTTTCTGATGATTAAACAATGACATGTTGTAGATAGTCTTATTAATAACAGGAGTTAAAATAAGTGAAGTATTAGGATAGTTGTACTACTATCAATGATGATAATAATAATCATTGTGGATGAGGGTGATACACTGCAGAAAAAAGAGCTATACAATGGTGAAATTACACCAGTTTTATCACTGGCTTTGCCTTACCAGTTGTGGCACAAGTGAGGGCTCCTCGGAACAGCCAGGAGTTGCCAAGAATACTTAATTCAGTCATTTTCTCTTGATCCAGACCCACACAGTAAAGAAGGGAGGTAGGTGATGGCAGAAAGCAGAAGTTCTCTTGTGTCCTTAGAAGTGCAGATTCATCCTCTTTGATTGACTTTCATGATCAGAGAAAGGTACAAGTGCCATACCTGCATTTAAATGCTTGTCTAAGCAAAACACATTCAACAGCATAAATAATTGAACAGTATAAACAAATGACCAATAAAACAGCCTAATAGCAAAGGATGTAGGATACTTGTACTGCATTAAAATAGATCAGGTCTGAAGTGACTGAATTATGCTTTGTCAGGAAGAGAGACATCAATATTGTGGGGCAAACTCAAAGCAATCCAGATACCACAGAGTCAATTCTCCTGCCAAGGACTGTTCTTAGACTGTATCAAGCAGTGTGGGGAAAGCGGAGAAAATGACATCAAGGACACTCCTAAGCTGCCCTCAAAATTTGTCTGTGCCATCTGCAGCATATCTTGGTGGCAATTTGCAATGATTGCGCGTTGCTCGAGGGTGGTTTAATATTGCCTTACAAGCATGAGGTGCTGTTCCCTGGGAATAGCGTCCCCAAGGGCGCTGTTTTCCATCAGCTCAGTCACATGACGACGGGTACAATGAAACGAGGTTTGAATTAATTTCTTTATTACATGCGGTGCTGTGAGAAATTGTTTGCGTGTTTCAAACCTTGTCAATGGAGCAGGGTGTATTCGTCTTTTTTGCTGCTCTTGCAGTTGCCCTGGGCGAGTGCGTGGCCCCGGAGCTGCGCTGAGCCTGCAGCCCTGCCCCGGCCTCAAGGTTCCAAGTGCCACCGTGTGGTGAATTTGTGCGATAATTCTTATTTTTAATTGAAGTCATTGCAGTCAGAGCACCATTTGCGAACTGAAGCATTTTTTTTTCCAATGACGACGTGTGTTTATGAAATAATTCTGCGATATTCTTCGGCTTTCTTTCTCTTCTCCAGAATATTTAGCACGGGTGGTGCAGTTCCCTTTGCCTCTTTGCTGTGTGATCTCCCCACATCACAGCAGAAAAGCCTCGTGTGCCCAGAGGCTGATTGATTGCTGCGGTTCAGTTTATTCACTCGGCTGGGCTGAAGATGGATGTCGCGTCCTTTCTGTGTCAGTTTGGCAGATTAAAACTCAGTGATGGGAACCATTTCTGCAGGGAGATTTTAGATTTCCAACCTATCACTTTGAAGGGAAAGGAAAGAGGATCCTTAGCCCCAGGACATCACTTGTCTGCAGACACCACCAGTTGAGGCAAGCATTGGATACTGAGATTTGCTGCACTTCTAACCAGAGCTGCTTAACAGATTGTCTCACTGCTAATTTAATGACAGGGAAGCTGACATTGCCCTTCTTTTATGCTCATCAAAACACTTGGCAGTATTTTAGTTCTTTTAGTTTTAAACATTGTTTTTCTCTCTTTCTCTCTCTCTAGTAAGAAGTAACAATTACACAATTTCTATTTATATGCATTACAAGCCCACGATTCACAGAGAGATGCAGCATTCCATTGGCTGAAAAACAGACAAAATATAAGGTATTCAAGCTTTTGGGGACTGATATTGATGAAAATCTTGGAAAATAAAATATGGATTGAAAAAGTTCCAAGTTTAGCTTCTATTAGTCAGATAGATAATTGGGGAGATAAAGGGTTTGGTACTTGTGGAACAGTGAGGAAGTGTTTTTATTGTTCCCCAGATTCCCTAGGTCATTACAGAAATTACTATTTTATTGATCAAAATAAAAGAATACCAACATTTTAAAGGGGAAATGGTATAAAAATGTGTTACAGTGCTCTGGACTAACCTCTACAGGGAGACCAACAGGGGTCAGGTATTACATGGCATAGAATGGCGGGCCTATTACTCTCTAGCCAAGTAGGAAAAAAAGATGGTGAAAGAAACAGTATCAAATAGAAACATTTTCCTGCATTCCTACCTAAATTTGCCTCCACTTACTGTATTTGAAACAAACTTTCTCTTTCCTATCCCAAGTGCACAGGGCATAAAAGACTCAAAATGAGGCAGGGAGTTTGTAAGAGGCCAGGACCAAGCTCCCAGCTCTCTGAGCCCTAAATGTTGTCACAATAAATACTACATGGAACTGTGAATAATGGATAAGCACGGAGAGCTTTTAAAACATTTACACCAGGTTTAAAAGAGCCTTTTGTTTATCAGCCACTCCCAAGTTAGAGCTCCCATGGAACAGTCAAATTCCCTCTTTCCTCTTACTCATTTTGCATTTTAACGCCTGTGGAGAAGATGAAACCATCCTAAATACACAGTGGATTCTCTCTTGGCAGGGCTTTGATGTGTGACTTGTGCAGCAAAAGTTTGCTCCTAGGATTTAAACCCAAAAACCACCAAAGCAATTAGTTTGACATCCATTCAGATCATAAAAGAAACCCTCTTTTTATACATTAGAAAGGTTTCTGTATTACCTGCAGTGTATTTATGCACTTTAGGTCTGTGATTCACATCCCTTTAGAAAGAAGGAACTTTCAAAGGAATATGAATTTTGCTTTAGTCATCTTACAAGAATGAAGCATTCCCCCAGCTTCCTCTTAGATCAACCTAAATCACTGGGGTTTGTTCCCATTTTGTGCTTAGCTGCTAATAACCATCTTTAAATTGTGGAAAAATGTTCTAGACCAAAACTCAGCTGTACTACTGTGTGTGTACAACTCCACTTTACCATTAGCTATCACATCAACTTTGAGTTCACATTTGTGGATTCATTAAACATTAAATCTAATGGAATCAGCTCCTTTAATTCCCTGGTTTGCAAAGGGGAAGTTTTGGGTTCAGTCCCGAGATGTCATTAGAGCAGTTGGCTACTGGATCTTAAATACAGACACACATGGATACGTGGTATGTCAAACTGTTGCTGATCACATGATTTCCACAAGTACCTGCTCTGCTGAAATCACCACAATTGCCAGGCAAAAGATGTAAAATTAATTCCTTAATTAGTTGTGACTTAGGTAGTGTTTACTTGACAAAAATACAGCCTAAATAATCCACTCTAGAACCCTGATAAACAATCACTGCAGGAGTTTTACACACTAAGAAAGCACAGAAAGGGGGAGGCAGGGCCCCCATCCCTCCTGCCTCACAGGCAGGACTATTTGATTACACAGGAAAAAAAAAAAAAAGAAAAAAGAAAAAGATTCTCAGAGTAGATTTATAAATTCTATGAAGAAATAAAAATCACACAGGAGGTAGTTGATATGGCTTCTCCTTTTTGGTATCATCTTTGCAACTCTAAGAAAGAAGGAACATGAGTAGGTTAGGAAGACACTGCTTTTCAATGGTTTGGGAGCAGTAGAAAAGTATTTCAGAGAAAACTGTAGTCCAGGTTATGAGAACAGTCATGTGCCTACAACAAAATTGCCATATTAAGGCTGTTGTTAATAAATTTGATGTCAAATGAATCTATGGAACTACATATTTTAGCAAGTGAATTTTGTTTCCCAAAATATTACAGACAATATCTGCAGTTACGTGAATCAAACAACAGAATAAAAAATCCTCACAGGTACACAGATGTGAAACACATTTGTCACTGTAATTATTTATAGTCTTGTATATGTGATCTTAAGTGGTATTTTTCAAGTTGCCAAAACTGGATATCCAGTACTTCCTTAATTGATGACAAACTACACTGAGATATTTTATATGAATTTATTTCATTATTCCAGCTCAGTCCTCAATGGATTTTATGTATTTCTCATAGGCATCTTCAGTCATCAGTTCATCAAGTTCAGCAGGGTTTGCCACAGTCATCTTGATAAGCCAACCTGTAGTCAGGAAATTAAAAAGAATTGGTAATATCCTACAAGAACAATTCACTCATGTAACTGACTTAGGAAAGCACTCCCAGCAGGAACAACCAGCCTTGGATCACTGGAGAATCAGCCAAGTTTTTGTGCAGGCAAAGCATTTCAGTATTTTAAAAAAATGAACAGCCAACCAACTCATCGTAAGAAATGGCCTTTTGAGTCAGAGCAGTTGTATAATTTAGTGCTGGCTGAAAGAATAAAGGAGCCTGACTTCTCAGTATCAGGAACTCTTACAACATCCAAAACCCAGAAACGCAGTCAAGGCAAAGAGATTTAAATTCAGCCACAGTGTATATCTGAAAATAAGTTGTTTTAAAACAGCTGTTCAAAGATGACACTGTGATAATGTTTTTATGTTACATTTTACTGGGCTTGAACTATATTCAGTATGTTCCATTTCAGTCTCCACACCATTAAACTGGAGGAACAGAATTGCAGAGCCATTTGTAGTAGCAAGAATCCACATACTATTCATTATTAAAAGATAAAAGTGATATCTTACCATCTTGATAACAGGATTTATTGACAAGCCCTGGATTATCTGCAAGGGCAGCGTTAATCTCAGTCACTTCTCCTGTGAGAGGGGAGTAGAGTTCACTAGCAGCTTTCACACTTTCCAAAGCCCCAAACTCATCTGAAACAGAGAATATGATTGAATGTTTCTAAGGGGAAACCATCAAGTACTTCCATTTCTTCAGTTAGACATGCTGGTGATTACCTAACCAGTGAAGAAATGTCTTGAGCTTGAGCAAGAAAACAGATTGAAGTCACCCACTTTATGAAAAAAATCAGCATTATTAAATTTGATGTTTACGCTCTTGAATTCTGGGGAATTTGTGTTAGCTGGCTACTACAGAAAGGACAGGAATTCCTTACATTTGGTTAATCCTTTGCCTAAAGCCCCACAGCACATATGATACCGACTTAGAAGGAACAACAACCAGCTCTTGCTGCAAGAGACTTAAATATGCCTTTTATCTACAATTTAAACCTTTTTATTTGTGATTTGGTTACAAAATCAACACAGCCACAATTTCAGCAATCCCATTTTTTCCTTCAGAAACACTATCAAGGGTTATATTTGCACTCACTGGAAAACACACATTAGTATTCAGAAGCACCACACTGGAAGCATCCAGCAGCTCTTCCCTTTTTCCTGTTTTGTAGGGAGTTATGGAAATGGTTCCTGGAGCAGTGTTAGTCCAGAGCAGCTCTCAGCCACAAGCAAACAAGACAGAGGCTGAAGGAACAGGGAGCTGTCACAAGAGTAGATAGGCACCAGCACAAGGGATCTGAGAACAACTTGTTCTGGGAAAGCTTGGAATTAGACTGAGGCCAGAATGGGTAGAAAAGAGAAGAACTTAAATGGAAATGAAATTCTTTCAAATAAAGCAAAACTACAAATTGGTTAATTAAAATCCTACACAGAGAGACCTTTTGTCTAACAGTCAGCATTCAGTGTAATAGATTTGGCCAAAACACTTTGATAGGGATCTATTCCACAGGAAGGATGGCAAAAGAAAGGCCTTCTGCTTTACCTCATAAACCCTCATTCCTTTTTAAAAAATTGTCTGAAGATAATGACAATCTTCATATACTAATGAGACAGCTCTCCATATTAATACAGGGACAGGCTTTTCATTTCTACCTGTTAATGTTCACTTTCTTTAACAGGAAAATTACATAATTGAATGATGAGGAATATAATAATTCGTACATCTCTAATGAGCAAAACCCCTGTGATTACATTCAATACCCCAAAATTACTGAGTCTCTATATTTGTAGAAAAATTAGGGCTTGATACCAATTAGAAGTTTCCCATCATGCAGCTCACAAAGTGCATAACTGAAGAATTATAAATAAACACTTGCAAGTCCAAATCAAAACATAAATATTTTAAAAACAGAGTGTAGATAAAATTATTACAAAGAAGATTTTAAATACTTTATTTTTGAATAAATTTCTTCACAGTTTTAAAAGCAAGTATTTTCTTCTGCTAAGCACAGTAGACAGCTTTATTAAAAACTGTCTCTTGTAGAAATGCCTGAATTTATTTTGCATCCAGAAGCTTTATAATTGTATTAATAACTATAAACATTATTTCAGAAAATCTATCTTTGCAAAGGAAGAGTGGGATGAGTAGAATAATCACTTGGAGTGCAACTGAAGCTTACCGTGTTTACTCAATTTTGTCCCAACTTCTGGAAGACTACAGTAAACAACATCTCCTAATGCTTCCTTAAAAGAAAAACAAAAGCATCAGAACATACATTAACAAAACTACACATAGGAGAGAACTAGAATCTGCATAGAAGATATTGTCTCTAAATATTGTTCTCATTCTTTACAGATCACATATTTTTCACTTTTTCTTAGCAAACACTTAATATGAATAAACAGTTGTATTATCAGTGCTAATAACCCTCAGGCTCAGTTTTTATGAAGATTTTTTTCTGGCAGAATGAGGAATAACATCTGCTGATTGTCTCAGCATCAGCTACAGAGAGCTGTTAGCACACACTTTGTCCTTACTGATTTAATTGGGACCCTGAGCACCATAAGAATTGGCTCAACTCTCCCGTGACACATGTACTCTATCTCACAAAAGATGAGAGAGTACTATTGACAGAAACCTGAGATAAAAAGAGATGCTGCTTGTCCTGAGAAACATTAATTCCATTTATTGATAGCCTGTCCCATTCTTTTTTAAATTTCACATACAGCCCAGAATTTCCCCGTGACTATTCCAAATCCAGCACCTTCACAAGAACAAAAAATCCAAAGGATTCTGTCCAAGAGTAAGAAATATATGCCATGCTGTACATCTGTTCACAACTGTTCATTAGCCATAGAGATTTCACCATATTTGTGTTCAAAGGAAATTTGACCTGAAAATGTACATGATGTTCTCTCCATGCAACCATGAACTGCTCAGGCTTAGACCTGAACACTGAAGTTTCTCACCAAGTTCAGCTCTCCACAGGCTCAATCTGAAGCCATTAAGACCTTATCAGAATGCTGAGGTGGCAGAAATATCACAAACAATGCGATAGACCCAGCTCGAAAAAAAAAAATCAGTATGTCATATATGCAATTAAAACAATAAAACCCCCGTAAATGTCCAAAGAGCAAGGACAGAGCAGACAAGCATAAATAAATATTGCAGACCTAGGCAAGGGGGGAGGATCAATACCTGCGCAAAATTGCTGATTCCTACTGTTCCAATGCCATTTTCCACTGTTATCCATTCATGCTTGTCTGTGAATTTGCGGGCTAAAAGGAAACAAACTTGACATTTCAGAAAGAAGTGAGGTGTTGCTCGCTTAAATACAGTAACACATTTGCAGGCTTAAACTGCAGGGTTTTTCATTGAGTTTGTTAATTTTTCTTGGAAAGTATTTTAACCAGCACATGCAATTTACAGAAGCACAGAACATGCTCGGTGACAGGGCAGGGGCTCACTGGGTGTCCTGCTCAGAGTGTTATCAGTTCCTGGGCACCATCTGGACACTGATAAAGCACAGAAGCAAAAGGAGCAGCTCTACATCAAACATAAGTTCATATCTAAAACTTAGATGTGCATTTTACTCATAGTTAAACATTTTTATGATAGCACAGTGGCTTTTCAAACATATTTAGTGGTTATTTCTGGTAACTACTTTATTATGGCTGGGAAGGCCAGTGTTAGTGACTCTAGAAACACTGTCAGCATTACAGCATCTCATTCAAAGTGCAAAGCTGGCACAGTTCTATGTAATATTAAGGCAAATTAATACAGGAAAAATTAATAAGGCAACTCATATAGACAACTGCTACTTAGTAGAATTTGCTCTCTGTTAATATTGTTACTGTGAGAAGAACACAGTAGTTATTCTGTATCACTTTAAAATAAGTCTGTTAAAACCTTGATATGTATTTTCACAGCAAGGTTACAATTCCCCTTACATTTTAGATCTGGAAGATTCAAAGACAGCTTTATTAGAGGCAATTGTTTTTATAAAGTCATATGGAGAAACTTCAAAAGAAGTAACTGCAACAAGAAACATTTTTCTTGCAAACATTTTTCCTGGAACTTTCCTTGTGCAGAGAATTTTCAGCCTGCCTTGTCTGTCTTCTCACTTCTACATAATTTCCCTGTAGATACCTTCCTACTTTTTTTTTTTTTTTTTAAATAATTTATTTATTTTTATTTTCCACTTGCAGCACCCATCCAGTCAGGCACAGGATGTTGCAGAAGCTGGAAAAGGTAACTTCTGAAACAGCTCCCTGAGTGATTAGTGCCAGAGTAGTACAGCTGCACCTTCCTTTTGAGTTCAAAATTCTCCTCTCAAGCTTATCCTGTGGGTTGGACTCTTTATGGCAAACACCAGAGAAACTACACTTCTGCAAATCCTTATATATTTTCTAAAATTGTATGTGAAGGAAAACAGAAGAGCTCACTGTAGACCTGCTAAAATCTTTCCAGACAGTCAATACTTTAAGCTTCTTCAGTTGCAGTGATCCTCTTGTGTCTGAAAAGTTCAAGAGTAGCAAGTCTCAGATAAAATGGTTTGTCTTAGAATTGGGTCCAAGTTTGATAGAGCTCAGTAGAACAATATGTGGTACACAAACAAACACGAGTAAACTGTAAAGATGAAGTATTTTCCCATGAATTATCTGTCAAAAATCCACAGAATTTCATCTGGTACTCTTATAACTGCAAAAAATCTCACGACACACTCTAATGAACAGAGTCTTAAATGTCTCAAATAATTTCGGGTCAAGATGTTGAACCCATGGGAATTCTATTGGAAATGAGTAATGAACCGTAAGAGTGGAGAATGACAATTGACAGATCTCAAACCCAAGCTGAACATTAGTGATGTTACACATGGCACAAAGAAGCCAACCAGGACATTTTCATTCAGAATAATAATGTTGTATAGAATCTCTTTATAAAGCAAGGCTAATAAAAAACCAGAAGATTTTCACACCAGTTTGGAATACAGCAGTGAAATGTCCTGAACAGTCAGAAGAGCACGTAACTTTCTTGCAGGACAAAACTAAACAAAAAAAAAAATCCTGAGCATGCAACAAAAACCCCCCTGCAAAGTAAAGGTCAAATTAAAAACAGTTAATAAGTAATCTTAAAATCTGAACTTTGAGCTAATGTGGTCTGCACATTAAATAAATCAACCTAAAGGAATATGAAATGTCAATGCATACCAAATCTCTCTCTGTATTCTTTCACAGAAGAGCAGCTGAATTGGCTCTAGCTTCATTAATTTCAACAGGACTTTGGTTTCAGTTTAACCAGCACATTGTGAACTCAGCCCTTCCTTTAGTGTAACCTGCCTCTATTAAATATTTCATATATACCTGCAGAGTGAACTCAAATCTCCACAAAGAGGCATACAAAACTTTTCCTCTCTGCCTGAAACAAAAGCACTGTTTGTTACTCCTTCAAGTGATGTGTATAGAAAAACAATGGGTACATTGACCAGAATAGTGAAAAAAAGTTTAGATCTTGACTCAGTTTGCAAGTAAGGAACAATAAATATTATTTCTTTCACTTGCAGCAGAAGACAATTAAACAGGTAGGTTTGAGATTGTCTGGATGGATGAGCTCTTCTTAGTGGCAGTCATTACTTTTACAGCATCTTCTCCTTGCCTACTTTTTAAACATTTCTGCTTGCTAGAGTACCACAGATTGTGTTTTTCAGACTTTCATGGGTAACTTCTATTCGAAGAGAACTTTGACAGCAGTAGATTCTTTCAGAATTAACTACACCACATGCAGAATCACAGCAAGCACTGATGCACGGGTCCATCCCCTGCCGTGCCGCCCGTGCAGCTGTGGCTGCACAGGAGCCAGAGCCGAACCTGTGCAGCCCAGAGCGGCTCAAGGCCCTGCAAGCCTGGCTGGGTCCTTCTGGCTGCCCACGCCAGACACCCACCCCTGCCCCCTTCTTGTGCTGCTGATGCTCCTTGGAGCCAACATCGAGCTGACTGCAAGCGGCAACCCCGGGATAAGCGATCCGCTATTTAGGGCAAGCTGGGTGTGCTCCCCGCTCGGCCCACTCTGCGAAGCCTCTTTCTGGGATGAGAGGGCGACTGAGCCGCTTCGCTCAAAACTGCAGTGCAGAGATGAGGTTAAAAGTTTCTGGCCAGCTAACGGAGGTGAAGCTGCTCCTGTGGGAGCGCGGTCGGGAGTGCCAGCAGCGTCCGGGGACAGGTGAGGGGCCCTCGGGGGTTCAGCCATCTTGCGAGGTGCTCCGGGCCCCGCCGACACCGGGGGGCTCCGGGCGGCTGCAGCATCGCGCTCCGAGGGCCCGCCGGGACACGGCACGGCGGGAGGCAGGGAAGGAGGGAGGGACAGAGGGAGGCTGCCGCCCAGGGCCGCCAGCGGGACCCGCGCTCCGGCAGCTCCGCGCACCACTCCCGGCTGGCCGGGGCGAGCCCCCGCAGCCCACCCTGGCCACCCTCCTGGGCAGAGGCACCGCCGGCTCCTCGCAGCACC
>VWYP01011986.1:0-46459 GCA_013400435.1 Pycnonotus jocosus
AAAACCTGGCCATGCAAACGCAGCACAGCAGCAACGCTTTAGAGTCAGAGCCACCTCCTGGCTGCTTCGAGGGCTGTGAAATGCTTTGCTGGTTCTGACACGTTTCTTAGGGGACAGATGCTTTAGAGAGTGTGTGAAGGATTAGTTGAGGGTGTTTGCTTCCATTGTATTTGTGCTCCTTTATACCTTGTAATTCTGGAAGTTAAACCTATACAAAGAGCACTGTACACTTCAGATGTTTTTCACATGGATGGTTACACTTTCTCCAGTATTCGTGGCCAACAGTTTTTCAACACAGGTCCTTTCCTAGCAGCAAATTTGTTCTTCAGTTCCATTATCTCTAGCACTGACACTGAACTAGTGGGTGAAATAAAGTGATTTTGGTCTCTCTTCTTGTCTAGGGTTTTAATGTTTACATCACACAGTATTTGGTACAAGGTCTGCTTCTTCTTACATTCAGTTTGAGCCACTTGCCCTACAGTAGTAAAAAGTAATTCTAAAGTGTAAGAGAGTTGGTCATCTATACAACCACCAAATGTAGTTTTATTTTTTTTAATATAATTGTGTATTTAAGGAGTTGAATGGGATTATTGCACAGTTTTGGGAGGTTGCTCAGGTGGTTGTGTATTTTTTTTCTTTTATACCCTCCTTTTCTTTACAGAGGTTTCTTTAATAAGAAAAGATGAGGTTACAGGTTTCAGTACAAAATGCAGCATGATGTGTCAGTAAACAATACCACTACAACCAAGTCAAAAGGGGCTTCCACAAAAGAAAAGCCTCAAACAACACACGTGACATGACAATATTTATTGATTCTAATTAAGGTTAAAAAAATTTCACAGCTGTCAGATAAAAATATCTGCAGAGCCTATTGAAAAGGGAGCTGAAGAAGGAAACCAAGGGAGACAGTCACCACAGAGGCACTTTAGAAAATGCTACGGTTATAAAAGGCACAAATTCATCACACACACAGCATACATATTCCTGCAAAGTGAAGTCACTCTTTTTTATTTTTTATTTTTTTCCAAAACACAGAGGCAGGCACCACTGAGCACTGACCTGCACATGACCACAGCAGACACGCTATAAGCAGCAGTCTATGACAACGCCTAAAGGAATTCACTGGAGAGACACTTGGAAAGCCAGGCTGCTTTGGCTGCTTCAATTTTACAATCTGCTCTTCAACAGAAGGAAGATCAAGGTGATCTTAAGGTGGTGGAGATGGGAGAGGGAATGTTAGTTCATCTGAACACAGGTCAGGTTTATTTGTGAGTGTTTGTCACCTATGGTTTGAGGGGGTTTGCTTCTTGCCCAAGAGCTGATGCCTTAAGTTATAGCTTTCATGTTTTTCAGATTCTGTGCTGCCCAGGGGTGCAGTTCTGAGCCTCATATTCAGTGTCAGTCAGCTCTTCACAGAGCAGGGAGACACAACAAATCCTTTTCCTACTGAGGACCAAGGACAACTTTCAGCCCCAAAAGCACCAGCAAAGGTGGACTGAAGGGAGGAACAAGAAGGATGAGACCTCACAACCTGAAGCTGTAATTGGACAATTAAACCCCAATATGCAAATGGATCAAAACTTAGAAAAGTGTAAGACCTCGTGACTGGCCAGCCATTTTTGTGACCATTCGAAGTCCACCTTGGGTGTAGCACTGGCCAGGCCCTGCCCTGCCCAAGATGTATTCTAAATAAATATTTTTTAATAAATATCTACTTTAGCTCTGTTCAGTCTCTGTTCCAGGTCAGCCTTCTCAAGGCATCAGAGCAGTGGCAGGTCTGTTATTTAATCTTGACTCCCTAGTACTTCTGGAGGTCATACAACTCCTTCTTCCTCAAAAATATTACTTTTCCATGTCTCAAAAAAAGGAAAAAAAATCTTAAAATTTCTGCATATCTGTAAAGCCTACTTCAGTGAAACAACAAGCCCACTGTGGACACAGAAAGATTTCTTTAAGCCCCATAGTTTCTTATCCAGGCCATGGGTTCCAGCGATGGACAATGCTCAGAGAGGTACTTAATTACTTGATTAATGTCTTCGTATTGAGAGCAGATATGCTATTTGGAATCAAGATCTGCACTGGGGAAAAAAAAAGCACAAATAAAAGGGAAGACAAGGGGGCTGCCTCAGATTGCTCACATCCTTGCCATTGTTGAGTAGTTTATACAATTAGATTTCAAATACTTTGGTTAACACAGATTTCTACACCATTACCCATTATTCCTTGCAATGTACAGTGGCTATCAGAACAGTGTACAAGAAAGTAAATTTCTCTTTTTTTTTTTTTGTAAACTCTTAGGAGCATTACAAAATATGCATGGTAACACAGTTCAGCTCATAAGAGACAAATACTATTATTTCCATGGTTGTTCCTATAGTACATTTTACAAAGCTGGTAAACTCTTGGAACTTTCATGATAGCAGTTGTCTCATCAAATGTGTTAATAAATTAAGAATACAGCATGACTGGTTATCCATGAAAGCAGACTTTATTCCTCTCTTCAAAGGGTTGCCGTGAATTTTAATTTCAAAACTATAAGCCAGTGGTAACAGTTCCCTCTACCCAGAGGGAAGCAGCTTGATTCTCTACCTCCATTTGTCAATTCCCTCACCACGCTGGCATCCATGTGCACAAGGTGCCACATATTCCTTTTGTGTGAAAAATGTTGAGAGAACAGCAGCAAATCCTTTTTTTTCATCTCAAAGTGGTGGAAAGGTCCACAGCACAACCATAGCAAGACACGGCTGTAAAGACAGAGAGAGCTCTCCTAAAGCTTTGGCAATCTGCAAGGAAGAAGACAGAGACTTTAGAGTGTTAACACAGATGTCACGATTCAGACCTCCCAGCTCCAACCAGATTTGACCAGAAACCTCAGGGAATCCAAATTTATTTTGAGATCCCCCTCTCTCATCTACTTTAGTTGTGGCAGAATAAGATGAGCAATGCTTTGTGGGGTTGCTTTATTTATTTTCCATCTTTCTTTCACTTTGAAACTAAGAATAAGAAAGGTTTAAAAGTATAGAAATTTTTCAATTTTTTTTTTTTTTGAATTGGCCAATCTCATGAAAAACTTAGGTTATGATTCAGTTCAGTTCTAACTACCTAATTTCTGGGTTCGATTGGAATTTCTCCCCCTGTGGCTGACAATAAGATCTTGCTAAACTGGGAGAAACTTCTGCCAGATTCAGGAGCAAAGAGAGAGAAATGCATTTTGGATGTGAATAAAACCGATTTATCCTCATCAGTTTCATGAACTTGCTCCCCTTTAGAGAATGTGGAGTATTTCTGGGGCAGAAGCAGGACTTGAATTCCAAACAGTTTTGGCAGAAAAATCATCTGCAAATGCAGCAACTATTTATTTGTAACGTATGTATTCACTGTCTAGCACTTACAAATATTGGGGCCAAGACTTTAAAAATGTCTCCCCAAATTTAGGTTCCTCTGTTTATTTCCGGCCCGAGAATTGTGTGAACTGCAAAAGCTCTGAGCTTCCCATTCAGCTTTCAGTTCCTAATTCATTTAGTAAATAAATCACAGGGAGAGAAAGCCACGTAGGAGCTCTCTGCAGTAGGCAAATGTCCCAGCAAATTAGAGCTCGATGTGATACAACCAGAGAGGCCATATGTACACTGCTGCACTCTTCTCCTGCCTTAAACATCTTTATGCCTGGAAAGTTCCCCCATGCATTTTAAAAGGCTGTTATGAGGCTGTTCATTTGTGATAAAATCCAAGCTGCTGCTGCAAGATGATGTTTAACTGGCACATCAAGTTAAAAAGAACAAAACCTAAGGGCCAGGAGACGAGGTGCTGCTCACAGATATTGCAGCTTTCCAAGCAGTTCAGTAAATTTCCATGGGACTATTTGGAGAAGCAAGTACAGCTCTATACAAGCAAGATCAGATGTCAGCCCAAAAAGTCTGCCTGAGACTGGTGTTAGAGCTCCTCCACCGTCTGCTCACACCAGTTGCTGAATTTATTATTATACTTCCCTCCATGGCTCTTTACTGCAATTCAGTATTTTTTATATATAAATTGCTACTTGTTGAAAGGAGAAGAGCAGCAAACAGGCTCTGAAAAATTCCAGACATGTCCAGCTTCATGTGCACCAGATCTTGCCCTCAGCCATACCTGTGTCCTCCTGTTTCATCTTGTGCACAGGTAACACAGCAGAAGTGTCTACAATAACGTACCAACATGCTGACAAGCAGGCACTGAGGTTTTGGTGGGTGGATTTTTTTATTTCTCCCTTTGCCCCTGCATAGTGCTTTCTTTATACCTTCTCTCTTTTTTATTATTTTTTTTCCATTGTTTGAACAGTACCAAGCTAAGGAGAGCAGAGGCACTTGCATGAGACTCTCGAATCCAGAGTTCTCTTTGATCTCCCTATCATTTAGACCCCTGATTAGTTATCAGAAGTGCACAGTCAGTGCCACACAGCACAGCAGGCAGAAGTGGAAGTGCTAATCCCATCAATATGGTTGTTAGGAAAGACCAAAACTCTGAATCAGCGAATTTGTGCTCAGCATGAAGCAAGAGTTTTGGGGCAGATAAGCTGGGGAGGTTTTGTTTTGGTTTGGTTTGTTTGTTTTGGTTTTATTTTGTTTGTTTAATGCTAATACTATAATTTCAAGCCCGTTGTGCCCTAGCAGGCAAGAGACAGCCTGAAGGTGCTCACAGGGACAAACTCCACTGGACAGGAGCTTTGTTGAGCCAGGCTGTTGTGAACACATCTAGGGAGCCTGAAATTCTGCCAAACACAGCAGAACTATTGTCCTTTAGCTCACTGTAGGACACAAATGCCACTGGAAATGCCAGCATGCTACGGCTGCACTTGCATAGCTCAGATGGATAAATTTAGCCTGGCTTGTCCTTTAGGTGCTCCCTGAGCTCTGGAAACCTGGGTAAGAAATAAAAACCCTAACAGTTTCTTATCAGTAATTGGTTATTAACTATCTGATTATTCTGTAAGCTGTGGATTTCTTTTCTCAGTCTACCACACAGAAAGGCAGAAATTCTTTGTTTACAATTAGAGATTTTGTTGTACAGTACAGTACAAACAGGGCCTGTGGAGACTTGGAGTTCAGGTTCTGATGTAAGAGTAAAACCAAGCAGAAACATCATCAGAATAGGCTTTAAAGAGGTATTCTGTCACTTCTGTTCTGAGATCTGGATCAAAATCTCAAGGTGATAACACTTGGTACCCCAGAAATTCAACAACCAAAAAGTTACTGCTAGAAATAGGCCTGGACTCTAGGGGTTCTTATTCAATATGGATCCCTTTATTCTATCCCTTCCCTCCAGCATATTTTCTCTACTGTTTTCACCTCTTCCTCAGACTTTGGAGACAGAAAAGTACATGACAGAAGAAAACCTCAGGAAAAAAAAGAAAAAGAAAAAAAAAAAGAAAGAAAAAAAATCCCTAAATTGTGAGGCTTTGAGTTGGCACCTTTTTTTCAGTTTCGAACCAGAAGTCCCTTTTTGTAGGCAAATAACCCAGCTGCAGCCAGAGAGGTGAAGAAAGTGGAAAATCCAATCAGCTTTAGCAGCCCTGGCACAGATGGCAAGTTCCTCTCCCAGAAGGTTGTAGTGATGGGCAAAGCTGGCACATCCTGTGGGGAGAGCATCCATTATCCACACAACATCTCCACTGTGAGAGGAGGGATATAAATTGAGAGATTCATGCAGCAGGAACAGAACTGGGTTGAAGCAGCTGTATCTTATCAAGAAGCAGTATATCCAGATTTTCTGCTCAGTTAAAGGGAAGAACATACACATGGAAGGGATTCACAGCCCAGTTAAGAAGTGCAGCTCTTTCCAATCCTGCCTTACAAACCTGTCAGATGGGTTTCTATCCTCTTCCTTTTTTTGGGAAGAGCAATTTTGAGAATTGCTCAAAATATAGAGCAATATAAATAAGAGATAAGAGAAAGTTTATTTTGGTGAAGCCAGAATCTGCAACAATGGTGTATTAAGGCTTTGATTTAGTGAACTTATATAAAAAAAGACAAAAAAAAATTATCTCACCAGGAAAACAGCAGAAAAAATGCCCAAACCATTTCATCTACATAAATACTCACAACTGATTCAGGTTCTGGCTTCCAAATTTCACTGTCTGGGATTTTCTTCATAGCACACAGTATCTGAAAATAAATAACATTCTCAATAAGTACCATTGATTCTTCAAGACAGAAAAATAAAGCTGGCTTCAACTGTTGTTTGAAAATGGCATGATGACTGAGCACATGAATCACAGTGTATTCAAATTTTAGAAGAAAACTCAACCTTTCATAACTTATTTCTGGGGAGGGCTGGTCTTTAATGAGACTCTCCTCCTTGTGGAATATAGAAACAGCAACAGAAAAATCTCTTTATGCTTAGTTAGTCCATGCAAGATATTGGAATTTGGCCAGTCCCAGGGAAACAGGATAATGTGATTATGACTGAGTTAAACAACCACTCATGGCAAAGTGAGGCATGAAGACACCAGCTACAAGGAACAGCTTGTTTTGCAAATTTTATCATGATGTAGGAAGAGGAACAGCATCCTGGGAGTGCTGACAGACCACTACTTTCAGCCTGAGAAATGCAAAACTAAAACAAACACTTTCACAATGGGAAAATTACCATTCAAAGTATCAAAGACAGCAGAGATCAGTAGGATAGCAAAGACTATTTGAAATTAAATTCAGGCAAGACAGCAAGATTAGCTTCTTCTACAGTGAAATAAAATGGAGGTGGTGATAATAATGTTTTTTCTATTCCAGGCACTTGTAGATTTAAGATTTAACATCTTTCAAGAGGGATTTTTAGTGTAGACAAGATTAATGGACTCTGTCAACTTTTCAATGCAGGAGAGTGAGAAGCACTGAAATTTCAACACATTTTCCTTTCACAAGTAAACAAGAAAAGGAAAACATCAAAAATTTTACCACTCAACTGCACTTATCTGCTCCTCTGCTGAGAACTATGAAGGCTCTGCTGTAATGTCCTTACATGAGAGAGATCATGAGGCCTCTGGAGCTTTTCAGGAGCACCTTAGGTACAACTTTCTCAAGTAGGATAATTTATGAACAATTGATCCCTGTCTCCTGGGGCAGGGGTATGGCCTAGATGAAATATCCACATTCCTTCCAGGACAATTCGTGGTCCTTGACTAGTTTTCAGCCACAAGGTTCCCTTTATCTCATAAAATAAAGATTATATTTCTTTTGCTGCTCCATAAACTGTCATGTTCCTAAAAATACTTGGGGAATTGGCATTTTCTCAGAAGAAAAATATCCAAGTCCTGGTTTAGTGACTCAGTGTTAAGGCTGTCTCAGTGGAACATCACTGTTGGAAACACTGAGGAAGGGCCTGGCTTGGTGAGCAGAGCTGCAGGACTGAGCTGTTCCCATGCTCCAACAGCCAGGATCTCTCAGCATGATAATGAACAGATTTGGGAGGAAAATGACTGGAGGAGAATTTGGGACTTCTGTAAAAGGAGAAAGAATTTAATCCTAGAAACAAGGGGAGAGTTTGGCAAAATAGCCAGAGCCCTTCCTAATGCTCCAAATCTAAGTGCAAACCCCCTTTTTGAAGCCAACCCCCTTTGCAGGGATTTGCATCAAGATTCCGAACACCTGAAGCTGCCAACACTCAGTTCTCCTTTCCCCTCCAACCACAAGATCCTTCATTTTCCAAAGGACATTTTCCAGTGTCCCCTGAGGATCTGTACCTCTCTGGCTGCTCTTTCTCCAGCCTGGACAGCCCCTTCCATGTACCCACTCCACTCAGTGGCTGTCTCTGTGCCAGCAAAATAGATCCTGCCAAAGGGCTGCCGAATGATCCTGGAGGGGGACAAGCAAAAAGTCACATCAGCTGCATCAGCAAAGAACTGAAATAGCTGGGTTAATGTTGGAATAAAAGTGTTTGAAATGACAGCAAGCACTTGAAGATAATGGCACTGGGTGAGTGGAGCTGGAGGAGGAGTCTGGGTTGCATTTCATTTCTTACAGTGAACACACCAATATTTTTTAAATGTTTACACTGTTCATAGGTGAAAACAACAATTATAGGTGAAAAGGTCAACTGTTTTGAGATGAGGCTTACACTATCTCACAGTTTCAGCCCATGGTAAAAGTGCCAGTGCCAGGCATTACTGGCACAGTGCAGCATTCTGAAATATATCCCCATAATATTTGAAGCAATAAGTAAGTAAACAAAAAGCATAGTTTTAACTCTATTTTTGCCAGAATCTGCAACAATTATAATTTTAATTACTTCAAATACTGAGGCCTCCATAAGCTCTTTGTTAAAACTGCTTTATTGCTGTAAGTTACTTTTAAATTATAAGAACTTAAACTTCAAAAGTATGGCTCTTCTACCACATTAAAACCTGTGTATCTAAATCCAATCACCAGTCTGAAGTAAGTCTTTTTCTTGTTGGTAAATCTTATTTTCATGCAAAAACTTAAGTGGGAGAGTGCTGTATACAACAGCACACTGATCACTATATTAAGCCTTCACTGCTAAAAAAGAAAGGAATGGTCCAAAGAAATCACTCATTACCATCAGTGTCAGC
Source organism: Pycnonotus jocosus (assembly GCA_013400435.1). Classification (NCBI taxonomy): domain Eukaryota; kingdom Metazoa; phylum Chordata; class Aves; order Passeriformes; family Pycnonotidae; genus Pycnonotus; species Pycnonotus jocosus. The sequence goes on from VWYP01011986.1 coordinate 8,561, forward strand.
AAGGACTAACTCTCTGTCAGGATTTTTAAATCATCAGCTAAAGGTGTGCTTGAAATGGTCACACTGCTCTCAAACACCCAAAGCCATTTTTGTAAGCAGACCATGGAAGCTCCCCAACTCCCTCCCCAAAACCTCCTCAGCTGAGCTCACCAAATAACAGGAGTGGATTAAAACCCCCTAATGATACTGTACTCATCCATCATAAAGCCCAGCAGAGACAAGTGGAAGGTTATCCCATCTGTTTAAAACATCCCCCAGTGATCTTAAAGGTATAAAGCGAACAGTGACAGAGGATTTATGACCCTTTCTGAGTATATTTATTAACTTGGCCTTATCTTACCACTCCAAAGCCCACTATAAATAGACACTGTACCTTCCATACTGAGTCATTATGCCTGGTGGGAAGTAGGCTGTGTAGCAGCCCCCAGAATACTGCTCCTCACACCAGTTCTTCTCTTCATAATGCACAGGCTGAAAAATAGAGATTAATTCACTTAGGGAAAGGACAAAGTCTCGAGGAAGTTAATAACAGAACTGAGGAGAGAGCAGAGAAGAACAGCTCATCATTTGCTGCATGTCAACGTCTGACAGGATGAGCACATTTAACAAGTCTCTTAATGCAGCATGAATGCAACACAAGAAGCCCTATTTTTTTTAAAACAGGAATACACTGTCTAAAAAACTAGTTAATCTGGCCATTGTAGAGCATAATCCTCTTAATCTGTCAATGTTAATTTATGCTTTGTGCACAAATTTATGCTTTGAGCCATGTAAAGCAAAATTAACCTCTGGTGTATACAGTTGTAATAGTTGTAGTGTGTACATTGGGTGCAAATATACACTGTTAAAAATGCAAAGTGTGGCACTTGCATGGTTCTGTGTACAACATCACTGTGTTGAAAGTCACGTGTTCTCCAGATTGCTGTCTACAACTTTTAACCCTGTAAAATTGTTCTTAGAAGTAGAAGCAGCGTTAATCACATAATCTAAGTGTGAGATCACACAAACCCTAACAATCACGTACCTCTACAGGGAAGAGAAAGCAAGGGAAAGGCAAAAGAAAAACAACCCAACATGTACAGCAGTGGATCTTAACAACTAGTAAGAGAGAAGACACGACATGGACAGAGAGGGAAAGCAAGCCTGTCACGTGTGACAGCACTTGAGGTTTGTGGTGCCAAGCACTGAGAATCCCACCCATGGAGCTGGACAAGAATATATCTACAAAAACATCTTTTAATGTTTCATTCATGTTCATAAAGCTCATTCTTATCCTCACTGTCAAACCCAACTCAAGGCTTGCCAGAATCTTCTCTTCCCTCCTCCAGTGAGGGCAGCAAGTGCTCCCACAGCAGGTACTTTTTCCAAAGGTCCCTTTTCCAAAGGTCCCTTTTCCAGAGATTTTGTACTTACATGTAAAGCTTCCTCTGATCCCAGAACCTTTGCATAGAGCTCACACAGCCTCATCTTCCTGTGAAAGAAAAGCAACAGAAGTCTTCAGTGTGAGGAAAGAGAAAACAAATCACTTCAAATATACCCTACTTCTAAGAGGACAAGTATTGTATCTGCTTGAATATGAGGTTCCAGCTTTTTAGGATCTATCCCAATTCATCAGCCTCTGGATCACTAGAAATAACCCAAGTTTCTGTCCTGCATAACTGCTGCTCCAGAAGCAGTGAGGGGCCAGGAAGGCTCAGAGAGCTCCAGGACCTGAATATGAACATTCCTCTGCAGTCAAGGGTGACACAAAGCCAGCAACAGCCATAAGGAAAAGGGTGATTTTCCAATTTTTCCAGAAGTGAGGTGAGCACTGTGCTCTGCAGAGCACCAGCACCTCCCCGGTGTCTGACAAGAACAAAACCATTCTTCCTGCAGGATCCAGCCAAGCCTCTGCTGAGCTCTGCCCAGCTGCTCTCACAAATGCCATCAATTCCTCCTTTCAGGGCAGGTCAGAAACACCCCAGGGCTCCACAGGAAAGTGAATTATCACCTTGGGACCCATCTGCTTCTGCTCCTCCCAGCACCATGGCAGGGATGAGAAAGACCCCTGTAGACCTGCCTGTGCCCTGTCCTTTCCCACAATGACTTCAGACCCTCCAGGGAGCCTGGAGATGGCACACCAGTGACAGGTTGGTATTGTCACTTGTGGCCACTGCAGGGCTCCACAAAGGTGCAAGCTCACAGCTGTGTGCTGAGCACATTGCAAACCCAGATTAGTTAGTTTAAGATAGCTGTGTAAAGGAAAACATTAAGCTTCAAGGGCATCTTCAGACTCTTAAGAAGTGTAGACCTTGGAAGGAATTATTCATTAGTAAGGGTATTTTTTGGCAAGAAAAAAAAAAAAAACAAATGAGCAAACAAAACAAAACCCAAATCAGCAGTTTCTAAAGGATTGAATTGTATCAACATAAATCAATCACTAAGGACATTACCCTTAATAAAAGCAATCTTTGCATCTTGTTGGTCCCTCTGCAAGATCTACATTTTTTGTCCTAGAGAAGTTTGAAGAAATTCTTATTAATGGACTTATAGGTAATGCTAGCATGAAACATAATAGCACTACATGGAATATGCAGTGAGTAAAATCCTCATTTCTTGGCTTTGGACACAGCTGTGAAATTGCTGTAAGTATTAAATAAGAGGAGTGTTATGCCTGGAGCTACAAGGTAGAGTCCTGTTGAGAGTCACACTGTGCCCAGTGTGGAAGAAGTGCACATGCAGACAGACACTCAGCTCTTTTCCTGGTCTCTTACTCCACAGCAGTGTGTGCTGCCATGGCCTTCACTGCACAGCTCTGAAAGGCAGGGCACAATTTCACCCCTGCCACCTGACCTGGGGAGACCAGCTGGAAGGCAGCAGTGAAATTTACTCCCTTCAGTCTTGTTGAATGAAGATGAAACAGGAAAATCTTATACGTATGATTGCTTGGCAAAAGATTTTGAGAATATGAAACCTACAAGTGAGGTAGAAATGAAAGCCAGTTTCGATATCTAAGATGCCATGCCAGTTAGTTACTGAACAACTGGAGAAGACAATGGTTTAGCCAGCTGAAGAGAAATATCTTTTGATTGAACAATACCCTTAGCAAACAAGGGGATGCCAAAGGTCCAAAGGTCGGAGGGACACTGCCAATGCAGCAGGGAAGAAAAAAGGGTTTAGGAAGTAGTTTTTAGGGTTTAAAATGTCACATAGTATGGTAATGTAGTAATTCTTATAGGCTGTAGGTAAATTCTATAGGATTTGTGTCCTGTACTGGTTGGTTAATGTAAATTAGAATATTCAGCACAGAAAGAGAAATAATGTATTGCAAGAGGAACTTAGCTCTCTTTTCAGGCACACTTTTAGCTGTGGCTGGCAGCTTAAGCAAAGCTCTTGTACCCACGACCTACGCAATAAACCTCACGTTCCAAGAGCTGCCCCGGACTTTGGGGATCTCTCGTCACTGTCCACAACAGTCTCCTTCACAGTCTGCCTTAGCTGTAAAAATATTTCCATCCTCTCCCACAACTTCCAAGTCATGGTTTAGGACAACTGCCACAGACTCTACATCTTACACTTCATAGCCAAGGATTACCAAAATCCTCCCCCTGTCCTCAGCCCAGGTTGTGCTGGTAGGTGAGCACAGCATCCGAGCAAGGTGCACCCTCTGCAGGGTGTCACAAGAAGCCTGTGCTCAGAAGAGATCCCTCCCTGCAACACCACAGCCCTCATCTAAATTATACAGACTGGTTGCACCCCGAGTGTACACTGGGAGAAGGTCTGGGCTCATGTTCTGCCTGCTCCTGGACCCCAAATTCCATTGGAAGGAGAGTTGTGCTCTTGGGGAGGAGAGGAGCTGCAGTGCAGCCCAGCAGGGTCCTGCCTTTTCTGGCCAAGAGTGCTGGAGCCAGAGGCAGCCCTGCACCAGCCAGCACATTTCACAACCATTCTTCATCAAAGCAAAGTCCACCCTAGTCTAAGGTTTATTTCACTAAAGAGTTCAAAACCCTTGTATAAAACTTGGCTGTTGGCAGCAGCAGAGTCAGACAATTGTGCCAGTGCTTTTATTCCCAGGGAAAAGGATGGTGCCCTGCAAACAGCCAGGACAGACCCTAATTCCATAGAAAGAAAAGCTGTTCTCAAAGACTGCAAACACCCAGTTGTATTGAGGGTATTCACACACAGTGTGAGACACCATTTGGTGCTTAGGGTGGCTCAAAATGCTGGGCACACTGGGTTTCACTGTGTGACTTTCATCATCTGGCACCTCCTGGTGCTTGGCCATTCCTGCCAAAATTAAAAGGGCTCTGTGGTACCAGGCTGTCATTTGAAAAGACTGGGATATAAACAGCTCCATTTAGACCCATTATCCACAGGCTGCCAGACTACCTGAGATGACTGCATCTTCTCTAGTTAGACCAGCTATTACTGTAAAAATGTTTACTTGGGCACAGTGTTCCTTTATCACACTTTAAAATCAAATGTATTTTCTCCCTGTCAAACCAAAGCTCTCCTCGCAATCCACAGTTTCTACTTGCAGCTTTGATTTGATCAGATACAGTGAATCAGTGAGATGGAAAATAAAAAAATCATTACTTTATAAATTCTGTTTTAGTAATATACCAAACAGCACTACTCTATGCAGAGATTTGTTTCAAGAAGACAGTAAAATGACCTTCCTCTGTGCCTAAAGGGCATTTTTTTCCCCACACTGAGGGTGGAGAGATGGAGGCAGCTTTCTGATCCCTTCATGATGCTGAAGCTTGCTCGTGGCAGCTGCAGGTTCAAGTTGCACTGAGTTACAGACACTGAAGGGACCCTCCAGGGTGAACAGAAAATAAATGTAAAATCAAACACACAGGCCAAACCTTTCCCTTCTGACAAGATTTCCAAGAGCTCAGGGCACCTGCAGGAAGCCAGGGAGGCAGCAGGGGGGGAAGGAGGCTGGTCCTGGACACTTTCCAGCAGAATATCTACACTACTTTCATATTCAGCACTTTAGAGCTGTTCCTTAGCAAGAGTCACATAAACAGAGAAGCCTTGTGGGAAAGTAAGAACCAGAACCAGAGAATTTCCAAAGGGCAAGAGCTGTGTGGGAATTCCACGGGTCCTTCATCCAAAACCAAGTAAGGCACCTTCTTCCTTAATGTCTGCCTACTGGCACAAGGTCACAGAAAATTTCCTTTAAATCAGGGCACTTTTTTTCCTGCTCTGGTCACCTGTGATAAAATTTTGACTGGAATTCCACACAGATCTCCAGGGTTTGTACTTACCTTTCTTCTTTTGTGAGAGCTGTCAGTCTTCTGCATTTTCGAGCAAGGATGAAGCTGTAAGACCACAAACAATTTACTCCCATTATGCTGCTACACTTGCTGCATTATTTAGAATGCCAAGAACTTAGGATGAAATGCTGTGATTCACAGTCATAGCTTTAGGGTCTCTAATAAAAACATCCATTTCACCTCTCTGCATAATGCTCCACCTGCTGCTTGCAGGACTCATTTAGGAAGGAGCCACTCTGAAATTCATGTTAGAATATTTGCATGAGCTATTTCCCAATTACTTTAATTTTATATAGCCTTGGGTGCAGGCATATAGCAATGACACGAAACCTGGGATTGAGCTGGAAATCACTTTTTAATAAAACTTCTAAGACTGATCATAATATCTGGTTGCTAAAATAACCAGAACAAAATAAAATTTAATTCTAGGAAACAAATTTTCATTTAGAGAACTGAAGTACTTGGATAAAACTTTACATTTTTGCAATCATTCTATTTTTTCTTTTTTTTTTTTCTTTTCCTCTTCTCCAAGTTTTTACTTTACCACACACAGAGGCAAAAGATAACAGTGATAAAAAACAGAAAGAGAGAATTTAATTTTTTTTTAATTAGCAATGAAATCATAGAGGAAAAGTTTAAAGTAAAACAATCATAGAACTTCACCATGCACTGAGAAACTCTGCTTTTAATTATTTTTTAAGTATTTTCTTTCAAAAGTATCAGGTTTTCCACTTCAATTGTTGCCTCTAAGACAAAATAAAAATCATTAATCAACAAGACACTTCTTTTGTCCCTTACCCTATTATGGCAGGAAAGCTGCCATCAGGCTTAGTGTCATCAAGGGTTAGACCAATTGCAGCATCCTCATCTTCAATGATCATGGTACCACAATACCCTGGCAAGAACAAGGTGGAAAAGCAGTGATGATCCATCAATAAAAACACAGGAGCTTCCAACAAGTTGTAAAATACTCAGTCACCTCCTGCTGATCCATCCCAAGACTAACAGCCAGAACACGACAGCATCCAGAACCCTCAAGCTCATTTACAAAGATGGGGGGTGGATGATATTTGCAGGCAAACAGATGTGGGCTCATTATAGCCAATAACGAGAAGTGGGTGTTACTGCATTGCAGTTTGCCTTGGATTCAGCAAATTCCAAAAGGGGAGTCATGATGGAAGCATTCAGCATGTAAGAGGAGCCCAGGGTGACTAGTCCAGCTGGGGATGACTGTGTGAAGACACCCTCATTTAATCCTGACCAGTCCATCCAGAAAGCAGAATTTTTCAGACCCTTCCTTCACACATCACTTGTACCTTTACATCCCCGTACAAGAGAGAGAAACTCATCTCATACCCAGGTGCCACTCAAGGAGAGGACAACAGAACAACCAAGGCAACAAGCAACAGGCATGAATTCTCCCTTCATGACTACCCCCTTTTTTCACTCCCTCATCCACCCTTGCCTCCCAACCGATCTCTCAGGTTTCTTTCACAGGGGGAGGCAAAAATGGCATAGAATAATATGTAGTCTCCTTCTAAGGTTTAGCATGCTCTCAACAAAGAATCTGTTCTGTTGCCAGGTACTCTCCTCCCTCTCTCTGTCACTACTGTTCCTCTCAATTAAAATGCAATACCCTTCTTCCTCCAGAAAGTTTCCTTGTAGTACACGATGCACTTGATGACTGAGCCCATGGGGATTCTGTTGATGAGCTGGTTCCTCATCGGGGGCAAAGGTGGGCTGAAATGAATCTTCAAAGAAAGAGCTGGGGGAATGGCAATGATCACATATTTGCTCTGGAAAAGAAATTATCCATAAGCCAAATACATTCCCCCCTACTTCAGCCCAAGTATACTGCTCTAATGGTCTTAGCAGACATCTGGGGAGGCTGCAGGGAGTATCTTGTGAAGCAATATTGGCATTTAGTATAAGAATTGTAAAACTAAACCCTTACAAAATCCTGCTCATTAAATAACAGACAATCATTACATAAACAGCCATCTGTCCAAATGATGGGCAGCTGCCCTTTCCCTGGTGTTAAAAAGAAAGCACTGCGCTCTAAAGACTCCACTCTCTGTTACAACTTGGAAGCAAAGCTTGCAGATTTTTTTTCTGAAACTGGCACTGAAAGTTTATTGCTAAATTACATTTTACACCTTACAATTACCCTCTAACTCAGAAGGTAACTGAACACAAAGAGATGCCAGGAAAGGAAAAGTCTGAATGCACACTTTGCTTTGAGGCATCACTTTAAAGCTCCTGCACTGCTGCTGCTTCAGGACAATGAGAACATGTGACTTTCTGCCATAGCCACTCAATCCTCTGCTGCATTTTTGTACAGGACTTTGGAGAAGTCAAAAAGCTAAATGTTTTGTAGCCACCCATCCCATCACTAAGGATGTCTTACTGGACATGCCATCACCTCATATAACTCGTGGTCCAGGGTCTCCACGATGAGGCTGTCCCCGGACTGGTCGATGCGCACCACCGGCTTCTTCAGCCTCACCCGGCCCCCCAGGCGCTCCATCATCCTCTCACTGATCTGCCCAGAGCCCCCAACAAACTTCCTCTCCTGAAACACAGATACAACAGCTTCTTGGTGGTTGGCATTCAAAGCACTCTCCTGTCTTCCACTGTTATCAAAATGTTTCTGGGAATTTTTGCGGTCTCACCTGGAAATGCACCCATTTTACTTTCTCTTTCCGTCAGCTTCTCAAATCCTTCCCATATCTGACCACCACTTGAACTCTAGTCAAAACTAAAAGTAATAGTGATGACTTAAGTTTTAGCTTTCATGTTTTTCAGTTTCTGTGCTGCCCAGGGGTGCAGTTCTGAGCCTCATATTCAGTGCCAGTCAGCTCTCTTCACAGAGTAGGGAGACAAAACAAATCCTTTTCCTGCTGAAGACCAAGGACAACTTTCAGCCCAACAGTACAAACAAGGGTGGACTGAAGAGAGGAACAAGAAGGATGAGACCTCACAACCTGAAGCTGTAATTGGACAATTAAACCTCAATATGCAAATGGACCAAAACTTAGAAAAGTGTAAGGCCTTGTGACCAGTGGTCCATTTTGTGACCATTCTAAGTCTACCTTGGGGTAGCCCTGGTCAGGCTCCTGTCCTGCCCAAAGTGTGCCTACCCTTAAAGGCCCTTCAATAAATATCTACTTTATCCTCTAGCTCTGTCCAGTCTCTGTTTCAGGTCAGCCTTCCCAAGGCATCAACAGTAACCTCGTAAGAAAATCTCTTCTCCAAATGTGGTCTCCCAAAAGATTCCACAGGCCTGTGTGAATCAGCAAGACTTCTGAAAAGTGCTTAAACCTTCAAACCTTTCTCTGAGTTCACTCATCCCTGCAGAGCTCTGTGTACCAGAAGCAGGAAACCTGACCTTCATAATAAATACCAAGGTGTAAGAAGTAACATAGCTCACATCAAAAATGTATGCTCAGTATGTAATTCAACCCAGCATAAACTCAAATCATCTCTAGCATAGTACAGAATTCAAATATATTTAATTAAACATATTTAACTTAAATTATCTACAGTAATTGCTTAGCTATGCATATTTATGCATTTTAATATGGTAAATGTATTTGCATTTTTATTTATGATTAAATAATTAGCATTTCTAAAAATATATCCATTCTGATACAATTAGTGAAATTTTCACCTCTCAAGTAGAAGACCATTAACAGTCTTTACTTTCTTCAGAAGCAGAAGCAGCTCTAATGTACCAGATTGCAAACATTTCAAAGCAATACCATATTTAAGCAGGGGTGTTCACTTTCTTTAGACTGATTTTAAAATCTTAATGGTGTTAATGCTCAGAAATTTGCATCTTAGGAACCCAGCTCTGGGCTACATTTTCAATGCTAACTTGCAGCTGACATTGCCATCTCCATTAAGTGCTTCTGCAGTGCTAAGGATGACTTCAGCCTCATGACAGAAATAAGCATAAGTAAAATTTTCTCTTTTCAATATGGATTAGTAAAGCACAGGTTTTAATCTGTATCAAAAAAAAAAAAAAAAAAAGAAGCCAGATACAAATCTTCTGATCCCTGAGGGCAATGCCAATCTTCAACACCAGTTTTGCAAGATCCAGATTGAAGAGCAAATTAATAAAACCAGTTCTCAGTGTGCTACTGGCTCAAAAGTCATGGATGCCTCTGGACTAAAGCAAACCAGCAGAAGAATGAAGTTAAACCAGGAGCTGCAGGAGGTGGAGGCTGACAGTACCTGGCCCCCGTTGGTGGTTGAGAATATTCTTGCTGTGCCTCCACACTGCTTCACGTACCACAAAAACCAGAGGGCAGAGACCTCGTGGGGCTCAGAAGTGACATCCACATTCACAAACAGAGTTGCAAAACTCTTGGCAGCTCTGCAACAAAGACAGGAAGTATAGTTAATTTAGAGACAGAACAATGCTGACAAGATTGTTCTTGAGTAGGCAGCAGCCTCTCTTTGGCAACCTTTTCTTTCCCTGTGGGGGCAAAGGATTCCTTAATTCCAGCTGAAGTAAGGAATTCCTTTTATGCAACATTTTTCAAGTAATTCTGGAAAAAAATATTAATGAAGCTCTCCTGCATTCCAGATAGAATACAGATAGGGCACTGAGAGACACAAAAGCCCAAGATTATATCACTTCATGCTACTAATGCAAAGTTAGCCTGTCAGCCTAGTCTCAGGGTTGAGCACTGCAAACCCTCCTGTCTTCACTGGACTCCAAAACCACCCTGCCCCCAGTTCCTGGGTTACAGACCAGATCTGCACCTATGTCTGCCCCTGCTGAATGCCTGTTCCCACAAGAACAGCACAGAGACTATTCAAAACACATAATAAATTAAAAAAAAAAAAAAAGAAAAAAAGAAAAAAAGAAAAAAGGGGTCGTTTCTAAGCTAATTATCTATTATCTAAAGATCTATGGATTAGTCAGCATCCATTCACTGCCCAATCCTCTGCTGTGCTTCAGGGAGAGTTTTGCAGCTGGAATACAACAAGGAAACAAATATAAGTAGGAAGGCTTGGCAGAAGAGACAGCATTCATGCCAGAGTCTGGCAAGAAAAAGGAAAGGAATGGATGCTTTTTGTAGCTCAACTCAGTATTTTAAAGTGTCCTGGTATCCAGTGGCAATGAAAACAGAAGCAGAAGGTTGACCTGTGTCTGAAAAGAGATCACTGCTTTATGTCCTGTAACCTGTTCTTTCATAGCAGCTCTACTGTAAATTACTGTCAAAGCCTGTACAAGATTTTGGGGTGCACTAAGACAGAGGTAATTAAGGCACAGAGAAATATTCCTCCTGCTATAAATAAATACTTCCCTCTGCCTTCACTCTGAGGAGGAGTTTAAAGAGACATGAACAGCACCAGAAGATGCTCAGTTTAACTGCATTGTAACTGATAGGGATGAAGATTCCATAGATACTTCATATGTAAGACATCAAAGTCAGCGTAGAATACATTTCTGGTTGTTTCTTTCTTTTTCTTCAGTGTTCCAACTTTCAAAAAAGAAAAGTAACTCTAACAGGCTATTTCAAAGAGTTCTAGATCTATATAGAAAAAGGCATCTTCTTTCTTTCCGAAAAATGCAAAGTCCCACCCAAGTACAAAGCTGATCCATTTTCTGAATTCATTCTTGACAGCCAAAAATAATACAGAAATTTTTTGTAAGTTTTTCATCTGTATGAACACATACTGTAAAACACGATCAACTCTATGAGATATTTTGCCTAATGTGTATGTGTTAATTAATATTTTATAAGCAGATGCTATTACATGGTGGTTACATTCTACCAGATTCTGCCACCTTTCCCTATGGCTTTTCATTTCTTGATGTTTTATCTAGAAATGGCAGTATGATTCCAGCCAAGAGCATTCAGGATATTTCCAGCATGCAGCTTTAGCCAAAAGCAAACCTGTACAGCTAGATGAGAAGAGAGAGTGGAAGATTCCCTTTCTGGATCATTACCTTCCAGAGTGGAAGTTTCTGTAGCATGTTACCTCAATCTTGAACAAACCAAGCAAATCAAGCCACAATGCACATATAAAATCTGAAAAGCATCTTCATCTTATGCCAATATTCAGGTAAAATGTCAAGTCTTATTCCATCAGAGCTGGAAAAAAAACCTGACTGTAGTCACATGAGCTATTGGGTATTGAGTGAGCCCTAGTGTTGGTGTTTTGCTCAGTGCACAGTTCCTCACCCTGTCTGGGGCTCACACAGCCAGCACAGCTGTCAGCACACATTTCCATTTGGTTTAACTCAATATAGACCAGGGTACANTATTCCATAGAGCTGGAAAAAAAACCTGACTGTAGTCACATGAGCTATTGGGTATTGAGTGAGCACCAGTGTTGGTGTTTTGCTCAGTGCACAGTTCCTCACCCTGTCTGGGGCTCACACAGCCAGCACAGCTGTCAGCACACATTTCCATTTGGTTTAACTCAATATAGACCAGGGTACAAATGAGAAAGGTTTTCTGTATGCTTCTGTGCAATTGTCACTCTTGTGAAAAACTATGAACCAGAAGATTCCAAGTTTTTGGACAACAGCCTGCTGTCCATGAACAATCACTGAGCTACAGAATGGTGAAAGAACTCAAAGTGTCCTTTATCACTTCCAGTTCCAACCTCCCTGTCATGGGCAGAGACACCTTCCACTGGACCAGGTGGGTTCCAGCCTGCCCTTGGACACTTCTACAGATGGGGCAGCCACAGCTTCTCTGGGAAACCTGTGCCAGTTCCTTATCACCCTCGTGGTAAAATATTCTTCCAAATATCAAATTTAACCCTGCCTTCTTTCAGTGTAAAGCCAGAACCCCTTGTCCTGTTACTAATGCCCTTGTTCACTCCAGCTCTCTTGTAGCCCCTTTAGGCACTGGAAGGGGCTGTAAAGTCTCCCTGGAGTCTTATCTTCTCCAGGCTGAGGAATCCTCTCGGCCCAGCTCCACAGCAGAGGAGCTCCAGCCCTCAGATCATCTTTGTGGCCTCATCTGGACTCACTCCAACAGGCCCAACACAAACAACAAAGGCCATGCTGCTCTCCAGAGGCTGCCTGGAGCCATAAAAATGCCCCATAACATTTTATTCAATGACAGCACCAGCTTTAGTGGGCACTAAGAGGTTTCTTCACCAAGCTCCAGCTCTTGGCAGCCACGTGTCAGATACTCAGCAATTCTGAAGAGGTTGCTGTAGAAATCAATCTGCTTCACAGCAACCAGGATTAATGGGCTTTTTTTTTTTTTTCCAGTGAGAAGAAAAACAATCAAACTGCAGTTGAATGGCAAGTAAAGAAAAATTGCTTTGATGTATACATAAAAACAGGAAGCAGTTTCTGTTTCCCTGGGTGGTATATAGTGCAATAGCTAAACAATAGAATGATGAGTGCTAAGGTGATTTAGTGCTACTGAAAGACAAATGTTATCTTTATAGCACTTTGGTAAAATCAGATGGTCCAGCACAGAATAAATGTGTATTGTTCCATCAAGGGTTTGATTCAAAAACCTGCTGTAACCACAACATTTTTCTCTGAAAGGCTAAACACACAGTAAAGAGCAGGAAAGTGCATATAATAGATTAGTGTACTATCCATCCCTTCAGAAACAACCCTTCCCAAATATATTTTCCATTTCTCTTTATTTTTGTCTAAAAAATTCGGGAAATGTAACAGAATCTACTGAGTGTGCTGACAGGTGTTGTGGTCCATTATTACAGGACTTTCTCACCCCTTTTCTTTAAAAGGGCTGTGTTTTAGAGACAGCTATATCTGTTTGCAAAGCAGTAATGCTTATTTGGAGCTCTGAGGTATATAAATATAAGCCACTACATTTCATACTAAAAAGTTTCTTACTTTGTCCAGCATATTTTATCTATTAAATCTTGCATAGTCATTTTGTCCCATTCTTCTGCACGTGGAGCCTTCCATGGAGCTTCATTGGGAATCTAAGGAGACATAAAGAAAAGCATTTATCAGCAAGTGAATGAGTGAAAGAAATACAAATAATCTTGTCTTTAAATGCTAACTCAGCCTGCAAATTTCTGGCAGGTAAAACAGTGAACTTAACAGAGAATGCTTTTGAGGAAGAGGGCTTGTTTGTTTGCTTGTTTTAACATTCTATTTTTTTTTTTTTAGATTGAAAAATAGAGAACAGTTTTAGAGTTAAGAAATGTCTCAAAGTTATTCCATACCTCTCTACATACATTTATCTAGACAAGTAAGAGCAACCTCTCCTCAAATTTTGTAGCTCAGTCAATGGAAAACTGGCAACAAACTAGAACAGACAAGTTGAATTTCAGGGTAGAAAAGGGCAAATTTTTGAGTTCTACAAGCCTCTTCAAATATTACTTACCAAATCATCAGGAAAGGGATAAAAATCAATCACAGGCATAAACCTTGACATTCCCATAACCAGAAAAACGAAGGGACGTGTGCAGACAGCCCCAGCAGCACAGGATTCAGAAGAGTTTGCCAGGAGGACACTCTCAGGTGAGCTCTGGCCACCAGCATGTCCCAAAATGTGTGGCTGCTTGTGCCAGCCCTGGGTTTGCTCAAGGCAGAGCAGCTTTGCCTGTCTGCACCCCAATCCCTTCCCTCTGCCCCTCCTGGAGACAAGCAGAGCTGGTTCAGCTGCCCTGCCTCGTGCCATACCTCCTTTCCCATCTCATCCATGGTCCTCCACAGGTTGTTGTAGTCCAGGTAGGCCAAGGGATTCCACATAGGAGGGAATGGGCCTTTAAAGGGGTAAGATTTACCCTGCAAGATGAAAAACAAACAAAAACATCATAAAAAGCCCAGAAAGATCACCATAATCATGGGTTCCACGCATGGGAGGAGGCACCAAAAGGTTAAACGTTCACAGAAAGCACAAATTTAATTTAAAATCAATCCATGTGTCAGCTTCTGATGGGTCACTGCCTGTGTGTGCAGGACACAGGACAAGAGGCACAAAGTGAAATGCAGGAGGTTCCTTTTGAACATCAGGAAATGCCTTTTTCACCATGAGGGGGCCTGAGCACTGGCACTGAGTGCCCAGAGAAGTTGTGGTGTTTTCCATCCTCGGAGATGCTCAAATGTTACCTGAACGTGATCCTGGGGAACCAGCTCTGGGTGTTTATTCTGTTATTCCTGTTATTCTGCAGGTGCAGGTTAGGTGTAACACACAGCTGAATTAGCAAGTCAGACTTCAGTAAGTCAGTGAAGAACTGATACTTCACCTTCAAAGCACTTGGCACTACTGGGCAACCAAACTAACACCCTGCAGTAGAGTCAGTAAGATCAGACCAAAAAAAATGGGATGAAACAGAATTGTTTGACTAGGTTGAAAATTTGGCAATTTGCTACTAAAAAGGATATATATTTATTTATTTAAATTATTTTTCCCTCCTAATTTTTTCATGAAAACATTTAATGAACTGTTAATTGCATTTAGCAGTTCGGGGTTTTTTTCTTTCAGAATCAGACTAAAGTAGTTGTGGTATGCTTTATCATACACTAAATCATAGCTCAGAGACCTTCCTGGGGAAAAAATAAAAAGTCTCAGTTAACCTAAAAATTATCAGCTCTGCAGAAAATGTAGCATTTACTAATTAGACTTATTCTTCCAGCCTAAGACCCCCATCTGTAGATTTCAGAGTGGGACATTGTGACCAATACCAATGTCCTAATTACATCATTACATATTTAATAGTCAGAGTTTTTGTATCTAAATCTCCATTACTAGATGTTCAGAAAGTCTAGCTTAATTAAGAGTGGAAGACAATGAGTAATTTGTAGAGCTGTTGTATTTACATGGGATTTCCCTCGCTGACTTTATGGATGGCAGCCTAATAGCTTTAAATATTCACAAAGAAAGGCTCATTAGCATTATGTGAGTACTTGTTTTTTTTTCACAATGCATTCTAGAGTCCATAAGATAGGTAAATAATAATGGCCATATTGCCTGCCACAGCTGATTTTTCCAAATTTGTATTAAGTTATGTATTTAAGTGTGCACTGTGTGAGTATGAATGCCAAAAGTAGAAGTACTAACTTTTAATAGATATTTGATGCAGTGCCACACAAATCCATCACTAAAAATGTATTTACAATGGCTTAACAAAATTGTACTGCACCAAGATTTAATATTTATAACCAGGTAACAACAACAACAGTGTCTTTTTGAAGAGAAGTATCCAAAGAACACTTACTCAAAGAAATGTCAGGCCTGATCTGATTTAGCCTCTTTATTAATACTGTGAAAGAAGGGACAGAGAGCACATTACTCCAATCTGCAGGTGTCTGCAGGCACAAGAAGATGCAGTAAAAGGGCACAAAGGGATCCTGAAAGACTCAAAACTTGGTCTGGAAATAACAAAATGAGATGTAACTTCGAAAAAATGTTGGCAAATAACTTTGAGGACATTTAATTCAAAGAGGATACTCAGAAATCAGTAAGAAAAATATCAAACCTATAAATAAGAGAAAATTAGTTTACAAAACTCCCAAACAGGTCCAAAACAGTGAAGAAGAAACTGGTTCTTCACCTAGTCTTTATGGACAGAAGATTCTAATGGAATGTTTGTCAAAAACACCAAGGCAATGAAAGTTAGGAAGAAGGCAAAATGGAGAGGAAAGCATTTAATTCTTTGGTAAATGGACAAGAAGTAGCTATAAGGCAACAATTTAATTTTGCAGTACTTTGGAGGATAAATTATGTTTTTTTACAATGCCAAAATCAAATTTTTAGAAGTTTTCAATCAGGAGTTCTGTCACAGCCAGGGTAGACCTCCAGTCACTCCATGTGCCAGAGGCACCAAGGTTGAAAACTTCCAATTTAAGGATGGGCATTATGGCACATGTTCACCCAGAAAATGGATAGTTGTCTTTATTTTTTTCATTCAACGTGAAATCAAAGTGCATTTCTACATCTTTTGTGTTCAACTGTATGAAAATTCTGGAATCAGAAAAACAAAAACTGGAATCAGGAAAACATATCCCTGTAGAAGGAGATGAACAGAAAATGTTTGCTTTATCAGAGGCATTTGGTCCCAGCATGAGCATCTGGGTATTATCATGGAATTTCTTCACATGGAATCCATTTATACTGGGGCACACATCAATCCATACTTGGCTGCCAAAGAGCTGTGAGAGAAGAGCAAAACCTCTCAGACCAAATGATTTCCTGTCCCAGGTGATAACATCTGAACTATGTTGGAAATTATCTTTTAGATACTTGGGGCACACTAAAATTCCATAACTGGCTCTATGGCCTCAAGAAGTCAGTTTTGCTGTGGCTTCTTTTGAACTCTGGAGCCTTCACCAGTGTCAGCATCCTGTAAATATTCCAAAATCCAGAGCTTATCAGTCTGGTTTCAAGTACCTGCTATTTCCCAAATTCAGGTTTATGAAACAAACCTACTGCTGTGCTCAAGAAAACCAGGACAGCATCAGAACGGGTTATTCTAATTATCGATTTTGTTCTGAGCTTCCTGGTCTGCCAGAGGCAACCCTAACCCAGTTATCCTCTCTGAGTTAACTCAAGTCTTATGAATTCCCAGCAGTGCTTCCTCATGAGCGCACGGCTGAGAGGCACACAAACCGCATTTCTGTTTTACTGTTCTTCTATTTCACTGCATTTGAACTGCCCAAAGGAAAACCTTGGCTATGTCTCCTGTGTAGGAATCTGGGGTTGGTAAGTCTCATACAAACTTCTACCTGAAAAAAAATAAAAACAGTCATCAAAGTGAGCGAGTTTCCTGTGAAAGTTACTTTCAAGAGCTTCTAAGGCATCTCCTAAGGCCTGATCCTTATTTCTTGCACAAACAAAACTCCAGGAGCTGTCAATCAGAATTTTGTTTGAAAAGAGATTGCCAGACTAGGCTCCACACAGAAACAAAAATAGCAGCAGCAAAGAAGGACTGCAGATGGCTCTGAGTAGTTACCAACAAACCAAAACATTTCAGCTTCACTTGTGCTGAATTTGCATTTTCGAAAACACAAAACCCTTTTTGATATTTAGGCAAAATTTGCTTATTTGCTGGGAATAGCATTCCCTGTGCCTCCTGGTGGTGTGTAATCTCCAAAGAATAACAAGGCACTTGCATGCCCCAAGATGCACAAAACATTTCCTTTTCAAATATTTTTATACCTAAACCAGAGCTGTATAAAACTGTCAACAATAACCATCCCTTCCAAGCATTTGACACGATATTTCAACAATGCTCAGAAGCATTTCTTACCCTTTTTTTTATTTGTATATAAAATTTTAGAAATGGTTTCATGATGCCACTTGCAATGCTTCAAAAAAAAAAAAAAAAACAGAACAGCAGCATCAGCACTTGCATCATTTGCTGCTCACAAAGGCTGTGGCTGCAGTGGGGGATAAAGCTCACTGAAGAAGCTGAAACTAAAGGGAGGAAACTCGTGCAACCCAGCTGTCCCAAGAATAAACCAGCAGGGAAATAAGAAACCCAGTGTTTGTCACAAAGTTTACAATTCCCAACAGATTTTTCTCAGCCATCTGTTTCATGTCAAGCAGCATTTGGCTGAGTTATGATGGACCAGTGTAAGTCATGCAGAAATCAGATTTCTTTATACATCAGGCCTGTCTCAGGTCAAATAGCTGACATAAAAAATGGGTTATTACAGGGGGAAAAAAACCCCACAACATGAGAACTGAATATCAGCAGCCCCTTGAATATCAGCCCCAGCACTCAGGGGGGCACAGGGACCAGATCTCATGTGCCTTTTCCAGTGAAGGTGAGAGTGAGCAAATGCTTAGCTGAGAAAGGACTGCCAGGAAATATCAGCATCTCAATGCAGAGTGGGATTCTCAGGAGAAAACCTGCCTTTGCAGGCCCAGGACAACTTCAGGCTCCCCTAAACATTATGTACCCAGGTAGTGCCAGAGTGAGATGCAGCACTGTGAACTGAAGCCCCTGGTGACAATGATCCATGCATTTTTCATAGCACAGTATAAACATCTTATAAATAAAGTCAGCTCTCGCTGAGCACAGATATTCCCTCAGCTAAACCATCTAAACCTTGGACTAACTGATGCTCACTTCACCAAGACTGTCACTCTGCATGTTAATTCACAGCCTTGCAGGTTTATTGGCACGTAGTGCCCTCTGCTGATTCACAGCTCCGGTACACCACACACACACCCTGCCTTCCCAGTTTAAAATCTCAGGAATGTCACTCATACAAAGCTCAGGAAGCATCAGACCCCAAGCTGTGACAGGAAAAATCAGAAACAGAAAAGCATCACTTCAGGCTGCAACTCTGTACCTGTCTCAGATGCTGTTTCTCATCTGCTGCCTTATGGAAAAGTATAATTTTCATTCATTTTTGGGGGGTGTATGTGTGTTTCTTTGTTGTTTTTTGAGGGTGTGTGTGTTTGTTGTTTTGGGGGGTTTTTTGGTTGATTGGGTTTTTTTTAATTTTTAATTCATAACATCCAACAAGACATTTCTGAGACTAAGCCTCTTGTATAATCATAATTCTCAATTCAAAAATGGCAAGTAGCTGGACCAAAATGAGAGAGATTTTACAACATACTTAGAAACTAACACAGGTGGCTTCATTAAAGTTCCCTTCATTGCAAAATTGTTGAGGATCTCAAATGCTTGGCTGGTTACCATACTGACAGATATTCTAAAGGTAAGAAGATCTATAGGTTAGAAAATATAATTGCAGCAGCAAAAAAAAAAAAGTATAACTGATGGTGCAAAGCTAGAACATTACAACATGCCAAAATGTCCTTCAAATATCTTTCAATATTTAATTTGAGTTCATCAGCTGTGGATGCCAACATGTCTTGGAAATTTCATTAAGAAAACTAATTCCATTTTACGTGTTGCAGAGCCAGACACAGTGGCTTGAAATATGCATTCTGATAAGGAAAGGAGCTAATTGGGAGCAACCTGTTTCTGTTGCATTACGGGAATAAAGTCCAGCTTCACTCTGCCACACTGGTCATGAAATCTGTTAAATACTTGTCATACTTTAAAAAAAAAAGCAGAATTAGAGAAACACCACTGAAGTGATATAGAAAGTGAAATTGAGGATCTTGAAGATCTGTTCTGAATTTAAAGTCTATTTATAACTATATATACATAACTATTTGTTCCAACCAGCCCTGAAAATAATTAACCAAACCTCCTTCCTACTAGAATGAGACTTTTCTTTTGTTTTCAGACACCTTCAGAAAAAACATTAAGGTATCTTATAATGCACAGATTTATAGGGACTTTGTTTCTAAATACTCTTTGATACTGGGCTTGCATGTGGTTTTCAACACCTGAATTAAATCAGTTGACAAAATGGATAAAATCAGTTGAATTTTTTTCAGTATTTCTAAAATTAGTCTTTAAAAAAATCTTCCTTCCCTTCTAAAAAGCAGATAAATTGAATATAAATAAACGAAAACAAAATAATAGTGAAGCTTCATTTGAAAGAAAACCTCCAAAAGAGCATCTGCCCACAGTATAATGAGTAGACACACTGTCCCACAACCACAACACTGGGTTTACATAGAACATCCCTTTGGGGTCACTAAAAATATGAAAACTTACATAAAATTTTACAGACATGTGAAAGCCAGTATGCCCAGCCAGTTGTTCAAATGTATTAAATATACATTTCTCTAATCCTGTTTTCCTGTAGACATTATTCAGCTTCTCAAGGGAAACATAAATCAGTTCTACAATCAGATGCAATTGAAGCTTTTCTTCCTGCAGCCTCAATTAAATAATCTAGGTGGGAGCACAAGTCCTTTTCCTTGTCTCCTCATGAACAGACCGTGGAGTCTGGGAAAACTAAGACTCAGGAAGATTTTTTTCCCTTCAAATTTAATTAAGAAATGCTTATTTTATCTTCAGCTCATTTTTCTTACTGCTTTCATCTTCATGCTACTATTAGGTCACAGCTTCCAGCCTTCCATTCAGTCTTCCTGATCAATAAACACCCTTTGCAAGGCCTTGCTTTACAGCCCCCCTTGACAGAGATCACTTGGCAGATGTGCTGTCCATAATCGCTTCTTTTAAGCTGCTGTAATACCAATATCTATATTTTAATTTAAAAATACCTAATTAGGAGATTTCTTCCTGCAAATACTGCCAGCTGCTGGCATGAAGAAAAGGGAAGATGCCCCTTTATTTACAGGGCAGGTCCAGTGAGACCAAACAAGTCCAGCTTTTCCTATACTCCTGCCAAAAGCTGTTCTTCATTCTCTGATTGGAGGAAATCCCTTCCTGGGGGTCAGAAGATGCTTTCACCAACTTGAGCCTGGTCAACCTCAGACTCACTTTTGAAGCTACAAGTGAGTGTGACATTGACACAGCATCCTGTGGCAGGAGTGTCTGCATCCTCATCCCCAGTAAAGAGTTAAAATAACATAGATCTGCATTCCAGTAAAGACACGTGAAGTTATCAAGGCCCTGCAGCAATTTAAGTGAATTTACTTTGAATTTACTTGGCTTCCCTTTCAAGACACCAGGTGCTCAGCTCCTTCAACATTCAGATGTCTTCTCCTCAGTTCCCCAAATTCTTGTTTACAAATTGTCAGCAAAAAGGGGAGAAAACAAAAGACATGAGGCCATTTAACCTCACTTAAACTGACAGCTACTGAGAGCCTCAGTCCTTCCATTCTCTGACTGCACTCTAATTGAGATATACAAGGAACAATGAAAGCACTTTGATCTAGTCATTCAAAAATCCATTTAAGTGGTTATGCTCTATATTACAGACTATGCCAGAAGATGCTGCCCTTAGACTTGAAGACAAGGCAGGTGAAAAGCTTAAATAAATCATATTGCTTAGCTTCAGTGCATATATCACAGATATCAGAGAAGAAACACCACCAAATTCTGCAGCTTTAGATACAGCAGTCACTTATCCAGCTGCTAATTAAATCCCAATACAATGCGACCATCATATTTCTAATTCTTGAACAAGACCACTGCAAACTGCATTTTAATAAGCACAGCAGTGATGAAAATCAATGATACCAAAGAGGGCTGTAAAAAAAATAATAAGATTTTGTTCTGCAAGTCTACTGTAGATCAGTAGTTAACCTGGCAAAATCAGTGCAGATTTGGGGTTCTGGTTTAAAGTACGGTGTGCATAGGATTAAATATTCACCTTCATGAGGTGCTGCAGGCAGGGTTCACATTATCACTCTCCCCAGAGCTGTCAATTATTTATCCTTGCATGAAAGTGGTGCCAAACTTCAAGTGGGCATGACATGCATTCAGACAGCTCCAGCCAGGGCTGCTGGCACAGGGATGAGCATGAAGAAACTCCATCCTCTTAACTGAGGCAATGATGTGGGGGCAAGCTGCTGTCAAGAACTTATCCAGTGACTGGGGAGGGGATGCTTCGTGTTTCCCCCAGCATCTTAACCTGAAAGACCCCCAGGATGGGTGCCATGGCAATGAGGCCTTTTTGGTGCTAAAGAAACACCTCAATTATATCCACATGAGCAATGTTTCAGGTGCTGTGAAAATAACCAGCTACCTCAGCCAGCTGTTAGCACCATCCACAGCCTGCCCTGGGACAGCACAGAGATTAGAAGGAACAAGTGTTTCTACCATTTTTTACAAAAAGGAATTTCCAGGAAGCATTAATGGCATTATCCCATAAAAAGATCTGGTAGAAAATAGGATCAGAGGATGTTCAGTTGGCACCACAGCTGGACAAAGGGTGGATCATCTTCATAGTACAAGAAGGAGTCATGTAAAAACATTCATTGGGCAAATCATTCATACAAAGAAATGTATTGTCACAGAGATTTAGGATAGCAGAGCTAACCAGTTCCACAGTTACCCTGCACAATGAACCTGCCTTAAAACTGAAAATATGGTAATTTTGTGTTTTAAAATCCAGAAAGTTGGCATGGCTAATGAGACTCCACAGAAGTGAAGTACAGCTTGAATTAACAAGGAAAATTTGTTAATTAAACTCCCACAATAATTGGCACGTTCTCATAGTTCAGTCTTTCCAGGGAGTGTTACATGGTAAAAATTACCTGGACTATTTGCTCTTAGCTTTGCTTTTTTAAAAGACAAAAGCTGTCATTTTGTTGAGGAAAATAAACACCACTAGTTGCAAATTTGCACATCTAAGGTAGGACCCTGAATCCTCTCCTGGGCAGCTAAGAAGTTATCTCATTTTAAGAAGCATTTTTACAGATTTTACATCTGCCTACCTGTCCAGTGGGAGAACTGTTAGATGATGACTTCTCAAACAGTTCTGCTTTTGCTTCTTAAATTTGGATTTATGAACCTAATTTCAGTTAGGCTATTGAAAAATCAGTGGTGTTCAGGCAGCAATTTGCCTACCAAACACTACTTACAGAGCTCTACTAATTTTCTCACTAAGGCTGATGAACCAGTATTTACAAAAATGAAAAGAACATACTAATCTCTTTTCAAAGACCATGAAAAAAGGCTGCTTAACAAGTGGAGGGAAAAGAAAAAAAAATGTAGGGCAAGAAACATAATTTTGAGTTTCTGTGAAGATATCACAGGCAATATAAGCAAGACCAAAAATAATCTCACAATAGAACCTGGCATTAAAAAAGATTAAAGGAGAAAAAAACCATGCAACCCAATCAAGTTGGTAAAGCCTAATTAGCAGAGACCCACCCAGAGATCAACAAAATGCATTCTTTTCATTTTGTAGTACAAAGGAGCTGCATATATTACTTGCATTAAAAAGCCTCTAAAATGAATTTAATTAACTATGAAAGGCTTGATTTTGCCTTTGGGTATAAGTAAAAACAGCGGCTGATTTTACAAGATGCACTGTGATGCCTGATTTTTGAGTAGCAAAAGAAGAATTAAAACCTTTAGGTTTCATTGCCTTTCTGGGCTCGGATAATTTTGTGGTCCAGAATTTAATTACACTCAGCCACAGTCACAAAGCTTGGGTCAGAATGTGAATTCAAATTCACACAGGGTTCACAGCCCTTTGTGTACTTTGAATTTACAACTTGGGAGCACTGCCTGGATTTCAAGGAGCACATGAGCACTGCTCATTTTCAGGGAAACCATGGACAAGCCCCATGGCTCTGAAACCTGTGAGGAATGTGTTGAAGATACATGAAATGCTGAAGATTTGGCCACATGTGTTTATTATACAGTGCTCACATGCCAATTATTTAACTCTGAGTAATTCTTCAACTGTGTTAATACTTCCCCACAACTGTATAAACACGGAAGAAAAATGGAAATAAAGGATTTTAAATGAATGGAAACCAGGAAATGCAAAGGATGTGCTACTGACTGTGGAATTCTCTCTTCTCTTTACCTCTTGCTTGGCTACCAGGGAGTTCTGGCACACAGCTCTCTCCTTTCTCTCTTCAGGAACTCCTACAGGCAAAGCAGCCTACAAACTGTTTCCATACAACCTTTAGGCTCTCAACACAGCTTGGGAGCACTCAGCCAGCAGCTGGATCTCTCTCCTTGGAGACTTCCAACACCTGACTGGGAACAACTCCAAGAAACAGTGATTTCTGGCAGTATTTTGGAATGCCACCATGCCAGGACAGCAGGTTGCCCTGCAAAGCTGAGCATCCTGACTGGCCATGTCAAGTGTTTCCCCTCGTGGCATGACCTCCTATCAGTGCTGGGGAGATCTGAAGGCTAAATACTGTGAACAAACAGAAAATTTGGCTTTGAAGATGGTGACAGAGGCACACAAAACAGAGCAGTGTGGACGTATTCATTAGTTCTACCACAGAAATGGTAATTACAGATAATCACCACAGCAAATCATTTTGAGAACACTCTTCTTTTTTACAAAAATTGAGTGGAAAAAGTAATGGAAAACGTGACAGGGCATATTTTCTCTATTGCTGTTTTAAAAACTGTCAGTGTCTTCTTTAACCTTTGATCAAACATCAACAACAAATATTTTGCCACTCATTGCACAATGGCTTTTCCTAAGCACATAATGAAACCCAGAGTTAACTTCCTTGGGTCCAACAAGGAAAGTTTCCTTTCTGTGCAAGTGCTGGTCTGTATCAGGAGAGGAGAAAGGATGCTCTTTTGGAGAATGACTACTGAGAATACGTGGGCTTTTCAACAGCTTTGCCATAGCTGTTCTATTTCAGACCATGAACAGATCTCTCAGATCTGCCTCCACAGGAGTGTCTGATTCCCAGAGCCTTTTGCAGTTCCTATTTTGCATGTTAAGTCTCCCCATCAGCAAAACCAGACATAACCTCTCACGCTTCTTTCTGTCAGTGTAATAAATGTCACTGGCTTAGGAAGCCCATCCTGAGAGACTTTCAGCCTGCTTGGAGATACATCCAGGGCTTCTGAAAGGGATTTTCAGACACCTTGGGCAGTGCCTATCAGAGCTGACCTGCACAGAAGAGTTGTAGTTGCACTGTTCCTAAGCAAGAAGTTTCTTGAGAGCTTTCAGCTAAGAGGTGAAAGTTGAACCAAGCTAACAGGATGCACCCACAGGGCACACACATAAATAATTTGCACTAGTATAGTAATTTCTTGGTGATTTCATTATCAACACACTTATTTTTTAACCAACAAACTCAGATGCTGCATACTCAAACAGATATTCTCCACTGCAGCAAGAGTGGAAAACAAGGAGAAAAGACATCACTGCAGTGTTCATGTTTACAGCAGCAGCTTGAGAGGGTCTCTTACCTTGACATAGTGGATCAGGTGCTCAACTTCATTCACTTTGTAGGTCTCTATTCCCAGCTCTTTAGAGAGCCTCAGGAGACGATTCTGTGTCGGCCCCACGTAAGCCCCTCCAAGGTCCACATATTTAACTTGCTTATTCTGGTTTATCACACACAACACACACAAAAGGGAAGAAAGAAAGAAAAAAAAAAGAGATAAGCCCTTTGTAAACAGCACACAAGTTAAAAGAGCAATCCAGAGAAATGAAATGAAATTAAATAGTCCCAGAACATTTTGGCTAAGATTCTTCTCCCCATGGAAAACAAATTCTTTGGTAGAGTTCTGGTGTGGTGATTACTGAGTTCATAACCAGTGTGTTGGCTATAATTTGGAGTTCATAGCCAGAATAGGCAACTCATTGTTACATTACAGCCTTTTTCCTCTTTGCTACAACATCAGGAGATTTCCCACCTGCTGGTACTCCAGAAATCCTCCCCCTTATGGCACATACTGTAAATATGAATATGGAGAATATAAATGGCTCTGGGGATAATTACCCTCACGGTGAAAGTTCTTCCACCAACTCTGTCATTGGCTTCCAGCAACACCACATTCAAGCCTGACTCAGTCAGTAGCTTGGCTGCTGAGAGACCTAAAAGATAAAATGAAAAACAATTAAAGAATACTTCTGAATATGCACTGCACAGCTTTTGTGACTTGATATATAAATACTCTCATAGCTGTCCATCCAAATCCTGAATTTTTCATTCAAACACTATGCCAGAGTGGTGAGGCATTAAAACTCAATAATCATTAAGTGGAACTGAAGCCACTTAATCAAACAGTTTGTTTTCAATTTTTACATGTGCTGAGCAAGTTTTGCACCACAGGCTCAGGAATTCTGATGCATCAGCCAGCACTTTGTATGATGGTCACCCAGCCAGGCAGAGAACTTACAAAATTACTGTTTGTAAACAGAAAGTTGGTTCTCCCCAACGTTTCACTTGTTATAATGCCAACAACAACAGAAAGGAAGAAGTATTATTAGGACTGTCCTAAATTTGTGAGGTTTTCCTGACACTTGTTCTATGTCTCTGTTTTCCAGTTCTGAATATTTTGAAGTAGAGTAGCAAAGTTCCCACACAGTCAGGTCACAGGTTTCATCTCCAGAAGAACACACAGTCTGACTAAGAAGAGACAGAAGGTGCAGCTGTGTGTGGCAACAAGAATTAAAAGTATGGGTAAGTCTACCCCAAAAAATTGGTTTGCTCCTCATCCATTTTTTAATATATTTTGTTTCCACCTTGTGACTCTGGAAGCTGAGACACCCAAGTGAAGGAACAGTAAAAACAGAGAAGGAAATATCTCACTTTAGTTGTGATGTCATAGATCCTCACAATTCTAGTGGAAAATATCAGTGTCAAGCCCTGCAGCAAGTGTGTCAAGCTGCTGTGGGAATGAAGGGAACTAGAAAGGGAGCACATGGAGGGAATCCAACCCACAAAGTCTCAAATTCCTAAAATAATCTCTGCCTTTTACTCCAGCTCACAAACTGAGATTTAAACAAACCGAGGTGCTTACTTTGGCCACATGTGAATTTCTAGTAGGACAAGAGTTATATTCTAGCAGGTTGTATCACCCTCCTGAACCAACAGGATGTGTTGAAGCAAGTTCAGGAAGAGGCCAGGCTGGAAGCCACACTCATACATCCGAATTTATCCATCCTTTCTGGCTCCCTGCCTTGTAACCATGAGAATGCAATCAGCTCCCTCTGTGTGTCCTAGTACATGCAGTTTTTGAGTTGTCATCCAAGCAGATTGTTCCAAGCAGAAAGCAGCCGTGGAAGAAATGGCAAAANACTTTCATGGGCTTATTTATCTTGGGTTTTCACATAAGTGTTGGTGAGAAAACCAGTAATAAAACTGATAAAGGTCTTTCTGTACTTCCTACTGAGGAAATTATATTGCAAAAACATCTGGCTGGATCAGTGGCCTTGACTACACTCAAAATATTTGAAGATACCAAGGAAGAACATAATACAGGAACAGCCATGGTGTGTAAACATGGGCAACCCCTTCAAACAACTTGCAAAGACAGATTGGCTTCTGGAGGAAAAATAAGCAACAAAACTCCTAAATAAATCTGGCTTACCTGTTAAAGACAAAAGAAGTTAGTTCTCAAAAAAGGCAAATATTTCATCAGTTGGGAGAGGATCAATAGTAGTTATTAATAATTTACAGAATGACTGCATAAACTGAAGGCTGTTGTCACTGAAGGTCTCTGCTGGCTTTTCATGCTAACAGGTATTGAGTAATCAATTAATAGCATTCAGTTACCCACGCTGATTAAGGGATATGAGATTTGACTTTCTTTATTAAAATCTAATGAATAAACACCTCAGTGCAGCTGGGAACAAAGGCAGTTTATTCCCAGGAGCTGAACCAACAGAGAAGTTTGTGAAAGGATAACACTCTAGATTCCACTGAATTGCAGCTGATTCCCAGCCCAGGCACCACCTCCTTGTTTCCTCCTGCACCTTTCACCCACCTGATTACATCTACCATTTATTCCCCACTGTTTATTTTGGGGCAAGTGCAACCTTTCTCACCCCCTGCCACATTCACATGTGGACCTGTTAAAGATGGACAAGGGTTTACTCTTGAAGCAAAAAACAACAAAAAAAAAAACCCACCCCAAAACAGTGTTGAGGGAAGGATCAGGCTCATTGATACCCATCTATGCCCATCCTCCAGCAGATCTGATCTCTGCAGGGGGCGGGATGCATCCTTGGGGCTTGGAAGATGCAGTCTGCAGGGTTCCCAAACTAAGCATCACCTGAGCAGTTCAGGGGCTGGTGCCCACCCCCCCTTCCTCTCACCCACATCACTGTTCTGGTCCCAAGCTGGCTGCAGAAATCATCACAAACACCTAACAGGAAAAAGATGGAAGAAGCTCAGGAGGGTCAGAGAGCTCAGCAAAGGACCAGAGTAGGTCTCTTAGAACAGGATAACTCAAGGCTGCTGGTGACAGATGCCACATAACAGGGCAAGTGTCAGGTGGGAATGTTGCTGGTTTTGGTATCTCACACATTGGGAATCACAGTGCTGCCACATCACTCCATACCTGCTCCTGGAGCTGGACCCAAGGCCTCAAATGGGCTCTTG
Organism: Pycnonotus jocosus; assembly: GCA_013400435.1. Taxonomy (NCBI): domain Eukaryota; kingdom Metazoa; phylum Chordata; class Aves; order Passeriformes; family Pycnonotidae; genus Pycnonotus; species Pycnonotus jocosus. Next base: position 36,612 of record VWYP01011986.1, read on the forward strand.
GACTGTCACTCTAATAACAGTGAGGGGACTGGATGTTGTGGAGCCAAAGTGGTACAAGGGCAGGTAAGGTACCAGGAACAGCAACAAAAGCATATTAAAATGGAAATGAACACTAGAATGTGAATACTGGGGCATTAGGTTGAGGTTTCCTTTCCACAAACTAACAACTGCTGCAGAAAAACTCACAAACCACAACCTATTTTCTGGGCAAGACCCACAGTGGTGTCTCTGTGCCCCAATTGCTGCAAACAGAGCACACAAAATATCTGTGAAGCAAAGCTTGGAAAAATCAGTCACACATGATATAATGTCTCCTCTTGAAAAGTTTAACCCATCACTAACAAAAGACAGATGTTTAATATTGCCCCCATTCCTCACAGGTGAGGAAAAGAGCCATATTCCAATGCAAAAGCCACCTAAAAACTGTGACTGATGCTATTATTGCCCCCATTTTGTGCACTGTTTTATCACCCAGAAGCAGCTTTCCCTCCTCCCCAGGGGCATTTCAGTAGAATCAGATCTAAATTGTAATAAAAGGGCTCAGCCACTTTTGCCATCACTTCACAGAAGACAGAAATCAGGGCCAGTTTCCTGCTCAGGTCAGCCTTCTCCAAGGGGCCCCAGAGAGCTGTATATAAACATACAGAGAGAGACACAGCAGAAATCAAACAGTTAAGCAAAGAACCAACAGGCAGGTAATGAATGCAAACAACAAAGAAGCAAAGATGATTATTTGAAGCCCCAGACTGAAAACACCACCGTGTTTGGAGAATGCTTAACCGGGCAAGCCTCCATCTGTTGCCACGGCAACCTGGTACCCAAGGCAGCCACCCAGAGATCCTGCTGGGAGATTGCCTCCCCCAGCATCTCAGAACACAGGTCCAAGTCACGAAAATCATCTCCTTCCCCATCGTGCAGCACTCTGCACTCACACAGATTGGACTCAAATGTAATCATCACAGTAATTATTTCATCTTCAACTCCAACTTATTTCTTTCTTGTTTGATGTCTCTGCACCTACTTAACACCTTAAATTGAACCATTTCACTAAACAGCTTCATGACAACCTCACTTCGTAACATCAACAGTTTTCTTATCCTGAATGACTAATTCAGATCTTTAATTTTGGGGGTTTTTTTAAATAATAATTCGTTTTAATATATTTTTTTAAATATTTAAGCTAGGGCAAAATCCAAATTGCTATTTTACGGAATCATAGAATCATTAAGCTTGGAAATATCTCCAAGATCATAGAGTCCAACATCTATTATACATGTCTATTTTAATATACATATATATATATTTGAATTACATATACTCATATATAATATAAATATTATAACATATTTATTATATTTATATTTGAATCAACAAATGTGAGTAGTCTCATTTTTCATCCTCCCACATGTCCTACCACGTAGCCCTAAGATCAAATATATATTTGACTATCTAAAGAGTATTTTAAAGTATATTTTCTAAAAAATCCACCTCATTTAAATTTAATAACACCATTCTATTCTGTCTAGAATCAGGAATTTTACTGGGACACCCTTTAATCTTAGCATTTCAACAAAAAACCCCACTAGAAAGAACATGACTGGAAGTTGCATCTCTGAAAACTGTAAATTTCTGAAGGCGTTCCTGTTGTACTTTCTCTGTATTACTCACTACTTTGTCATGTTCTTCCATATTTATTAGCTCCTTTCTAGGAAAAAGTTTGCTTCTCTTATTTATATAATTATTAAAAACCATCTACAAATTCTAAATTTTAATTCATGGAGGGAGCAAAGAAAGTTCTAAGCCACAGGCATTTGATTAATAGCTTCTAACATGACTGGCACAAAAAAAAAAAACAAAACCCTGTTCACCTAATAACCATACAAATCCCTCCTTTTGACTAAAATTGTACATTGAGCAGGAAGAAATGCTGCCCTTGTGCTGTAGTAGCTTGTAGGTCTCTTCCTTCAGCTCATGGAATTTGCCAACATTTTCCTCCCTGTATTTATTTTGACATAAAAGATATGTTTGCAAAGGATTTTTTTTTCCCTGGTTGTCAACCTGTTCAGCCACATCTAAATCACTGAGTCTGCCGAGATGTCAGGTAGCAGATGCTGCTTTACTCAGAGCCAGTGGTGCAGTCCAGAGCAGTAAACAAACATTGCAGCAGGCTCAGCACAAGGATGTGTCCAAAAAATGCACCTTGGAAATGGGATATAACACTCAGAGCACAGGCCTCTGCCCTGGGCTTCATGGAGAAATTGTGGGATGCAAAAATGATTCACAAGACTGACAGCAAAAAAATAAAACATATGGTAATTGATTATATACACACAAGTAAGATTTCAGTTCAGAGTCTAAGGCAGATGAACTCAAATATTTTTAACAGAATTATTCAATTATTCAACAGATGGATGTCATNCAAAAATGATTCACAAGACTGACAGCAAAAAAAATAAAACATATAGTAATTGATTATATACACACAAGTAAGATTTCAGTTCAGAGTCTAAGGCAGATGAACTCAAGTATTTTTAACAGAATTATTCAATTATTCAACAGATGGATGTCATGGATATTTAACACATTGAAGCTGTTATTTTAAGAATCTTTGTATTCTTCTTCTTGATCTTGAATGTAAGTTTTGTTTTGACAGAGAGGCCATGAATTTAACTTCTTTTCTTAATTTAAATGATGAGTCTCAAACGAAAAAAAACCAACCAAGCAAAAAAATAAACCTATAAAACAAAAACCCAAATCAAATGAACAAATTTAAAACCCCCCACCTGAAGTACCTAAAACATTAAGAATAAAACAGGAAATCTGTCAAAATCTACAAAAAGTTATAGAAGCTGGTATTGCTGTGGCACGACATGAGAAATACAACTTTCCTCACTATTGCTGTCTTTGTACAGTATCCCTGCCCTACCACCTCTGATGCTCAGGAATACTTGCAAAATACTTCCAAAATACATAGAGCAAATAAATTAATTAGGCCAAAATTGCTGTATTGTACCCAAAGAAGCAAAATCCATCTGTTAATGCTGCAGAAGGACATTTGGGGACACCACCACCATTAGTGGTCAACACAGTTGCAGTGAATGAGGTCAATAAGAAGAGACTCAGAGGAATTTGCCCCAAGCAGATGAGGTAAATTGTGGGGGGAAAAGACAAAAAATTAGATCAGTTAGAGAAAGAATTTGCATCTTTTGAAGAAAAACCTTCAAAACAGAAGATTTGCTGTTTGCTTAGACCTAATTACTCGAAAATTCAAATAAAAACTCTCCTTGTTTATACTCAGGGGTCTCTGACCTCCTTCTAAGAAATGTCTCCACCACATCCTGTAATTCAGTGCCATCAGCATTAGTTACAGTTTCCATGTCACTGTGACCTGGGAAAAGACCTCACCCACAGCCAAGCAGACATTTTGCACCACTGGGATTTCTCCTTCGTGCCCCACAGCTTCCTTATTGCATTGCTATGCCAGAAACTGTAATTTAATAGCACTGGCCTTGCCTGTGCCCTAAGGAACACAATCTGATTACTGCTCTGCCACTGAGAGATTGAACCTGGCGCTGGTCACCTTTCCCTCTGTCACTCAGCATCAGCCAGCTAAAATGTTTTAATTGAAATAATGGCTTGAGACAATAAGGCCTGCAAGGTATTACAGACAAGGATTGTAAATAAAACAAAAAATAAACCACCCCAAGACAATAACAGCAACGAAAAAGCAAAATCAGTGCTGGCCCAGGGTCTGGGTGAGTTAAGGTGGTACAGGATTTTTCTGTATTATGGAAAAGTCAAAGAATTTTGCTCTTGTGAAGAATGCCATGCCTTCAGTGTGAAGGTAACCTTTTAACTTCTCTAATTTGGGCCATCTTAACAATGGTAATTTAAATATCTGACTCAATCTCACCGAAGAAAATTCAAAAATTATAGTTCAGAACCTAAAACCATGGTAGAGCTGAGCCAGTGTAAATTGTCACTCTCAGTGACATGCCTTACCTTCATGTCTGAACAGTACAGTGAAAATTAGCAAAGCAACTCCTTTTTTGACCCAAGTATTTTGGCCATGGGGGGAGATACTCTGTTTTACTAAACTGTATCACCATGCTGCAATTAATGCCATTAAAATGAATGCCACTCACCTAGACTGTTACAGAGCTTAGGAAAACAACAAAATTACAGTTTGAGAAACCCCAAGGAGCAAAAAGAGACATCATCAACCTGACTATCTGCTTTAAATGTACATTTACTTAAAATATTTGTACAAAGGACCTAACATTTCTGTCTAAGATACAGCACTCTATGAGCAAATATAATTTACTTCTGTTGGCATTTCATTGTCTAGCCAAGGCAATGAGTTTTTCAGTCTGAGCTCTAATTCTGTGATTTTGTCATTGAGGTCAGTATGAGGATCCCCATGAGTTAATGGGAGCATAAACTCTATTCCCAGCTTTCTGTGGTCTCCTCTTCCTGCAAGAGCTCCTGGGTGACCCATCTACAGTGCAAGGAGCAGGATTTATTAACCATTTATTAAGTTCTCAAAACCTGAATTACAAACATTCAGCCTACACTTGTCCTGGGCATTGCAGCTGGTTAAGTGATCCAGAGCCTGGGCAGATATGAGTGAGATGACCAAAGCTGTGGGGTGTTAAGCTCAAGCCCTGCCAAGATTGGGATGAAGATAATTTGTGGTCTTTGGGTGAAAATCCAACACCTTTGGCACAGTGGTACCCAGGCTTAAGCACTGAAGGCACAACTGTTCTGCCCAAGGCTTCCCTCATTTCCACTTCACTTCTACATCTGAAGTTCCCCTTGAAACTTCATATTGACAAAACTGGGCACTCCAGATTTCCAAAGGCTGAGTATTTCTAGCCTCAATCATTCACTGTGTTCTCTTCATTTAATGGACTTGTGAAGAACATCCATGCCCACCTCACACTTTAAAAGCAGGTCAGAAATCTTCTTCTAGGCTTCAGTCAGGTAAAAAAAATCAAACCCAAACACATTCTGCATGTTCTTTGTTATGGTTCCAGGATATACTGAAAATTTAATATTAATAATGTAATTATCATTTATACTCTGATATTACCACACATCCTCAGTCCCAGTGCCCCCTTTAGCTTAGGTCATCCTTTTCTGCTAGTTTAAAATGTGGGCTGCCTCAAAACACAACAGACACAACAGAGGGGGCGGAAAAAGGGGCAGACAGAACTGAAAGTGCTACAACAAACAGATCACAGCAACAGACCAAATAAAGCTGAGCACAGTGAACTGGCTGAGGGTCTATCCAGCAGTTTCCTAAAAGCATCCTTTTGGGCATTACAATTATGAAGAGATCTACAAGCAAATAAAATGCCAGCCAGATTTACTCTGAAGAATAGTTTTGCCTTCCATGCCCAGTAATGTGGGAATAAAAAGGCTAAGCTGCATCTGGAAAATTTTGCAAAATTATGTAACAGTTGCCTCAGAAGAGAAATGCCTATCTGTTTTGCCAAGTCTTGCTTGTTCTAAAGCAAAGAATTTATATTTTTTAGTCCTCTGAGGAAAGTAAACGCTCAAAAAACACAATCAACTGGAAGAAGTGACCTTAAAAAATAAACAGACTATCATTCTCCTATCTTGACATTAAAGATTAACGTGTAACTGCCCAGATTTCTCAGGATCTAATGATTCACAGGTGTTCACCTAGGCCAGACTGCACAACAGCAAAGCCCAGCAGACCCATCATGTCCTCATTCCATGGCTATCCATATTGCTTCAGGTTTCAATTGATCTTCAGCTAACGATTTTCACACAAATAGCACATAATTATTACAGATTTATATTGAGCACCTCTCAATGTCACTTCCAGTCACGCCCCAGAGACTCTTTGGGAACTCCTATCATCATCACAGCCCATGGATACAAGTAGGTGTGTACACACACAGGCTAAACTGAAAAGCCTACAAGGATTTGTGAACACCTTATTTGAACAACTGAAAAATTAAGATGAACCCTGCTGAGAGCCCAAACCATTCCCCAGCTGAGATACCAAAGACTACGAATGTACATGTCATCCAGAGAAGCCCAAAAGAGAACCACTAAATAAGGTGACTTGTGACATCCATCCATCCATCCATCCATCCATCCATCCATCCATCTCTAAGTGCAGACAGGAGGAAGTTTGAGCCAAAGAGTTCATAAAAACATCACTGCTCTGAAAGAAAAAATGCTATCACTGGAATTGTACCATTCTGATAGAATGTGTAGGGGCAAAAATGGTGAAGGAAGCATAGAAGAAAAGATAAATAGCTAAAGTGGAAAATAAAAGCATTTACACCCTCTCCTTTCCTCATTTGTGCTCATTACTTGGCATAACTCACTCATTCAGCCTCTGGCCAAGCTACCTAATTAAAAACTAATTAATATTGGAACAAAGGAGGTGTCTTCCTCCAATATTTAATACAGACAAACACAGATTTATCACTCAAGCAAAAAATGAGCCCAGTTTATACTCAAGCTCTCCTAGTAATCCAGGCAATCATGGTGCACAGCATGAACCTGCTGTTTGATCAGCTGCTGCTGTGTGCAGTCAACTGAACAGACTCAATTCAATGTTTTGTATATGAATTATACCATCAAGATAAAGGCCAGCTGCCTGGGAAGCAGGAAGCTACAGGAGCATCTTTCCTCACCACCCTCCTCACTTCCAGCTGTGTGGAAACTGAAAAGTGTGGAAAAGTTGAATAGTACAAAGTAATATCTGTAAGATGGGCAGGTTTAAAATGAATTAAAACTTCAGAGACTTTGTAACCACCTGAAAAATGAAGGGCCAAGAGAAGCCAGGGCACCACCATGACTTAATCTTTGCAAGATGCCCAAGCCTCTAATGAGCCACAGCCAGACTCTTCAGTGGTAAAAATTAGTACATCTGTGATTTACTTTGCCAGATGTGCCAGAAGTAACCCACAAGGTCTCAGACTTTCTAGACTAGACCACCCATCCTTCCAGGGATGGTTTTCACTTTGCATTCCCCCATCCTATCCCTTGCCCTCCTTTCCCCTGTTGTCCTTTCCTCTACACAATCACACACAGCCCCCTACAAAACCCCAATGCCCATCATTTCCTTGGGCAGTTCCCTGCTCTCCATCCACTGCTGCTGCTGCTGCTCCTGATGCTATTAAGAGCTCACAAAACTCACACAGTTGACTCCTATGGGGCTGTGGGTGGCACAGGAACAGAAGCCTGCTCTTCTCATAAATAATATTATCACTGTTTCTTGACTTGGCCAATGCAACTCCTCTGGCTTGACAGACACCTTTCAACACCTCTTTTATTACTAACTTACCCAGAACTCAGGGTGTCCCCAAATGAGACCCTGACAACCATTCTTCTTTCTCTCTCCTTCCAGCCCCAAACCGAAAAATGGTTTGTGGAGAAAATACAGGTTTCCAAGTGACTTTATACTGATTTTTATTTTAAGCAAGTTGTTTGAACAGAAAACTGACAGGACAGAGAAAGTTGTGCAAAAACAAGAGCGTGGCTGGGTTATGTAGAAGAATGCTAGTCATTCGCTGCTTAAATACCAATAGCTTGTAGTGCAGCCTCACTGACCACTGAAAACAGCAAAAAAATGTTAAACAGGAACAATGCAACATTACAAAATTATAAACCTTAGACACAAATCAGTCCACAAGGAAAAAAACCTCAGTGGATTAGATGAATAATCCCATTTGGACCATCCTTCAAGGCAGCAATAATAGTAATATCTGACATACATTTACAAGGATGAAATAGGTTATCAGCCCAGAAGGAAAATCATGTTAAGTTCAAGAATGGCTATATAAAAATTAAATGATTCAAACTTTAATGAGATGAATGTAATTTCCTCAAGAAACCGAAGCCTGGCTGAAGCCCTGGAGTCCTGACCACAAAAAAGACAAGGATCTAATGCAGCAGGTCCAGAGGAAGCCCACAAAGATGATCCAAGGGATGGAACACCTTTCCTGTGAGGAAAGACTGAGAGAACTTGGTTGTTCAGCCTGGAGAAGAAAGGGCTCTGGGAAGATCATACAACAGCTTCCAGGGCTAAAGAGGCTTATCAGAAAGATGAGGATGAAATTCTTAATAGGGACTGTCNTCTAGCCCCGACTGTTCCATGACTACAATTCCTCAGGAATGATGACTGATTTTAGAATCATCCCTGAGTGCTTTGTGAGTACATCAAGACACATTTTCAGAAGAGGAAATCCAAAGGAATGTCTCCAATAATCTAGGGCTCTGCTCAGTAAACTTTTATTATCATGATAAACTTCACTGCTGTATCAGTGCACTGTGTGAAATAACTGCTCCAGAACAGAGACAGAACACAAAGGCAAACAACTCCTGTTTTGGAAAAGGGCAGCAAGACAACATGGCTTTTTATCATGAAATAACATAATTATTTAATTACAGTTGTCAGTTGTGCTGTGGAGATGGAAACTGTGGCAGTGGGAAATGTGCCAAACCCCCCCAGATTGTTTACATACAGAATAATAACTTCTGAAGAAGAAAAGCCTTGTGAATTGATTAAATTAAGCGTAAGGCCTAATTCATTGTCATTAGCTGCTGTGTGAGATATGTAAATACAGAGCAAACTCTCTGCTGGTTTATAATAATACAAGCAGCACTGGAAGTTTACCTCTGGGACTATCAAGGCTGTGTAAGCCCACATTGCTCAGGCTGCCTACTTAAGCAGTGCAAACATGAATACAGAGTTTTTTGGCACATCTCTCCAGCTTTGGATACAACTACACACACACACCAGTTGATAAGAGTTCCTCCAGTAGTCAACAGTATCCTTGTCAACACACTCCTGAGATCATCTTAGCCAGCCTGAACACTCCAGGATGGAGCCAGAGCTGTGGGCTGCTCATCACAGGCACCAGTGTTTAACCCAGAGCTGTGTCACTGCAGTGTCTGACACCGTGTTACCTGCTGGAGATTGGCACTGCACACTCAATACAGCAGGGGAAGCACAGTGAGCTGCATTTCTCTAAAATAACTCCTGAGCTCCATGGTGCCAAGGAGTAAAATGAGCAAATCATGATTCCTAAGTATGCAGAATGTGATTTTTGGCAGCCTCTTGATGCTACAAGAAACTGAAAGAGAAGTAAGCAAAGAGAAAACAGAGGATGCACATAGAGGCTGCAGGTGCACTCCTGTGGTCAAGATGATCAAGGAAATAATTGTTAACTGTTTCCTTGTGGAAGGAAGAAGAGCACAAAACTGGAATACTAACTCTTTCCATGTCACTAACTTTGATCAGGGAAACCAAGTGTTGCTCTATGACATCACAAATGACACGAAACTTCCTAGGTTTCGTTGAATTCTGACTCCCTTTATTTCCCGAGCACTTGCTTTTATACTTTTGTACAGAAACACACGGATTGGTGGTTGAAAGGCAAACCTTTTCAACCACATTGGTCAACCAGAGGGACATCAAGACAGTCCTTCCTTTCAGAGAGGAATGTAAACATTTGTCGTGTTTACAGAAAGTTCCTGGGAAAGGAATTTTCAAATCTGAAACATTGCAATCAAGAAACCAGGGCTACAACCAAATTTCCCAAGACAACAAGCTGGGCAGTATCTGTGTAAAAAAATAGTGCAGAACATCACACACTTGATGTGAACCAACTCCCTAATGCAGACAAACACCAATCCCCACCTCAACTGCTAGACTAAACTCTGACAAATCTCACCAACTAAAAGCAGCCCTGCAGGTGGTTGTCCAAGCAAACAATGCAAAAAACTTCCTTACAAAGAGCTTTCAGTCTCTCTTGTTTCAAATCTTGTTTGTCCACCAAAAAAAAAAAAAAAAAAAAAAA
>VWYP01011987.1:5783-37287 GCA_013400435.1 Pycnonotus jocosus
CCCTTCCCCTTCCCCTTCCCCTTCCCCTTCTATTTCCCCCTCTCTGTCTTGCCCCAGAAATAAAAACTGCTGTTTCCATTCTGTGGTCCACCTCAGATATATAATCAGGATTTATTCTGCATTAGATGTAGCTCAGCAGATGAACCTGTATTGAAAACCTGACATTCCACTGACTGCATTATGATTAAGGAAGTAAATTCAAGGTGATGCTGCCTGCAGATTCACAATGAAAAACACAAATGCAGCTTCAACAAGAAATTTTGAAGATGCTTATTTTTAACGTGCTGGGAATACTTTTTAGGTTATATGGGAATGGTTTCAGTGTACTTTCTTTAGTGTGTTAGAGGTGTGCAGACTGCATTTTTATTTACAGAGCTACTGAGAGTGAGACATCAGGAGACAAAGTGCCTTTGAAATGTAAAACTTAAATTACAAATCCATACAATCAAAAATATTTCAAAAAGGAAATGCCAAACTTGAAAAATCGATATTAGGACATCTGAATAGTCCAATTCACTACCTCAATTCTGAGATCTACCGAAAAACACAAGGTAGAAATAAAAGCTAGAACGTTCGATTTCAGGTCAGTCACTCACTGGGGCAGCTTGCCACTGTAGTCTTTAAGCCAGAGGTGTAAAGCTCCTTCCCCCAAAAAGAAACTTATGCTGACATTTCTGTAAAGGATGATCTCTCTCATACAAACATTCTTCTTCTACTAGTACTGATGCCCCATTTCTACAGAGTTTACCCCAGTCTTTTCTTCATTAGCATTTCATTGATAATGATTTCATTACAAACAACAGTATATGCCTGCAGCCAGATCTTTGCATTATGTAATTTTAGAGAAGGATTTAACCTGGAAAGAAGTCTTTTTTTTTTCCCTGATACCAGTAAAATTATACCAGGCATAAATCTAGACCAACACAGCCAAAATATTTTTAGCTTTTTTTTCCTGGTGATCATGAAGGGCAGATTTCAGATAATTAATTTGGAGAGCAGCATGCCGTGTATTATAATCTCTTCGTTACTTCAGCATGGCTTCTCCTATCTAATAGGATGACTTATCACAGGTCAGAAAATTTAAGCTGTCATGAATGGAAGGTGGCCAACAAAATCTTCCTGATGAGAGAAATATCTTTAACTAACTGGCATCTCTCTCTTGTGATAACTGCTGGTTGCAACAGCTGTTCTTACACCTTGGTGTTTAAGCATGCCTTATTGGGATGAAGCAAATAAGGGACATGAAAGTCACTTAGGGACTCAGTACTCTAAGTCTAAAAACTTCTAAAATCTTCCCAATACATGTATTTTCAGATGCCAGCATTCCCTGTGCCAAGCTTGCTGTCATGAGATGTGCTAATATACAGTCTAACACAGGAGTTTGGGGTGAGATGATTTATAATTACCACAGAAAAACATTTCTGAACATCAAGAGTTGTTCTACACAGAAAGTATCAAGCAGTTGGGCATGAAAAATGTGTGGAATGAAATTTAGTATCTTATGGTTTCTGTATGTGTGTAAATGCTCTAGATGAGTGTAAAACTCTCACTGGCCCCTGTTTCTCATTAAAACTCCCCACGTACATGAGAGCACTCTGTGTATATTACTTTAATAGTTAAACTGTAACAGAAAAAGCAGCTGTTCTTTTTCCCCTTCATGTTTTCCAAATGGAAAAGGTCAGTATTGACTGCATGCAAAACGATGATTGCTCTGAGTCGATATTTGAATCACTTCAGGATTTCCCTCTCGTCTTTTTGTTTGAACAGTTCTCAGACAAGGATTAAATTACAGAGATTGGGGCAATACAGTAGAACTAAACTATCTGTGGAATAAATACAACCAGTAACCCTGAAACATGTACATTTAACAGCAATGCAGATGTGCACAGTATGAGTGGGGCAGCTGATAGTGTAACAGATAATGTTTCAACTTTTCTGCAGAGTGCCAACATATGTGTGTGTATATATATATATATATATATACATATACACATATATATACACACATAGAGGTAGAGCAGAGATAACACACCCCTGAGAATAAAAGCCCACTAAACATTTCTAGATTGTGTATTTTTCCTTTTTTCCTTTTCCCCTTCCCCTCCACTTTCCCTTTTTCTGTCTCACTCTCCTTTTGCAAATGAGAATTACAGAATGGGTCCTGTTGGAAAGGACCACAGAGGGTCCTCTGGTCCAGTCTCCCTGCTAAAGCAGGGTCATCTCAGAACATTTGGCACAGGATCGTGTCCAGAGAGTTCTTGAATATCTCCAGTAACAGAGACCCCTCTCTGGGCAATCTATTTCTGTGCACAGTCACCCACACAGTAAAGAAATTCTTAATATTCAGGTGGAACTTCCTGAGCATCAGTTTCTGCCCCATTGTCTCCTGTCCTCCTTCTCCTTTCAGAAAACTAAACAATAAATAAATAAATGTATAAATAAATGCATTCTAGGGAACAAAAATCTCACCTTTGCAATGAATAACCAAGGAGCTTAATACTTCTCTTCTTCAGAATAATTACAATGTAGTCAGGAGGCTTGATTGCAGCACCTGGAGAAACACTAAATTAGATATAATTTATGTGTCTGCATTACACTTCCTAGGCACACTAAAAAGTTACATCTCTGACTATTGCAAGTCTGTATCTTTTAATTTCTTAGTTCATTTCTCTAGACCTTCATACTTCTCTTTTCATCTTCAACATTTCCTGCCCAGAGTACTGGTTTTGCATTTCCTACTTTATCTTTTGCTTATCCACCATGCCTTTCTCCTTCATTTCATCTTTGCTCTCTCTCCTTCCTTAAAGCTGCTTTCAAAAGTGCATCTCATTATCTGTTATGTGATATGACAAACGTTTCATTCAGTAGGGTAGACTCTAGAAATAATGAAATATAGAATAGTGAAACTCTGCAAAAAAGGGAAAAGGACATTTTTTTTAATCTGTCAAGTTTGCATTCTAAAATTTAAGAAAAAAAATCTAAATCGGTTCTTTCTTGAAAAATTGAAGTAGTTCATTCTTTCTAAGTGCCAGTTTTCAAAAGCCTGGACTACAGTTATGTCTTGTGTTTGCAATTACCTAAATACTTAATGGTCAAATTCACTTCTCTTACGAGATGTGTATCAGACCACAGACCCTTAAAACCCCCCCATCTTGAAGAATCTTTATATTTCATTAGTCAGGTTGTTGATTTGGGGTTTTTGGTTTTTTTTTTTTTTAATTAGGATTCTGTCTCTTAAAGGGATGTGCAGGAAACCAGTTCTGGAGTTGGTTCTTCCCACAGAAGTCTAGTTCAAAAGAACCTGGTGCAGAGGAATCTAGAAATCAAGAGTGAGTCAAATACTGTCATGTAGCCACTTCACACAAGCCACTGTGCTTTTCAGTGAGACCTGAAATGAACCACAACATTGTAGAGAAGCATGAAAAAAAAAATAAAAATTGGTATTTGAAGGTAGGTCCCATGAGGAAAAGATGAAAAGGGCATATTTGCTCACTGCTACTGTGTAGGCTTCCCAGAAAAATGCCTGTGACCCGACTCTGAAGTAAAACAACTCTTTGAAACTCAACAGACAAACACCTTCCCCTGACAACCAGTCATGGCTTGTCAAGCTCTTCATCCCTGTATATTGTCTCAGCATTTCTGATAGTGTGTGATAACAAAGGCAGGTTGTATTTTTATATTAAATATTAGGTCAGGGTTTGTGGCTTTTCTCACTCTGGAAGTCACTCTACACATGTTCTTTCAGAAATGTTCTCCAAATCCTCGGCCACAAACTTATCCAGTTTAACAGCTGCCTCATCCCACCCTGCCTTACAAATGTATCCATGTGCAGAGCTGTGTAAACAGCTACTTCTGCATCAAAAAATGAAAAACACTCATGTCACAGGTTGCAGAAGGTGAAAGTAATTTCCAGCTTTCACAGAGCAAAAAGCAGCTTTCAAAGGTGGAACAGTGCCATCTTCCCATTCAAATATTCTCAGAAAAGACATTAAATTCTGGAATATTCCTATTTGTACAGTTGAGAGCTCTTTGCTGCAACTCCTGAAGTATCTGTGGATCCAACATCTACACAGTGTACAAAATCCAGTTTAAAAGTATTTGAATCAAAGGCCAAGTAGGTTTAACTGATTTCAGAATAAAATTAAGGTCACAAAGTTGGCATTGGAGAATGAAAACAAACAAGCAAAACCTTAGTGAATGAGTATTCACTACAGATATATTGATAGAAATTAGTTCTGTGAATTATCAAATACAGAGTGGGACTTCAGCAAAATCTCTGGCAAAACGATCTAGGCAATATCTGTGATGGCAACGTTTGCCACTCTTAACCACCCATATTTATAGCTCTGTAAAGAAAGAAGGAATAAAAGATAAATGCAAAGCGTAAATAATGTTTTGCAAATACATATTTTAGCCAGATGCCGTTTCACCTGTACACAAATGTGACATTGCTTTGCCAGCTTGTCACTCTGGTGCTGTCAGAGCAGAGTCTTGGCTGGTGTTTTTCCACAGAATGGCTTGGAGCAAAAATATGTCCCTCCTTGATGTCAAGGAAGGCGCAAATTCATAGCTGGCCATGTGCATTATGAAACAAGTTCAGCAGACTTTTTCTGAACTTCTTGGTATGGAGATATCCTGACAAAGACCAGAGTGATTGTTGTTTGTCTCTGTCGTATTTTTTGGAGAACAGCTGAAGTGGAGGGTGAAAGAATGAAATCTCAATTGAATGACTTCCTAAGTAATCCCAAGCAGTTATCCTGTTTCTGTATTGGGATCATCATAATATCTGCAGTCTCCCTACAGAAAATAACATTTATGGATGACAGCATATCTAACCAAGAGTAATTTGGATTATTGTGACACCATTGTGAATTAATTGTCCATGTTATATGCAGCAAGAAGGTGGCCTCAAAATAGAGAAAGAATGTGACTTTTGGACTCTATCTCTCTGTCTGTGGGTTCATTTATAATCTTCATATATGGACTTATGCTGGGGTATTCTTTAGAAAAGAAGAGAATACAATGTGCATTTGTACATCAGTCTTCTTGGTTTTCTTTTTTTTTTAATCTGAGTACTAATGAATCAATTTGAAGAAGTAGTGCAACTATTTCCCTTATTTGATCTTTTGATAGTGAACTAATTTATAGCACATCTTTATGTCTAAAATTATTGTTGAGTTTGCTTTTTAATTAATTTGTGGTCTTGGATTTATTTTCTGGTATTTGTTCAGAATTTGTGCTGTTCATAATGTGCTAGTCATTGATTCAGTTCTATTTTTTATGTACCTCAGCCAACAGAATGACAAATCTTCTAACTGAATCTTTTCTTTTGAATATTTTAACATTTGATATTTAAACCTTGCTCAAAGCTGTGAGGAAAATGAATGTAAAATATTTGTGAAAATATTTTGTAGTGTATTTATGCCATTTGCTTAGTGCTGTACTTGGAATCCCTATCGCTGTTCAAGAGAAACTGGCAAAAATGGGTCTTAGATGAAATGAAAATTAATCTGTTCAAGGAATTTTATACAAAAATAGTAAAGGGAACTAAAATTTCTATTCATACGTAACAGCAGCCATGTCATCCCATCCACGTTCAGACACATCCTCATTGTGCCTTGCTTTTCTCCAGCTGTACAGTTTATTTGTTGGGTCTCTCTCTCCTAAGAGAATTGGGATAGACACCTTGCTCTGACCTGTGCTGATTCCCTTAGTCAAATGCTGCACTTCTTAGTATGTCATGAAAGGAAAATCACTGTATTGATTCACAAATTAATGTTTGACACATACTGACTCATAATACTCACATGATACTAAAATATTATCTGGATTTCTTGAAGGTTCTGAATGAAAACTTTCACTTCAGGTATGTTGTATTTAATTTTGTGTACCTGTTGTGACAAAGGAAAAAGTTCATCAGAGATCTGATTAATCAGTGGTTACATTTATTATATTCCAAACAGAATATTGTGCCAGCCAGTAGCATAAACTTTCAGTTCTTTAAAAAAAGAGTAGCATTCAGTTCTTTTAAAAAAGGGTTTGCAAAGCTAAAAATAGTTATAAGCCTAATCTGTTGGTGTAAATATTAAAAGTAAACAACAAAAATTAAAAATGTCAGAAAAATCTGAAATGTATTTAATTTAATATTCAAAAAGTCTACCCACAATGTAAACCTAGAATCCAGATGTAATGTTACATTGGTTTAAAGAGAACCAAAAACCTGGTTTAGAGGAAAAGTGGAAGCAACCACAAAAATACATGTATATAGGATGTGGAACGAAAGACAAAGTTTCTAATACTATAATTTAGAAGCTAGAAAATAATTAGAGGAAGCCAATGAATGCATGAAGACCTACCAACTCATAATTTAGACCAGTTAGAGGAGATCTTGGAACTTTGGGGCAGTTCTTAGTTGCTTTTTTCCTGATCTTGCAAATATACTCAAGAAAAATCTAGTTTAGCAGGCCTTTGGGCAGCTGTGCTCATTGCCCCTGGGAGAGAGCAGAGGTCCATTAGCAGAGGAAAACTATACAAGCAATTAATAATCAGACAGAAAAATGGGAGTGTTCAGCAAACATTTTTCTTTTGTTCGTGTGGGAAAAGGCAATGATTTTAATGACCCAGATCATGATGCTGAAATAAATTCTTTTACAATAGTAACACCTTAAAATGTTAAATACATTATAAAACTGTGATGTTCTGTAGGGTTTTTTTAATAAGTGGACATAGTTTGAAATCCTCTCTTTAAAATGCTGCTCAAGCTCTTTGGAACAGTAATGCCAACTTTCAAAAAGTCCGGGAACTCAGCGGATGTCCCAGAAAGCCGCAAGAAAAGAAACATCACAACATTTTGAAAAGGACAAACAGGATGGTCTTTCCTGACATTAATCACCAACTAAATAATGCAACAATCACTTGAGGAGAGTTAATGGATGGTAACATAATTAATATCAATCAACGTGGCTTATGGAAAATAAATCTTGTCATATTAACTTTCTTTTTGAAATGAAATTTGGCATTTGACCTAGCACTAGTTGACATTTTGTGGTAAATAGAGCACTCTGAATGGATTAAAATCAGGCTAACTTCTCAGTCCCAAAACATTTTCATAAACAAGCAATTATTCCTGAATGGCCACATTGCTATCAGAGTTCAATGAGAATTCATCTAATCTTAAGAGGGTTTACAGTCCAGCATAGAAATTTTGTTCCTCCACTACCTGGGCAGCACAAATAAAACCCTGCAGTCTCTCATCACAATATCCCAGCATCACAAACACTGCAATTTGCTACTGCCACACCGCCACACCACCTACACCATGCACAGCACACCAGACCATGGCAGTTTGTACCCAAACCTCCAGTGGCGGCAGGAAAGGAGAGCATGGAGAGATGCTTTTCCTGCATTTCAAGAAATGTGTTCCGAACTACAAATGAAATAAAAAATAAACAGTTTTTCACTTGACTAGAGAAAGTGGTTGACATGGACTAGATAGTAATCGAGAAAGGAAGAAACATCAGTTTGTTGTTTGGGTGTATAAAATACAATTTAGAAGACAGTAATACAAGCAAAAGCACAAATAGTATGGAAGAGATATTTGGATGTATGACCCAGGTGGTGCATGTAGCAGTTCAAAAGAGATAACCTTACTGCCATCAATATGTGTGATTTTGGAGTATATTGTAGGACTAACATCCAAGCTTTCCCTCAAGAACAAAGATTTCAGTCCTGAAATGCAGTTTAGCCAGGGAGCACAGCATTGAGGCAGAAATGAAAAATATAATCCAAAAGGGCTTGTCTGCTAATTCGAAAATAGAAAAGCGTAGTATAAAAGCCTTTTGAAAAAGTGTTTTCTAAATGAATGTTAAGCTCCAAGGGGTTACCCAGGGAGCTATATATTACACTGACATTAACACCAAATGGGTTCATCTTGGTTAATGTTCTTACAGTGAATGCCAAAGTAATTCATCACTCGTGGTTACATATGGTAAAGTATTAACACATTTCATCAGGAAAACATCCTTTGAATGTCATGGTTCCGGCACTTGGGACCTGAGAGTAGTTCAAGATGCGTGACACAAACCACTATCACATTTTCAAATGCTATCTTACAAGCTGTAGATTAATCTGGTGTCTGTTAAGTAGGTATGCAAATATTTGATTACTTGACAGCAGTTCACTGTCTACTGAGAACAATCACTCATAGAAAAATTAAAGGTGAGTTCATTTTAATGCAACATTTTTGAAACATGGAAGACCACTTTTTTCCCAAAAATCAGGTTTGGGAATAAGTTTGTTTACCCCCAGCAGATAAACTCAGATAGTCCAGATTTTATCACTGTTGCCTAAAGTGGGAAGCAAACTCATTCCAGAAGCAATAAGTACACAATGGAAATAGGGATCTGCTGCTGTCTCACCCAAAAGTAAGGGAAAGATCATAAGAGTGGAATTGTACCTATACCTTCTGGAGCTGAGAGTGTGCACTGGATGTCAATGTTGGCCACCAGAGGATAGAAAAAATGGGTCTCAGAGTCACCAGTGACAGTGCAAGTCTGTAAGCCTTCCTGTGAAGAGAGCAGTTTCACCTCATATTGAGTCTCTGACCCAAATTATGGCATTTTTATTACACAGAACCATACATATATATCCATGTATATGTCAGGGTTGGCTGACATATAGTGTTAGTGGAGGCTTTTTGTTTTGTTCAAGTTTGAAGTCCATCGAAAAAGGATAGAGAAACTGTTAATGACCATCCTGTTTGCTCAGATTTTTTTCACTCTTCTACATCTTCTGCGTATAAGAAAACCTTCTGTGGATTGTCTTCTCCCATCCGCAATTATCTGAATGGAGCTGTGGTAACTGAGGAAGAAGCTAATCTCATCACCTTAGGTCCATACATTGACTGTAATGACATTACTCAAGAGCTCAGGGTGGCAAAAAGGGATTTTAGATGTTGCAAAGGCTCCATTCTGACACTTTTCTCTTTGCTGACTGTACCTGTGCTGTTCCTTCACAGGGTTTGACACAATGCATAGGTGTTGCCCGTTCTGTTTTCCCTGACAGAGGATCAGGACATGGGAGACAGATGTCACAACCAATACTTATGAATACAACTGTAAATATAAAGCTGTATCAGGATAATAATAAGAGGAGGAGGAGGAGGAGGAAGAAGAAGAAGAAGAAGAAGAAGAAGAAGAAGAGCAGCATCAGGCTGTTGTTATTATTAACAGCAGAAAACTATCCCCATGGTGCTTATTCCCTCACATAATTTGCTCTCACTCAGTGCTGCCCAGCTGGAACAGCACCTCAGGGGTCAGACCCAGCTGTTGACTTAGAAGCAGAGAGACAGCAAATCCCTCAAGAGGTCCCTTTTTTCATCAGCATATGTATAATCCCATATTCTTTCCATAAACAGAGCACACAAAATCCTTCTTGGATGTAGTCGGATTTATACAAGCTGCTGTTGCTGGTGGCCTTGTGCCGACATGGACTGTTTGTGGTGTCCTGAGTTTATCAGCTCTGATGAATCCAATAAGACAACTGGTCTGACAAGCTAATAAACTCTTAGCAGCCTTTCATACAGTTCCCCTCAGCAGGTGTTTTTTCCCTCTTTGACCAGCCATTTTTGGTAATTTTTTCTCTATCCACACCCTGTATCAGTAGAGCTCAGTTACACAAATTGACAAAGGCTCTTGTGACACAAAGCTCTCACTTCAGGCACACAAAATGTTTATAATCAGCAGAGCGCATAGCAAGTCATAGCAAACACTCTCACTCAACACCTTTATTAAGTTATTTTTACTGATAAATTGCTATTTCTACATATTTAAAAGTACAGAAGTGAACTGACGTAAGCAGTGAGCAAATTAAACACAGCCTGGGAGATTTCATCCATAGTAAAATGGATTTCCATTCATTCTTTTTATATTCTTTTACCTTTATTACAGAGATCACTGACTATGCTAGGTTTGGACCTATCATGGTGAAATTATCATTATACGAGGAAGAGTGAGTGGGACACTAGAAGACCAGAAGGAAATTATGAAGAGAGAAAAGACTGAAGGAAGGAAAATTCTTGGAGATTTTCTGTCCCTTCTTGAGCTCAACTCATTTTATTGCATTGTTCTAAACAAACTTCTTGGTTTTAGAACACTTGAGCTAGTCTTTTCTGCCCCAGAGAAGGAAACTCTAAGCCTCTAAACTCCCAAGCCCCAGACAAGAAACAACAGCCTCTCTCCACAACTCTCTGGGGCAGCATGCTGATGTTAACAACGCAGCAACACCCATGCTTTTGAAGACAGAGTCATCCCTGACTTCTGCTCTTCCAGCTTAGAGAATCCAACAGGTCATGGCCATGGTGCTGACAAAAGAGAAGCAGAAAAGAAGTAGCTGTCATGTTTCATCCACGTGTCTGAAGGAATGAACTGACACTGAAGGGCTCCTTCATATGCATAACTTTTTATATGCCAAATGTCCTTTTACCTGTTCTTGGATGATAAAAGTGCTTATGAGACGTTAGATATCAGATGTACATTTTTTATCCAACAGTCAAGCAAGTGATACAGAGCTTTTCCTGTCATGTCAGATTTTGAAAAATAATGACAAAGTCAAAAAACTCCAAAATTTTCCTACCACTTTTTAACTTGATGGCAGGTTTGATTTGATGGCTTTGTAAATTATAAAAGAAACAAGACACTGATTTGCCCCCAGTGTAGCCCTTGATTAAAGCAGTACTTTTTTAACTACTCAAGCTTGGCAGCACCCTCTGCAAAAGATGTCATATACACTCTGCTCACAAATCTTCATCTGACTGCAATACATATTCATTAGCACCAACAGTTTGGAAGGCTGCTGTTCTCCATTTTGTCTTAAATCACTTTGAATGGTTATGAGCAAAACTTGAATTTTCTTCTTTTCTATTCCTAGAGCTTATCAGAGTGCCCATACCCCAGTCTGAAGTAGCAGTTCTCTCAGATACCTCCTTAGGACCTAGCATTTTTGTACCAGAGGCACAACAATGAAAAGTATAAATGGCACAAGACAGAGAGATTTGGGATTTAGAAAGAGTCCAAATCTGTGGACAAACGGTTCCAGTGGTGTGGAAACTCTAGCCACAATCAGGCATTCATTTCCCTTGCCTTTATTTTAAGATGTAAAAAAATTGAAGGTTTCCTCAGGCTCATTCCCAAACTTAATCTTTTCTCCTGGAGTCTTGTAGCTATTACTGGGTAAAAGAGCCACAAGGGACCACCAGTCACCCATGCTGGGAAAGAAAGGATGCACGTCTGGAAAGAGCTGAGGTGGCACTCTCCTCTCCTCGTTTTGTGACCCGCTTACTGCATCGGAAATACTCTACATTTTGGCTGACAGGAACGGAGTGTTTACATCATGCAGAGGTGCCAGCAGCAGCTTTGTCCAGGCTGGTGTGTCTAGACAGGGCTGTGTCACACGGCGAGTGAGCTCAGGACACACAGCGCTGCAGCCTGGCGCCGTGCCTGCGGCAATTCATCTTGCTTTGCAGCGGCACTAATTAGTCCGAGGGAAGCACGGGGCTGACCAATAGAGCAGAGCTGGATTATTCAAGGCTTTTGCAGATGCGGTGCTGGGCAGCATAAGCAAGCCCTCATGAAAAGCACATGGCAGGTCCTCAAGGAATGAGGCTGTGGGCCTGAATTTCATCTTCATTAAGGGCCTGGAGCAAAGCAGCTTTAGTGTAGGCATGAGAGTAATTGTCTTTGGGAGGGGATGCTAACAGCTGGGAAGGGAAGAAGACTTGGAGGCCCTTGTACTTAAGGTTCTGGGATCTTTGCATGTAACTTTAAGAGAGCTGAGTTCAGCTGAAGTTTTTGGACAATATCGACATTATAAACAGCAAACCAGAAAATTGGCTGTCCAATTGTGATTCTGGGGATTTTGCAAAAGTTTGTCTGCCTGAAAATTCATCCCACATTAAAAATAAAAAAAAATTTAAAAAGAAAGTAAAATCCCAATACTATTTTATGAGCCAGATGAGCAACTTGAGCCAGCTGGCTGTCCAGACACCAGATTCTTTGTGCTGCCATAGGGGAATGAGCAGGACAGGGAGCAGGCAGGGAGGCAGAGCTGCCCTTTGGAGGCAGCCTTCAGTGAGACTGAGCAATGTGATTTACAGTCATGATCATCTGCAAGGGATGGAAACAAACAAAAGTGAGCAAACTGTGGGTGAGCAACTTTATTTATAAGCTTCCTACAAGCTCAAATGCAAGCAAGACTTTCTGACAGAAATCACCATCTCACCATTTAACAGTGACACACAGGACTTTTCTTCTTTCCCATTTGACTTTTATGTCCCTGTAACTAAATATTGATGTGTTTATTTCAAACATTGGTCCCAAACTCCTTTCCACTACTTTTTATTTTAAATGGAGAAGTGCAAGGGTTACAAGAGTTGTTTTTTGGGGTTTTGTTTGTTTGTTTTGTTGGGGTTTTTTTAAGGAGGAAAGAAGAAAGAAAAAAAAGCAGAGATGTACAAAGGATCAAGGAAGGCCACTGCATCTTAGCTGAAAATAATAGATTCACTTAATCCTGCTGAGGTAAATGAAAGCTGACTGCTAAAGAGAGCTGCTGCATCATAATTAAGTTGAATGAACTTGTGTTTCAAGTCCTGGAGAGGTTTTGAGGTAAAACTGTGAGCCAAGAAGGATTTATTTGAAAAACAGGATATGTAATTTGAGTCAACATAGAAATAAATGGCATCTCTCCCCTTTCAGGAATCATGCTTTATCTCATTTCTGGAAAAATAATCACTTAGAGGTGGCAGAGACACATGAAATTTCACAGATGCTAAATAAGAGACAATAAAAACTTTTATAGAGTTGTCACCACATCATTATATTATTTGCTTGCAGATAAGATAAAACAGTGTTCTAAGAAACAGAGCAGGGGAAATGAAGGCATGGTGTGATCTCCAGCATATCTCTAAGGTTTTCCAGTGGATCTCTATCAATTCTTCCAGGGTCCTCATGAACACCATATAGGTCACTATCACAATGGTGAGCTAAATGATGCTGCTTCTCGTGCTTTATGTAAATTCTATCAGAATTTTAGATGTTTGTTTTTCTTCACCTTGCTTAAAAATAGTGGAGAAAGACCACAGCCAAAATAGTAAGTCATAGATGTAAACTGTGTTTCTAATGCCACTGACCTCTGCCAGGTGCCAGGGTGGCCCACATAGGATAGAGCTGGTTGCCAGATTTGTGAGCAGCAATATCAGAAGAACAGAAACAGCTAGAATTTTCTTATCTTTCCTGGTGAGAATGGGCAATAACAATTTTCTCTCATCAGCTGAGATTTCCACCTCATAAATAAATCTCTTTCAGTCACAAGGATCTATGACATTGGTAGTGATAGCTATTGTCACACCTTTCTGTGGTGCCTCATAAAAATGACCTTCTGGGCCTTTTATTGAACTGTAGCTCGTTGAAGTGTGCTTTATACAATTGTGAGTGAGGATTTGGTGTTTTGATAGTGATTCTAGATCAAACATCTTTCACAAGATAGCCTGAGGAGAGCAGACTCACTCTTTGTTTGTCCAGTCAGATCCTGTGTTCACAAGAAATGCATTCAGCGATGACAAAATATTTTATATCTCTTCTCTTCATCCTTCTTTATTGACCAAGCTCCTTTGTCACCCTGTAGTTTCACAAGCTCTTGAAGAAGAATCACAAGTGAGGAGTTTAAAGATTCTCACATCAAAATCCATGCCACAGCTGTGTCTGTCCTGCAGAGGTGCATCAAAATCATCTCTGCCATCCCACCAGCCTCCCAGCCCAGCTGTTCTGCTGAGATCCTTGTGAACTCCCAGGGCTGGCACACACGTGACTGAGCCAGTCTGCCTTGAGTTCTACAGTTAAACACTTGAAACTGTCACTGATAGAATATGATAAGATCCAGAGTCTGTTTGGAATAAATGGTATGGATGAGATCACACCAGGGCAAGGAGGGGAGGATTTATTCCTGAAAATGGGTGTTGTTGCATGCTCCTTGTCCTTGGGGACAGGGAATGTCCCCTGCCTTTTCAGTTACCAGCCAAAGTGAAGGTAATACTGAACTCTGCTGTCTACGATCTTTCAGAAGGAAGTCTAAGCTCACCCATTCCTCAAAACCCTCAGGGGGTATTGGAAATATCTTAGCCTTCCTGCATGGATGTAGACTACTGTAGTCTAATCGAATCTAATCTAATCTACCATATTATAGTGCCTCTTTATTAGAAAGCAGTTGATTGCTTTCTAATCACTGCTGCCTCTTCTGGCAAGGAGGACATGGGTGGCCTTTTGCTGTAGGAGGGAGAGGCAGGAGCACCAGGACTTCTCATGAAACTACAGCACCAATGTTCTTACAAGTGCTCTTCCTTGGCAATTTGGGGTTGGTGCACACTGCTTGTACCTTCAGAACTGCAGAACTTCTGAATAGCAGGACTAGAAGAGTAAGTATGGAGAGAAATTGCAACGGCAAGTGTGACCCAGGAGGGTATTTGCTTCTATGCACATGAATTCTTGCATGGCACCAAGGAGGATTTTTCTTCTGTCTGAGTACCTGCAGAGCAATTGCTGGAAGATTCAGAAGACTTGAATAGTGCAGCATGAACAGTCTGATTGTCAGTAACCCAGTATTAATTGTGTTGTCACTTGCAAAGCTTTCATTATTTGTGCAATAAAAAGAGATGTGTCACCATCAAGGAGCCAGAACGGGGCAGAATGATGCTGGTTTAGTAACAGCAGACTTAGTGGTAATCAAGAAGAATACATTGGTGCTGTATGACTAAGGCAAGCCATTTAAGAGCACACTCTGCCTGCACTATTGTCAAATCCTGTGTCAGCTTGTGAGCAAACTGCAGTCAGCTTCTGTATGATTTTGAGATGAATTGCTTACACCCTTTTGGAATCTTCAGAAAATAGTTTGATTTTGGAGGTATATGACTGTTTTGCAAGACAAAGTAAATAGTAAATAATGATTTTTTTCATAAGGTAGAAATAGCACTGAGTAGTCATAAGGAACAACAGAATCTGAATTTGCAAGTGCAATCAGCTGCTTTCTAATAGAGAGGCACTGTAATATGGTAGATTAATATCACTATGACAGAATGAGGTAATCAACCCAGAAATATCCACTTAGCATGACAGTTTGCTCCTGAACTACTTCTAGCATATTTACTGGGTTTCTGGCAATACAGTTTTGTGGTGTTCTTTGTGATGCAGCTGTTGGTACTTGTGCTTCTTTCAAGCACTTCTTCTTTCCCCTCACAGGTTTCCCATCTTTGAGGAGCTGGAGAGATTTGAACACATACTTTCACTTTTCCACTTACTCTCCTCATCAGCTCTTTTGCAATTATGAAGGAAATGCCTGTCAAATGCTCAGGACACCATTAGAACTACTAAAGAAACATTATTTTTTCTTAGATTTAAGACATGTTAGATTTAAAAGATTTTTAAAAGTTATGCATTTAAAAACTTAATATATTTAAGTCATAACACAGGCATATGTTCATATGGCCAGGTTTGCCTTTCAAGTGACACTCAGAGAAATTCACCAGCCCTCAACATGTTGAGGTGGTGAGAGCATTTACTTAAAATTTGTTCTCATGGTGACTGTGCCAAAAAGGGGAAAGAGAAATGACCTTCAGGTAATAAATATCAAAATAAGCCATTTAGCAACATCTCCTAAAGTTCATATAGAAGGAGGTGATTTTAGCTCACATAACATTTCTGAAGGCCTTGGGTGGTTAAGGAAGACAATTGCAGCAGGGAGGATTCTATTTGTCTGTGAGCCAACATAAAGTTGCCCTTCCCAAAAAAGTAGTGAAGCTGTTAAGGAAAGGTGTCCTTCCTTTACCAGAGGAACAAAAGAAATTTGGTTCCTAAGCAAGTGTAGTAAGATTGTGTCTGATACCAGGAGAGTCCTTCATACCAGTGTCAGTCTTATGGTCTACAAAAGGGAACATGTGCCACCACTACAGACTTCTACAAAACCAGCTCAGCAAGAAAATTCCCTTTCTTCCAAAGAACTTTGCTTAAAACTGATAAAGTACCAATTTCATTCATTTTTCTTTTGAAATAAATAATATGCTTTTTCTGCTGATTTTTTCTTCTGAATTTTGTTTAAATGTTGTGTGACCTACTTCAGTGGAGGACTCTTTCTACTCACATTGTTTTGGTTCATTCCTGTAGAAAATGTGCTTACTGGCTTGTCAAGAACATGTCATGGCTATGTTCCCATTGTTTAAATTCACTCATCATTTATTTCAGTTGACTTCCAGAAAGCACTTTTGACATAAATAATGCAGTGTCCACATGAGAATTGTTCCCATGCAAAATGGGTGGCAGAAGATTTTGACCTTTGAGCAGCAGGCTAATGTGAGTGATACTCATTCAAAGTTATACATATCCAGAAAAAGAAAAAAAAAAAAAAAAAGAAAAGAAAAAAAAGAAAAAAAAAAGAGTGCCAATGCATGCAAGGATGTGTGAACTAGGTCAGACTTGCAGGCAGAAGTGTGTAGTCCCATGATGTAAGCATCTCAGGAGACAGGTGATTTTAGTAAATCCTCTCACACTTTCTCAGTGGCAAACATAACATGACTACAAGAATACCTAGTCTTAAATATCAGATTTCATGAAAAAAGAAAACCTCTTCTCTGCAAATGTCATGTTCCTGTCCATCTCTATGCTCTAGTAGGTTGAACAGTTATTACATGTTTTCCATGAAACCAGCTTGCAACCATTTTGAAAAATTAGGCAAATCAGAAACAAATAACAGAGTAATTTTCCAGTGATTGAAATTGTTGTCATAGAATTAAGGCATTAGCAGGATCCAACCATAATGATTTTGTAAGCATATTATCTTCACTGGACAGCTGACTTCACATAGTATGCATGACTTTATTCATCAGTTCCATCTCTTGCTTATAGGGATGAGCTTCCAAAAAAAAACCCTATTCTTAAATCAGCATTATTCTTGCATTGCATTTCAAATCCCCTAATCAATATTCAGCCTTTGCCCTTTTTTTTTACCCTGCTTTCTACCTTTAGGACAACTCTGCATGTGTGTCAGCCTATTATAATTTTAACAATGTATCACAGTTGCAAATCTGATTCAGATCAATGGCTTGAAAGTGACAAACTTTAATGATCTAATCTCTTATTAAATATTCATGAAGGAAGCTCAGAGAATACACACTCCCCTCTTTCCTAATGGATGTAGAAGAACCAACTGCATTTTACTGATTGATCATGTGCATTTTCTTATTACAGAAACCTCTACATGGTGAAACTCTTATTTCAATCTGCAGCATTTATTTACCATTAAAGAAAATGGCAACATCATTCCTTCGATACATAGATAGATAGATAGATAGATGGATATGTCAGAAGTATATTTATGCTAAACATACCTATTCCTTAAAGCAACTCTTCAGGTAAAATCCTTTGTGGGATATAACCCATGTAGGATTCACAAGGATCCAGAGATATAAAGCTCTGGCAGCCATGAACTCTGAAGCTCATGATGATTTCTAGGTAAACAACCAAGGACAGCATGTGCATATGGAAATAATGCAAGTCTCTACCATGCCAAAATGCTCTAGGAAATGCACAAACCTATAAGAAACTTCACATATTTGTTGATTTAAGTAAGGAAATGTATACAGTAAGACATGCACTTTTGCCCGTATTGTCTTCTCAGACAAACTCATGGTCTTTAGATTTTAAGCTTGAAGAAAAAAATATGATCGCAAAGAAGCTCTGATAATACTAGCAACTCTTGATGAAACACTCTAGAATATCAGCACTTTGGTCATGTCAGGAGGCATCTGATTGTCTCCAAACACTGAGAAGTGGAATTAAGTGAATAATCACCTTCTTCTGCCTTAATTTCTATGCCAATTTTTTTACTTTGTTTTGAATTATCACTTTTTAAATATTGGGGTGGGGAGGTGGATATCAAAAGCCGCAACATTTACAAGCAAAAAAGTACCTTCCCACACTTTCCAAACTAGCTGCTTGATAGAATAACTAAATTTGAGTCTTGGGCTGACTCAGCACTCAAAATGGGCCTGATTCGGAAGTTGTTATGCAAGTGATGATCTCTGCTGAGATCAATGAAAGTATTGCCTGTGCACATCCTCTGAGATCAGGGCTCATCTATGACTCAGAGTCATTCTCACTCCCCCTTTTCTCCCCTTCTCTCAAAAGATCCTAAATTTATTCCAGCCATAATGTCATTAGATGTAATCTATTTTGGTACAAGCAAACAAAATTTAACAGCTTTCCATGTATATTTCTGTGCTGTCCTGACTAGAAAGGTTTTACTGCAGCAACCCTTATATTCCCTCTTTCATATTTAATTCATAGGACATAGCAACACAAAAGGCTCACTCCTGCATCCCAGCCAAAGGATAGTTTCTAATAAAGTAATATAAAAACCTGTCCTTTTCTTTCCACTAACAAACCTGGTAGATGAATGGTGACTCCCACTGAAAACAGAGAAGGCATCTGGGGTGTTTTGCAGATCACGGTTTGACCTCTTGGCTCTTTTTGATCTGCGAAGGTCAGACAGTTCAAGAGTATGAACCACAGATGGTGAGACTTCACAGGAAGGAATTTGTCTCAGTATATGCAGGTTGAGTCTTCTCTCTGGACATGCTGGTGTTGAGCAAGAAGCTGATGTTTTATAATCTAATAACAATGATATGCAATGACTTTATAAGTAGTGGATGCAATCTAGTCAGGGAAGTGACGTTACTCCATAAGAAGTTAATAGATTATTCAGCAAAAGTAGGGACTAGCCAAATAAACCAAAAAAAAAAAAAAAAAAGGAGGATGATCCTTTCACCTTGGCAATAGCATAAATGCCATCAAAATACACAGGAAGGGAAAAAGCACTTGCATCAGAACAACTTCTTCCAAGCTGTGACACAGATGTTTGGCCACTGCAGAGAACATTGTCACTAAGCAGCTCAGGAGTGATTCGCACTCCTGAAGGGAAAGGAAGGTTATAAAAGGGTCCTGCACAACAGAAAAACCTTTTCCTTGACACCAGACAAGACAGAAATGGCTGGTGAGTATGACACTGCTGCCTGCATCCCAGCTGCTGTGCAAGTGCTTTAGAACACTGTGAACATGCGGGATCACCATATGGAAGACAGACAGACACTGCACAGCCTACAGATAGCTACAGGCAGTTCATTGAATCCTTCTCTTTTCTTAAAGGCTTTTGCTCTCAGTAAATTATGCTTTACTTGGAGCAGACTGTTTGTTCACACAGGGTCTGTGAAGATCCCTGTCTCCTGCTCATTTTCAAGCTGTCGTGGTGTGGGTAGAGTTACATGAAGCTGAGTGAAGGCTAGGGAGCCTGCTTTAAAACACAGGTAGGTTTGGAGGCTGGTAGCTCTCTGCAGGGTCCATGTTCCTGGAAATGCCTTTCTACCTTTGGCTCCAGTATGGACATATGCACAGGCTGAACACCACTTTCAAGCACTGAACTCACTAAACCTCAGAGACAGCCCCCAGGCCAGTTTGAAAGGACTCAGTTCTTCTATTAGTTCTCTGCTGAGGAAGAGGTCAATTTGATGAAGGAGACTATTGGAGTTGTAACAGACCCTTTTTGAGTCAACTTGCTATGGTGTCTTTAGCCAGGCACAAGTTTAGCCAGGATATATCCAAGTTTAAAGTAGAAATCAATTACCTGGTGGTTGGCTCACACAAAAGACAGCTAGTGTTCACCAGTCCATTGAGCTAAGCTTTAGTGTGGTCTCCAGCCCTGGCAAGGCACTGGAGCCTTTGTCAGACAGGCAGGAGGGGAAGGGGCAGCTGCTACAGCCCCCAGGGACAGACAATCAGCACTGGGTGTGTTGTGGTTTAACCTCATCCAGCAACTAAGCAACACTCAGACACTCAGCCTCTACCTTGCTAGCAGCATGAGGGAGAGATTAAAAGAAAAATATGTGGAAAAACTCTGGGTTTAGATAAAGACAGTTGAATAGAGAAAGCAAAAGCTATGCACACAAGAAAAGCAAAACAAGGAATTCCTTGCCGTTTCCCATGGTCAGGCAAGTGTTCAGCCTTGCCCAGGAAAGTTAGGCTCTATCATGCATAACAGTGACTTGGGAAAACAAATGTCTTAATTCCAAATGCCCCACCCCTCTCCCTTTCTTCCTCTTTCCCCAGCTCTATATGCTGAGGCTGATCCCATCTGGTCTGGGATATTTCTTTGGTCAGTTGGGATCAGCTGTCTCGGATGTGTTCTCTTCCAGCTTCCTGTGCGCCCCCAGCCGCCTCGCCAGCACAGCAGCACAAGAAGCAGAAGAGGCCTGGATGCTGTGAAAGCACTGCTCAGGGTTAGCTAAAGCATCTCTGTGTCACCAACTCTGTGTTCAGCACAAATCCAAATCATAGCCTCATACCAGCCACTGTGAAGGAAATTAACTATCCCAGGAAAAACCAGCACTCTGAGTTACCACCTTCATCCCCTTTGTTAGTGTAGATTGTACCAATATTTTTACTTGACAACCTGATGATTCTCTCTTTTTTTCTCTTTAGGATTTCACCCTTTTTCATATAAACCCTATCCCTTCTGGATCCTTGAGCTGCTAACAGTCTCAATTCAAAGTCCTAATTTTTTAACCTTCCTTTGCTCCATACTGACTTTGTCATGGGTCTTTCTGGGTGCCCTTACTTAGCAGTCTGGGAGAAGGTTGCACACTTGTGACAGCTGGGTCCTGGACACTTGATCATGAGGGAGCTAAAGCCCTTGGGACAGCAAGAGGCTTTTACAGATGGAGGTGGCAGAGGATGCAGACCTGAAACTGGCAAAGTGTTACCCTGTGAGAGTAGCAGCATCCCCTGTGGCTTTGGAGAAACATTCACCAGTGAGCACAGCTCTGCATCCTGCACTGTCTGGGCAGGGATGCTTCTGCACCACCAGCAATCTATTAATACCTGAACCATTCCCTGTGATGAATTGCACAGCTGGTGTGTGGGAGGGCGTGTACAAGTTAGCATTCTCACTAAGGTGTCATTTCCAAGGTGCTCCTGCCTGCAGGCTTCCAGTCTACAGCTGAATCTCAGGGATAATGAGGAAGTGAGGAAAGCAGAGCAGAAAGTCAGTGGCCACAGCACTCATCCCTGAACAACCTAGGATTTTACGAACAACCTAGGATTTTATGAGATATTTGATTTCATTATAAATGCTATTTCTTTTATAACAGAAGTTTCTGATGTCACTCTATCATCATTTGAAGTGTCTTATCAGCCTTCAGTGTTGTCAGATAGCTAAAAATATCATAAAGCTTTGTATGAGCTTTTTCCACAGTTCTAACACTGGAATGTCTTCTCTAAAATTCCCAGGAATTGAGGATTATATAAGAATTTGTGCATCAGTTTCAATGATCTCCCCTCCTTTAACTTGCCAGAGTCATTTCTGAGATCAGCAAAATGGACCCAAAAAAGGGTTTATCTGTTTCATGATTTCTACAGCTCTCCAAAAAGTCAAAAAAATAACCCCTTCAGTAAAATAAGCAGTGGAGACTGTGACAATGAGTCACAAATAGGCTGGATGATTTAGTGAGGTCTTGTCAAAATTCCCTATTTAAAGAGAAAGATATATTTCCTAATACTCTAAATATATTAAATATTCAGGGGCTTCTTACATGACTGGAAACCCCTGGACAACAATCTTGGGTTGCACAGACACCAATCTTAACTATGCACAGAGAGGAGCATGTCGTTATGTATCTTATGGTATAGTGCTAAATCCTACATATTTAACAATTCCATTACACATGAAGTGGAAAACTTTTCCAGTGGCCTTCAATATGAACACAGCCATTTCATCCTAAATCTGCTTGCACCAGTGAAAGTTATTCCCATTTTGGCACTAGGAGTAAGCCTCTTCAGAATACCTTGTTCTGCTTTCTCACTTGAAAAAAACCCCCCACTTTTCATAAACAGTCATAAAAAGTTATGTGTGAAATGAGCTTAAAATTCAAAATTTTGCCCATTTACCTCTTCTTTCATGCAGAACCAAGACAAGAGTATCCTTCATCCAGTTCAAATTAGAAATATTTTGGGTTATCATTTTGTAGTACATAGACATTGAGAGAGTATCTGACAGGACAGATAAAGTAAAAAATTAATTTATCTGCTTACATTACAAGTTCTTTAATGTGCTAAGGAGATTTTTACTAAAAAAAGTCAGCCCAAGAGCACATAAGACAATTCTAAAAATAGACATACCTAGATCATTTCGAATTTTTTAAAAAAAGAGAAAAAAGTTACACTTTTTGCCTGCAGGATTTTTTTCTTTTTACCTATGTTAAGATACCTATTTCTAGAGTCTCAAAATAGAAGACAATATTGAACAGCCAGAACCACAACAAAACCAAAAGGTGCAGCTAAGTTTCTTTGGTCTGTCAGACTGGAGTGACTGAGGAGCCCCATGGCTGCAAGCAAAGGTGTGAGAGGAGTCTCCAGCATCACATTTGGCCACAGACGCTCCCAGGCCCCAAGAGCTTCACCCTGACTCATAGCTCAGCTATTGGAGAGTGGTCTTGAGTTGATTTTGATTCAAGGCTTTCCTTGGCCCTTTGTAAGATTTCTAAGCCTCCCCATATCCCCATTAAAAGAAATGTATTTTTACTCAAAAGAGCATTTTTAGGAAAAGATCCAGCTGATAAATGTACAACTGTATGGCTCCATTGAAGACTGTGAACCCAATGGTTTATATGAGCTAATAAAATGCCTTCAATATGAGAAATGTACTCATAATAAACAAAAGAGAATAAGCTCAATAGTATGGCTATAATATATTAAAATACTTCCTTGCATAGCTTTACTTAAATCTGGTGGAAGTTATGATGACTGGAGAAAGCTATAAACTATATGTTAAAATGTAAATGTAATACCATAAACCAACTAATTTCTCTAAGATACTGTTGGACATTAGGAATGAGTAAAAAGGGCAACAACACCCATGTAACTTATTTCTCCTTCTAACTGTTTCTCATAAATTGGTTAAGGAAATTACTGACCGAGAAACTAATGTAAATATTTATTTGTGCTAAAATTGTTTACCTTCTATTTTAAAAATTATTTGTATTCAGAGAGTCATCCAGACAAGTGAAGCAAAAACCAGAAAAGCATTTAGTGACCAGCTATACGAGCAACAAATGAGGAATAGCAAATAGTCAAAGTAGTAATGTCTCCCCAATCTTAGTGAACAATTTAAAAGCTGAAAACAACCCAGAAAAATCTTTTTTTTTTAATAACTTAAAGTAGGAATCTGATTTAAAAGTAATGAAATGCAGGCATATACAGTCAGTGATAACAGAAGATAACTCTGCCTATAAAATGTTTGCTTCAAATCCTGGGACCTAGTGTATTTATTAAGATTAACATCATTTTAGTGACAGTATCATTATTACAGGAATGGTTCTGAAACTCACAGAGACATGGGCATTGAAATAATTGCCAGCAAGACGGCCTGATGGCAAAGGGAATATCCAAAACAGTTGAAGCATCCTAAGTGAAGTTAAAGCAGCCATAAACAGACTCTCAAGAGATTTTGATTAACAGTCTGAAGTAGGGGAAGCTCTTAATAACTAACTGACTTTGATATGTTTGTTTCTTTTAATCTCACTGCCTTTGTTTGACACAGGTACAAGTCATGCAATTAGAAGTTGTGTTCTGCTAAGAAAATCATGCCAAATGACATTGGGCTCATTTGTCAGGTCAGAGTCAACAGGCCGTGAAGGTTCTTTCAATCATCTTTATCATCCTAAGTGTTAAGACAAAACATGGTAACTGGTATTTGACATTAAGAGTGCTTAGAGATTTTCAAAATAACTTGTAAATAAAGATTACATGGGAATATATGCTATATATTATAAAAAACAAACATATATTTAAAAAACAATAGGTATGTGGGACATCACAGAGCTGTTTCTTTCCAAAAAGATACATAATTTACTTTTATTCATATTTTTAGGTATTTGTGATCAATAGTTCAACAAATTACATTTCTTTTTTTCAGAAACATGTAGAGAAGGACTGTAGGGCAGAAAATGAACCATTTTTTATTAAAATGACATTGAAATTTCATCCATACAGTTTTCCAGTAGACAGTTAAATGAATAATCCATCTGCTGTCTTTCAGGGTTAGAAAAAAGGAAATCCATTTTTGGATATTGAAAAGTGGCTGTGGGAAGGTCTCATGTTATTTTACCTTGCACACAGGGCTTCATCCTGTTGTTCCAAAGACTAAAATCCTTGTTGATCCAAGTCAAGTCTTCTGTTGAGCTGCAATAGGGCAGAACCAGAGTTTAGAATTATAAATCTTTGTGAAATCTTTGGGATTTATCATACAAAGAATCAATCCCAGTAATTAGTCTTTTTCTTAGTAAATAATAAACATTAAAAAAAATCTTGCTGAATTATCTATAAAAGAATACAGGGAACAAAAGACAGTTTGACTTTAATCTAAATATTTGCAGATTATTTGCTCTTTTTATATCATCACATTTCCAAAATGCAATCAAAAGCAAAGCATACAGAGTAAAGCAACAGGAAAGTTAAATGCTCTCCTAAATGAGATTTAGGAGATTTAAATCTAGGAGATTTAATAGGATAACCTAGATATTTTTAGCTAATTACTTTTACTATTTTATTTTACCACACTGTTAAAGACTCTCCTAATTCTTCATCTATTAGTCTGAAACAATGCCTAACATGCTGTTACCCTATTTTTAGTGACAATAATCAATATCACAATGTAGATGAAAGAAAAAGCTATAAAATTTAAATTAACTTCTATCCTCTTTGCCACATTGATCAATTGCCTCTGTGTTTTTAAGTGCAACACTCCTGTTATTGAATTTATGTTTCAGACACTCCCTGTTTTTCCTAAATGTAATAAAGAGCTATTTAAATATGAATTTCATAACTCAACAGCTGTCGATGAATGCACAAGCAATCTAGTTTGCTAATGTTCATAAAGAATTGGAGATAAAGTCAAGGAAAGTTTCAAGCATATACGGTCAGAAGCAACAAGAAAAGATGCTGCACATATGCTGAGGTCCTTTACATTGCTGTCAATCAATATAAGAACCATTGATTTCAAAATATTAAGACTTTGGTATTCAAAGAATTCCCCAAACATGTAATCCTGCTAAAAACAATCATGACTGACAAATACCAATAATCTATTAATCTTCCTGTGCAATTCTTTATTTCTCAAGAGATAAGAATCTATAAAATGAAACCAAGATTTTACTTATGAAGGTAAAACTGCTACATTAACTATCAAATAGCTTGCAACAAGAGTGATAGAAAATTCCCAACAGAAAGCTGTATCATCTTATTAATGTAAAGTTGTGAGTTTTTTCTACACAAAGGTAAAGTAAAACTGAACAAGGATAGGGAAAAAAGGCCACATAAATACACAGCAGAATAAAGTAGAAATCTCAAAGAAGATTGAGTCTGACAGGTTCTTTTAAGAACCTGAATGTGATGACACTGAGTGTAATTGTAGCTCAGCAAAATGAATGATCCCCTCAAATGTGTGTGCCTATTGTCAGAGCAAAAAATACTTAATTTGGGTTCTATCTCTCATTGCTTTGGAGGAGGCAAGGAAAAATAACCGGGTTCAAAAATAATAAATTGCTATTGCTGACAGAGAAAGATTAATTAGAGGTAAAGGCCTTTAGGGAAAAAATGAGGAGAGAATGTATTTCAAAAAATAAATTAGAAAACTCACAAAGGTGATTATTCGATCCGAAATATATCACCTTAGAATGCACAAGACGGGTTGTAGGTTTTTTGAATCACAGACTAAAGGACTTGCTGGTTTATTCTGAATCTCACTTTGCAAAATAACTAACTCTAGGAGAGAGAAGAGTTTCAGGCTCGAAACAGTCTTTGATAAAATAACAATGATTTCAGTTGCAGCAAGCTCTCAGCTGATTTCAGCGATGTGTTTGTGCCCTAGATCTGGTGGGGGTGAAACTGGTGAGTTGGGTATTCACAGATGAGGGAAGACCACAGCCTGACATTTCTATCAAACAAAATGTCAGTCTCGAGTTCTCTTTCGGTGCTTACAGGCACAGTTTACAAACTAGAGGTTTTGTTTGGGTGGTGGCTGTTCTTCTTGCTTAAAACCACAGCAGTAAAAGTCAGCCCAACGAAATTAAATTCAGAGCAAGTCATAGAGCATTTTGCACAAAAAAAAAATTTCAAGTAAAAGAAAAATCAAACAATAGGATTTAAAAGTTCAGTGTGTTGAAACACACGGTTTTTAGGGTATAACTATTATACTGCACTCTGCAAAATTCAAGTCATGTGTTTTCAGAAAACTTTATAATTGAAGACATTGTTACACTACATGCCTTACCACAACTATGATGATTTTGAGGATCATTGTGGAAAGAGCCATACTTGTATTTAGCACTGGCACATCACTTTGAACACATTTTGATTCTGCATCCCTATCCCAGCTAATACAGACTTCTGCTTTTTCACTTCTGCTTGTGCTCAGAACACAAGTATGATCAATACCATCAAATCACACATAAATACAAATATTTACAAATTGCTTCAGAGATGATTTCCTGGACAACAGCTTTCTAAGTGATGCACTACTTCTTTGACCCTTCAAAACCTAAAAAGAAATTGCAATGTGTGAAACCACCACCACCAACTCTTACTCTGACAGGAAATAAGAAAATCCCTCCAGCCATTACTTAGACTTCTACAACCATATCATTTTCACTTGCCACACTCAGTTTGGATGAGAGGAACCTTACTTTCAATAAGAAGTAATATTTTTGAATCAAAGGTAGACACTCAGCAGATTATCTAAACATTCTCTGTATTCTTAGCATTCATGTCACAGCTTACCATATGACATATATATGTATATATAAATGCGTATTTTTGGTATAGAATCTTATATATACCAAGGGAAAACTCAACCTAGTGCCAGCTTCAGTACTTGCCAGTTTCAATACTCTCCCAGTGTTGTCTGAGATCCCACTTCCATATGATCTGCTCTGTGACAACTTCAGTGAGTGAAAACAACCTTCCCCATTTAAACATCACCCCACTTCAAGCAGTCAGGAACAGGCAAATCAAGCTGTAAAGTTTTGCTGTTGAATTTTCCATCAACCAATTAGTAAGATAATGAGATGAAAGCCTGGTCCATCACCAGGATTTTAATTCAATGCAACACATTAAAAAGTCATTTCACTGTAAACGCTTTTTAGAAGAACATCACCAGAATACTTCTCTGTATATTGAGATACAGTTTTTAAAAACACAAAATATTCCTTTTAAGTCAATCAGCCCTTGTTCAGGGAGACAAGAAAGAAAAAAATCAGCATGTCAACCAAAACATTCTCTACAGTTCAGATGACTTACTCTCACATTTGCCTTAAGTACAGGTAGAAATAGAAAAGGTGGCTCTACCTTCAGGATTTTGCTTTTGGGTTTTTTCCTAGGTTACATTCATTTTATTGGCTGATTTTCAAAGACACACACGATGAGTATATAGGTAAGAGCCAAAATCTTGGAATATATTTTGGCACGACTACTTTCTAATTTATGTATGGACTCATCCAATGCCCTATTTACTAACACCTGAAGAAACATCCTAAATGCCACAGTCAACTGGAATTAAATATATCCATAAACCTTAAAAAAAAAAAAAAAAAAAAAAAGCAAGCATGTGTTTGCTTTTTAAGTAAAGGGGGAGATTTTCCACATTTCTACAATCTGGGTTTCCTAACTGGATAAAGCTAGAAAATAGTAAAAATACAGCAGGGAAAGATGCTTTCCCATGTTTAAAATAGACTTTCATATGGAAAGCCTGCTCTTAGAGGTGACAATATTTGCAAAGACATTTTCTCATGGACCTGTTGTCTCATCACCGCTGTCTTTAACCTCCAACTTGGTGGCATAACAGGTGTTTAATTAGGAGTAGCAGCACACCTTATCTATGTCAGCAACAGATTATAAGTCTATATGGTGTTCATTTTCTTGCTTGCAACAGCCTGTGGAGACTGAGGCCTCACTGGAAACAGCTGAGGAAAAGCCATGAAAAGCTGAAAACCAGGAAAGCCATGTTATAAGCTCAGCCTGGCCCAGCCAGTCTTCCAGTCAGAGAGCCCAACACTTAGGGCTGCTGTAAGGTTGCAGTTAAAGATGTCAGAACATATGCCATTTGCAGAAGAGAGCCTTGTAGGAATTAATTACCCATGCAAGGGGAATCTTTTGGAAAGTACTGACATTCTGAATCTCACTGCCAATACAAGTGAAATCTCAACTTGTTGCTGATGCTCCCTTGAACTTGCTTTATTTCAGAAAGCTCCTCTAGGGTTACCTTTATGGATTATTTGGTGGGTTTTATCCCTAATACTGGTACTGTGTCATGAAAGGAAAAAAATTTGGAGCAGAAAAATCCTTTACACTAGCACCTCAAGAAACCTAGAGCAGCCTTTAAGTGGACATCTCTAGCTGGCACAAAGAGACTGGATGAATTCTAACATGTGCAAAGGCAAAGGTAGTTCACAAGGTAGATTTGTGCCTTGCTTTGTAATATTGCTTTGTATTCTCAATTGCTTCACTCTGAGTGTCAGAAGAGGAGTGAAGTAGTTCAGCAATGTGATCCTGGATGTTCTGATGACCCTGGTTCATTCTCCTAATTTAGGGACTCACGCCTTCTCTCTCTGAGAGATTTTTTTTGAAGCAAAAGAGGTTCTGATCTTGCATGTTATATGGAGTGTATAAACACTTGCTCACTTCAGTCCTCTTCATGCTACACATCCATTTTTTTCATTGCAAAGAGCTAAACCAGCAGGAGTATGTGGGATATGTATATAAGGCAGTGTTAGCTCAAATTTATACTTGGGACTGTGTCCAGCCACTCTCTCTTTTAGCTCATCAGGAGGCAACCAGGCCTGGTGGCAGTTCCCCCACAGCACTTCAGGGAATTTCTTCCCTTATCCCCAGTGGGACAGGGCTGCGCTCACTTCCATGACCACAAAGCTGGCCCTGAATCCCAGCAGTCAGCTGTCTGAGGGTATGGGTGAGATGTTCTCCAGACCCTTGAAGTGGTTTTAAAGCCCCTTGCAAGGGAAAGCATCCAGGACAGAAGGTCTAGCTCCTCAGGAGAGATGTGGGAGGAACTGTTGATCTCAGACCGGGTGTGTGACAGAGAGAGATCAGCAGGCATTATCTGGAACCCCTGCAAAGGACAGAGATCATCCCCACAGCTGCGCAGGCCGGCCCTGTAGGAAGGGCTCCAAGCACCACAGCCTGGGGCAATGTGTGGAGAGCAGGGAGGAGGGCAGGGAGCCCCTGAGCTCCCCAGACACCACAGCTCCTGCAGCATAGGCCACAGCCCACAGATGTGTTTACTATGCCCAATGTGCTTGAAAGGATCAAAGGAAATAAATAATCTCCCTCTGTCCTTTGAACAGATCACTGTACTTCACTGACAGCATGGTGATGTCCACTGCATTCAGAATACCACTGAGGTTTCACTTTTTTGGGTTGCTTTATCATTCTGAGTAGAACTGTAGCAGACTAAAGAATGGGTTTCTCAACTCTCTTTGTATGACTGTCTTTACACATTGAAAAAGACCATTTAACTGGATGTTCCTTGAAAGTATATCAGCAAGCCATCATCCATTCTGCTCCATCAATTTAAGTTTTGAAGATCTGGTTCCTTTTATTTTCTTTAAGAAATAAAAACTATCATGAGGCTCCAGGTGTCTTGCAAATTTTCCAAGTTCTTGTGAACCTCAAAGAACCTTAAACTCCTCTGGATTTCCTAACTTACTAATGTTTGTTTCAGATGTGATGAAAAGTCATTGCTATTTTGTTTGGCTTATGCAAGCCTAGTTTTGTTCAATATTAAAAAAAAAAAAAAAAAAAAAAAAAAAATCCANTAAAAAAAAAAAAAAAAAAAAAAGAAAAATATCCAGAGACTGGATTGTTGTTTGAGAATTTAATATAAACTGGATTAGTTATGGGACTAATAAATATATGTATTCTGTGGCTGTATTGAATTTTAAGTAGATGATTCTAGGTCCTCTGAGAATCATCCTGAAAATACAGAATTATTTGTTAAGATTTATGACAAGGTTGGAGAGGTTAAGGGTTAAAATGAATTTAGAGATTGATTATGCCAGCCATCACTGCTATGAAATTTTAATCTTAATGGCAGTGCCAGTGAGTCTCTTTCACTTCTCTTCCACTGCTTCCAGTGCTTTGTTTTTTGTTGTATTCCATTCCTACACAGCATCACAGAACTTTAGCAGGAGCTGACATAATATTTTAAAAACAGTAAATTTTAGAACCAGACAGGTATTCAGAAATTCACTAGAACTAAAGAGAATCAAGGCTTCATCTATAATTAAAATACAGAGTTAAACACAGAATATAATGAGATATAAAGCTTGATGGTGTGTAAATATGTCGATAATCGTTCATGCTTTAAGGAAAAATTTCACCCTGAGTTTTGTTTGAGGAAATAGTCTGGTACGTGGAAGAGAAATAGAATAAAGAAAACTTCAGCTTATTCTCTTTACTTCAGCAGTGAACTTCACTCACAGGAGACACAAGGGTGAAGTACTTTCAGCCCCTTGGATTTATGGGGTTTGAGCTGTATTTTTTCTGCCTGCACATGCTCTCTAGGTGATACTTGTGCCATGCAAATCCTGAGCCTATCTGTGGAGATCCAGTACCCTTTGAGTAACAGATCACCATCACTCTGTCCCATTCAAAATTAAGTGCAGCTGCTGTCCCCAAAGCATGATAGAGATACTCCACACTAAAGTAATAGCTTTTAAACATTTTGCTCAAGTAAATGTGGCTTGTCCTTAGCTACCACATGAAGTTCCCTTCCCAAGGTAAGCTGATAAGTGGCATTCTCTAAGTTTTACTCTGATACAGACTGCACACATATTGAGAATGTATTTGAAATAAATGGTCCTAGTCCTGTAAGAGCTACTCAGAATGAGCAAGTGTGGTGAAATCTGCTGCATTCAGAGTCCAAATGAACACTACACTGTGCACACTACATCACGTGAGGAGCCCTGAGAGAATGTTTCTCTTTTTCCATAAGGATTGTAATTTTCCCCAGCTCACCATGGAAGTGGACAGAATATTCAAATACTCTACAGTTTGCATACTGTATCCCCTATTTTAATGCCATTTGGCTCTTGTAGTTGTCAAGTCCACAGTTCACCATAAAATCTACACTTTAAGACAGAAAACAATGGAATGTCTCCTCTGATTCAGGAGCAATTCAAGGTAATATCCTCAACTGCCTCCATTGGACAATGCTCTAGATCACAGTATACATGCATTCAGTTCCCTGTGTAATTAATGTGTTCACGCGCACAGAGAATTCAAGGTAAATGTAAAGTAAAAACGAAATGTGTGGCATAAGATCACCTTGTAACAAAAAAAAAAAAAAA
>VWYP01011987.1:37318-176169 GCA_013400435.1 Pycnonotus jocosus
AAAAAAAAAAAGGAGGCCAGGAATGTTTTGGTCACATCTTACTGCAATAAAAGAAGCACACTGCTGAGATCATGAGAAAGAAATTAGAGTTCAGAGTGGTGACAAGCACAGTTAAGCCCTTGATGTTTTCCCTTGGTTCAGATACCAGCATTATCAGTTATAAAATAGACATGAGTTGGAAGAGAATCGACATTCAGAGGAGTTCAGTAAAAGCACACCTTGAAATACCGTATGCAGTTTATTTCTTTAAGCCAAGCACTGGTGTGAAGTAAATTAAAGTAACTGCCTTTTAAATCTTTAATTATGACAATAAAAATGAAAGTACTAAAGCAAAGGAAAGCTTAAGATAAGCTTAAACCCACAATAAAGAACAGCTGAGCTAATTTAAACCTGATAAGGAAAGCTGAAGTTCATCTAGAGCAAAATCCAGCAATATGAAGGGTAGCAAGGAAAGTTTCTACACCAACAAAAGGAAGTTTATAGAAAATGTGAGTTAGCTGCTGATGTCATTGGGAGGACATTCTCTCCTGTCTTGGAAAGGTCATGGTGATCAAGGCAAGTTCCAGAGGACCAGAACTAAACAACATCATTCCTTTTTTTCAGGGCAAAGAGGAAGACCAAGGACCTATAGACTGCTTGTCTTTACCTTAACATTTGGGAAAGCAGTAAACCAAATAATACTGAAAGCCATTTCCAAACATAAAAAAGACATGCAGGTTCTTGGAATAAGCAGCATGGTTTTGTAAAGGGGAGATCACAACCTCATATTCTTTTGTGAGGAGGTGGTTGACACAGTAGATGAGGGGGGAGCAGGGGTTGTTGTTTATCTTGAAGTATTAGCTGGAGGCTAGACACTTGAGGTGCATCCCAGGGCTCAATAGATGTGCACTGATAAATAACCAGGCTCAAGTCACCACATATATATGTAGATATAAATGTGATCACATATTTACAGCAGTGTAAGAAAATCTTTATGAGGCTTTATACATTGCACTGCTCAGCCTTGCTCAAGATTTCCCAGAAAAAGGAGCCACTCTGAAGACTGCCTGACTGCTGCCAAAGGAAACTGGGCCCAAGAGGATGCTAGTATGAATTTTCTGTAGGGTAAAGCCATTGACTGATCAGTTAAAGTGTAAATGAAGATGAAACAGAATAATTATTTCTGCTAAAGATATGATGCATTATTTAAATTACTTATCTGCATCTTAAGATTAAAATCACTAAGTGCTTAAAATAAAAAAAAAAGGACACTTCTGAATCTGTAACACGCATTGGGGGAAAATAATACTTAAATTCTGCCAAGTCATTGACCCATGATTTTATTTAAGAAAACATTGGTTGATCTATGTTTGTGTAACTAACAGCCTCTGAAGTGTACACAATTTCAAAGCTGAGAATATTTCAAAAGATGGCTGGAGGGGGCAAATCCTACATTTCCTTTTAGAATAGCTTTCCTCATCTCTCTCCTTGCAACTGCATTATTTCCTTTATTATTAATGAAAGCAGCTGCATGGTCCAGAGAATACAGCCATGAAAGCCTACCAAAGCCTAGTGGAAATGTTTCTTTTTTCCAATGTCATAACTGATGAGAAGAAGAAAGGCTTTCCCGCTTTCCCCCTTTTTAAAATTCTGTTATCATCAGAAACATTTGCACATAACAGAATCTCACTGTCTTGAGATGTTATCTGCTCTTACTGTTAGCACATGATACCCACAACCCTTTCTCTGTGACCTCCAACTCATGGCTACACTCAGAGCTCACAGCTGCAGCTATGTTATTCTAATGTTAACAGCAAATAGCTAATTCCCTGAAGGAAAAAGCAGCAGGCAGGACGCCAACCTTAGAAACCATATATATTTTCTTTTTGATGGTTTTCGATTCCTGGAATAGGATTTGTAGCTTCATGGAAAAGTTGACCTCATTGGGACTTGACATGTCCAACAGGTAAATTTCATCAGAACTATATGGGGTCGCATTTGAAAAGCAGTGTGTGTTAGCATTTGAACCCCTAAGATCCTGTTAAATCTTTGGAGTCCTATCCCACCACTTCCATCCCTCTTGAACTTTCCCACTGGCCCTGCCACAGGGTGACTTGGGATTTCAGCAAGAGATGAGAAGGTGGTGCTGCCTCAAATGGTGCTTAATTACTGGCTGGGGTCAAACCATGACTCAGGCTGTGACAATTTCCTCACAAATCTGTCCCAAACCAGGATGCATGCCACTATCTGAAATGGATCCTTTCAGCTTGGAAGAACCAGCCTATGTGGAAAAACAGTGGAGCCACAAGGCTGGTTTAGAGGGCCTTTTCAAGAAACATGTATTGCGGTCACAGCTGGTAAACAGAATATTTGATATTCTTACAATTTTTAGTACAGCTTGATGATTTTTACTGATTTATATGTTATGGAGTTGCTGATAGCTATTTTTAAGGTATTGTCTTTTTTATGTATTTGTTTATAAATGTGCTTATTACTTTACGCTTCTAGAGAAGTGTATTGAAGTGTATCTAAGTGCATTGAAGATCTATACTATGCACCATCTTACATTATAAA
Source organism: Pycnonotus jocosus (assembly GCA_013400435.1). Taxonomy (NCBI): domain Eukaryota; kingdom Metazoa; phylum Chordata; class Aves; order Passeriformes; family Pycnonotidae; genus Pycnonotus; species Pycnonotus jocosus. Next base: position 39,872 of record VWYP01011987.1, read on the forward strand.
ACCACATATTCTTTAAGAAACTGATGCTATCAACAACATTCCTTTCATTATTAAATTTTCATCTGGCTATCAACGCATTTCCATCCTCTTCTTCCTCCTTATATTCCACTTCCATGATGTTCCGCATTCTTATGCCATCTGAACTGCAGCAGTAACCTCCTTCTTTTGCATCTTAATAGAGAAATAAATGCATAGCATAAAAAGGCAGTTTTGAGGCCAGGCCTAGCACAGACAATTTAATCAATGTCATGAATTAGCATTTTCTAGTTGCTAGGAAATGCCACCTTGGAACATCTGACAGGCGGATGCACTTAGGCTTGCTCTCCACGACAGAAGAGGTTAATTTGATTCCAACCACTTGCCAATAAAAAGGGAATCTATTTGTACTCCCATGGCCAGCAACAGCAACAAGACTTTTCTCATAGCATTTCTTCTCAGATGCAGGGCTTTATTTTCATGAATTGTCTATTAAATACATGTGTTACTTGGTATCTGAAATGCACAGCTACCATCTTTAAAATTAAGAGAGAAGGCCCCTCAGATTATATCACCATTTGTCAAAGGGAATAACCTCTCCACATCTACAAGCACTGTTCAGCTTTCCTTGGTATTTACTTAATATAAAATTTTTCAGAACACCTTAAAAATAATCACCAGACTGGTTAGGGTGAATTTCCCTGTTAAATTGTATTTATATTCATTAGTGTATAACAAAACTGCTTTGGAATATATCTTTCCTTTTATTAGAGTATTAAAGAAAATGAAGTTTGAGGCTTTTGAGAAATGAAACCCTGTTTAGGACTATCTAATGAATTTACCTGAGGCATTAGAACTTCCCAAGAAATTATTAATCCTATTTTTTAAAAATTAGTCTAGGTGTTATTAAATCAAGAACTGATGTAATAAAGCCACCTGCTATATTTTCTCTAGTGGAAAACTGTATATAAGTGAGAAACATGTATCTGTGTGAGAAACATGCTAAGAGTTTTCTAGATGTGTGCCAAATATGGTTGCTGAAATCCATACAAATTCCGATATTTTCCTATGCCAAACAATCTAGACACTGAGAGGTAACACCAAAAACATCTCAGAAAAAAAGGATTTAAATGCATGAAGTAAATTGTTCAGAACTCAAGCTAAAAAGCTAACTGAGAAAAATAGTGTATTTCAGACCTAAAGGTTGAAATGCAGATGCACAAATATCAGATGGAAAGCTTTTAGGGCAAAGATTTATTGGTAGGATGACTGGACTTTCTCTTTGTACATCTCTGCTTGAAACCAACCTTCTTACAAATGAGGAGTGACCTATAAATAATGTCCTTTGGCTGCATTTTTATGTTCTTTTCATGTTTTAATTATACCAGTTGTCTTTTACCAGTTTCACATCAGTAGCAAAACACTGCTTTCTCATAAATGTGAAATGCAGTGTCACAAGTGTGACTTTGGAAAATAAAAAACCTCAAACTTCAGCTATCTTTTGCCAGTGAATTAAAACTCAGAGATATGCAGGGTCCAGTCCTACTGTAGTTATTCAACACCTTTGACCATTGACTTTAATAAATGGCAGTTGGTTGATTGAGGGGAAAACACAAAGTCTTGTTTCCATTGTGAAGAAAGAAACAGAGTAAGAAGGAAAGCAAGAGAAGGAGAGAGGAAGGGACAGAGTGAAGAAGAAAGCGGCTGTAATGGACTTCTGGTGGCATCTATAGCAGCCTTCTACTGAGAGCAAGGCCAGTTGCAAATCCAGGTTGTTCATGGTATAGTCCTGCTGAGTTTTGACTACCTATCTCCAGCACTGTGGAACCCACAGCAAGGAACCTGTCACAGTTCAACAGCTCAGCACTCTGAACCACCCTCAGAGAGAAGTTCCCCAGGTGGGGACACCATATTCAGGATGAATGTGGGTTTCTTCAAATGTGCCATCCCATGCAAGTTCTTCAAGCGTCAGAGCAAAGACCGGTGCCCACTGCATTCACTGAAGCCTAGTAAAAGCAGATGCAAGTGTCAAGAACTGCCTTGGGAAAAGGTTAAAGATGAGTTAAAGATGAGCTCATAAAGAATACAAATATAATAAAGAAAGTTATTATTAAGGAGAAAATTATAACATTTCCAGAGTAAAACAAGAGTGGCAGGGTTTGTGCTAGTACATAAGAAGAAGAGCAGAGCCCCACCCAGCACCTGCTGATTCACCAGCAGAGGAAAATGGGGCTCATTTGGCTGTAATTGTCACACCATCACTACTCTTGGGATTCAACTTAGAGATTAATTTTAAAGCATCAGTTAACCAGGATTCATGTCCAAGATCCTGTCAAACTACAAGGACATGATCTTCAACCAGTATAACCTGGTGTAACTCCACTGAGGACAGAGAACAGCTTGGGGAGGAACCAAAATCAAAAATGACCTGACGGAGATCATCAAAACCCAGTATAAATTAATATTTGCATATTCCATTAACAAAAATAACACACGCTCAAAGGCTCTGGAAGAATTTAACACTTTGAAGCTGCTGGTCTGCCCCATTCAGAAGAGGTTTTCATATAGGGAACTATAAAGATTTTTTGAATCAGTTTGTTCTGTCCAGAATAGTTGCTCAATAGGGACAAAGAGTGTGGGATATGGATTGGTTTTGCCATTCAGTGAAATTCTCTCTTTTTTTTTGTTTCTTTTCATATGACAATCTGTTTACAGCCAAGAAGCTTGGAAAAATATATTAATTTTGCGTATTTTCCCAAGGAATGTTTGGCTGAATGAAATAGCTCCCTGCTGTCTGTCAAGCTAGTGAAGTCATTCTGAACCTATTAAGACAGGTGCTGAAAAGGTATCCTGAATATCTATTACAAAGAATTGAAATATTTCTTTAATAGCTGCATCTTCTCTAGCATTCATTATTTACAGTTCCAACTCATTTCTCTGAAAAATTATTCCTAAAGTAATAGTGTGCCATAAACCAACACCCTCCTCAGCAGATGCCACAAAAGCCTAATGGTCACATTATGGAAGCAGAGCATTGCTAACACAAGAGCAGGTCAAATAATAACACATGCAGTAATGCCTTGCATTCCTGAAAATCCTACAGCCACTTGGAAAATCCAAATTTAATGTTAAATACAATGAATGTTTTCTAATCTTCAAAGCATAGCTAGATCAGATTAAAAAACATAAGCAGAGGTGATGAAACAAGTTGTAAATAAAAGTTACTTCCAAAGCAAAGTCTACAGAATGCAAATGGAGTGCATTTGCCCTATGCATGTAGTCTGGAAATAAACCGAGATGTGAGCAGCACAAGGCCTTTACTTCCTGCTGTATTTTCAGAGTGGTCTTATGAGAACAAAGATAGGTGAAAAGTTAATAAACCTGAAAAGAGCAAAGTTTTTATACAATTCTGGTAGTAGCAAGAGGGAGGATTTTAGCAACCCACCTGTCAGGAAAAAAAAATCAAATTATATCTAGACACTGAAATGACAAGGTGAGCACAGAGGCCCTTATGAAGCATCAGCTAGACATGGACCAGATATATGTGATACTCAAAGTTACATTGAGAAAGAGAAATCTGGAATGAGAAAAGCTGAAAGAGAAAAGCTGGAATGCAATGTGCTGTACTTTAAATGAGGCATTGAAAAAATATTTATTCTGGGTATGTGTGATGTGAGTCAGAGGTCAAGCAAAAGCTGAAATTATACATTTTGTTGTTGTTACAAGGAACTGAGTATTCCACCAAGGGAATAAAAACATGCCATAGAAACAGTGAGCAAAAGGAAAAAAAGCAAGCTATAGAAAGAGCAAGGGGTCAGGGAAGGAGCCTGGCTGAATATAAATATGGGGAGGAAATATAACCAGACTGGCCATATGTCACTCCCATAAACCCACCAAGACCAGCTTACCAGGTGCTTTCTATAGAGGAAACAACCACTGGATGGCTGGAAAGGTATCCTGTGCTCAGTGCCACCACCTGAAACAGCATCCCAGGCCTTGAAAAGCAAGTCATCCTAGAAAGAATTAAGTCAGTCAACAGGACTCATTTCTAAAACAACCTCATAGACATAGACAAAAAACAACTTCATAGACAACTGGGCTAAGAAACACAGCACTGAGTATGTCACATTCCTTACCATACAGTAGCCTCCAGAAAAATTAAATAATACTGTCAATGGTCTCTTAAGACTGCACTGAAAGCAATGGCTGGTGGGGTCTTCAGACACTGAGATTTGCATTTAGCAAAGGCCACCTGGCCAGCCAGGACTTTCATAACCTGAAACACCATAAACTGTCAGATCTGTGCACCTGTTCTTCCTTCTCATGGAAGATTTTAATTGCTTATAAAAACACCTTTTGTGACTTCTCCTCTTTTATTTGAGGAAATTGAAGTTTTTCTTTTCATTTCTGCCTAATTTTGGCAGCTCACATTCCATGATCCATTCAATTTCCTTCACTGTCTTCCTTTGCAATTACTTTCCCTCACTATGTAGAGTATAGATTAATAGCTTCTTTCTGTCTAATAGAAAAATTTTTCCCTGAGTTACAGTATCTATAGATTGTAAAATTCAGCACTATCAAACTAAGTAGATCAAACTAGGTATTGTGGTTGGGTGGTTTTTGTTCTTACAAGGAAGTTATTTTCTGGTTTGTTGCTAGTGAAGGGTTGAAGTTCAAAATTGAAGCTGCTTTTAAGAGTCTTTTGTCATCAAAGAAAAGTCAAGACTCCTTCACATTTTAGTCACTGCACCAAGCCAACTGGCACAGTCATTTTGGGAGCCAGGATGTTGCCTTTTCTCAGAGTGTGAGGTTGCAGCCTGTTATGCATGAGCATGGAATTTTCCCATAAAAACAATGTGTGATTCCTTCGACTCCTTGGCCTTCCCCCTCCATACATATCTGTGACATCCCTCTGATGCCTCCAATCTGCCAGAAGCTGTCACTCACAATGGTATCCCTCAAAAAAAACACTGACAGTAAATGTCTCAAAAGAAATTAAGAGGTTAAGTTTTGCAAGTAAAACTGTGCAGTCCTGTATCCACCTATCACAAAGGAGGTACAAGCTTAGGAAATATTTTTGGGGGGATTTTCTGTGGTTTGCTGCTGTGAGGGTGGGAATTAAGAAAACCCAAATGTTGGTGACAACACCTTGGCTTCCAGTGTCTTTTCTTGTTTCCCATGTAGACTACCCCCAAGCTCATCAGTCCAGCCTGAGACAGAGCAAGGAGCTGCAGTGAAGCCAACGTGAATCCAACTTAATTGGCTGCACTAAAACCCCATCAAATCTGCCTTGCAGCCATTGGCCTGAGCTCTGGAAAGCAAATAAGCAAAGAAAACAGTAAAGGGAGAGACAACATTTATCTTTAAAAGTAGAACCCAGGAGGTTTCTCCCCACAAGAGCATCTTCCTCTAAGTGTGCTCCTTCTTCTGCCATTCCTCATTAGCACAGTTAGTGGGGGACAGAGTCCTGCTGGTAAAAGCAAGGGCTTCTGCTCAGTGGCCTAGAGGAGCCCACCAGGAGGTAAGGCCTCAAAATCAATGTTCACTCCGACATAAAAAGCAGCAAAAAGTCCTGTCCTGTCAATATATGCTGGGGGAGGCCAGGCTCCCAGTGTTTAACTCCTGGGTTTTCTCATTTGTGTTTGCTCCTGAACATCTGAGATTTTAGAGATATATGTGGAAGCACAGCACTGACATATAGGAAAAGAAAACAATCAATACTGAGCTTAACCTGACATGAAGAATATACAGCTCATTCTCTTTTAGTCTCTTGGTTTATCTCACACTGTGGGAAAAATTAGTATTTCAAATTAATCCAACAGCAGGTCAACAGTATTGAAAACCAGAATGTTTTCAGTCAGAGCTTTTGGAGTTGGAGTAGATGGGGCTTTACCTGTGTTACAGTTAAAAACCATATGTTTTCCCCTCTTATATAACAGCAAGTCCAATGCCAGAAATCTAGCACTGTGTTTGTAACATACAGCTCATTAATACAAAAGCTATGAGGGAATTGAGCCCCTTTATGTTATTTGTGATTTTTTTTTAGTCTTTCTAGAAACTAGAAAGTCTATGATTTTTCCTCTTTGTTCCACTGAGAGAAAGAAATGTATTTGGAAAACATGCATAAGAAAGTTGTTCCATATAGTAAAACATTCACATAAATGAATACCTAAATTTCAGTAAAACAGTGGCATCGAAAACATTTTTCACTCATCACCATGTATTGTATGATAAACAGGTATTACCTTAATTTGAAAGTCTGCAGAGCCAGCCTCAAGTATTCAACTACCTGTATACTAGAGCAAAGAACACCTCAAACTTCTATGGGAATATAATGATTGACTGATGAAAGACTGTTTCTTCTTAATGACTCCATTCCCATGAGAATGTCCAACCAATTTTCTAGGAATTTCAAAGCTAGGTACTTTGTTGGTTTCTTCATTATTTTTCAAGGTCCCTGGCTGTTATTGATCAGTCCAGGTGCTTCCTAAGATTTCAACCAGACATTTTTCCACAAAGTCAAAGTCATAAAAAGTCAACAATGACAAGGATATTTGAAATTATTTAAATCCTTCCCCAATCCATCATGTCAGAAGGCAAATCTTATTTACATATCATCCTTTGAAGGAATGCAATTATGTCATTAATCAAAAGCAAACCTTGAAGGCAAACCTGCTCTGTAAAAGATCCTTTTTTATCCTTCATATTTATAGCTCTCAAGAGAGAGCATGTTGCCTAGGAATAGAGTGGGCTGATTAAAAATAAAGTCAAGGAGCAAGCTACCATATTGCCATGGGATTGTGACTCATTTTACTGTGTTGGACATTCTTTTCCAATACATAACCTTACAATGAAACCATTTTCTAGGATATTCTGTTCTCCTTTTCTTTGTGCAGTAACTGCACTTGACACACAGTGACTGATTTGAGGTCTGCCCCACTGCTGGGTTTTAGGGTATGCTTCCACTGTTAATGTTGTAATTGAAGCAGACATGCAATAATTTAGTGACTATGTGATAAAATTCTGTCATTTCAGGGTTTAATGCTGCTAGGAAAAAAATACTGGATGTGTTGTCATTTGTAACATTCACGTGATAAAAGCTCCTCAAATCTTCATATACCTCCTTCTATTCATTGCTTAGAAACAATTCTGTAACAAGGACTCCAGGTGTTTAAATTTGTTCTTGCAGGAAGACAAGCAACAAAAGATAACAAAGGATTTCTCATTGGTTCTGTACAGTAAATAAAGAGCACTTTGATAATTTTGTGGGATCTGAAGAATGTGGAAGATCCACTCAAATTCATTGTTGTGATAATTAACTTTGGTAAAGATGTTTTACTTTTGATTTCTTCATCATACCAGCAAAAGTAAAATATTGCCCCAAAGTTAGGAGAGTCATCAGCAATATTATTTTTATTAAATACTACAGAAGCAGCAAAAACATTTTTAGGAAATTTCCCTAGGATTGATGCACACAGTCTATGGAAATTCCAGTTCTCTTCATGGATGTTCCCCACAGCTCCACTCTTTTTATGCTTTTTGACGGACTCATGACTATAAAGTCATATGTGACTTTAGTATGATCCTCAATATGAAAATCATTAATTCAACCTATTTTTTTTCTTATTGTAACAGCAGTTTTCAATCATATTTGTTCAGTTTTGCAGCCAAAACACAGGCTCTCTGGAACAAGGCATAAAGAAAGCAATTACTAAAATGAAGATTGACTCTTACAGTGCTAGTTGATTTGTTTTCAACAAACATTTGGAAAAAAAATGTAAGATGAGATGCATTGGATTTGCCTGAGCTTTGCACTATGTTTATAATAAGTTTACATTTTTGGGTAAGAATTTGCTTTTTTTTAGGTGCTTATAATAGCAAACAGCAAACACCACACTGCTCTATAAAATGAGGATCATAAACAAAATAATAATAGCAATGTGCCCCCTCTGCAGAGGTCTAGCACAGGGCTGAAATAATACTTCTAAACTTCATTCCCTGGCAATGCATCTAGGGAAAGAGGAATATCAAGGTTGCCCTAGATTAATTTTTTGTGATTCTAATGTTTGCTGGATGCCATTTCTTGGAGATTTAAAGAAGCAGCTACAAGCAAAAACAACTCTCTGCTTTAATCTATGAAACCCTAAGGATAGCACACAGGTACAAAGCTGACTTGAATGTGTACTTATTGAATTTTTCCAGATTTTAGATATCTTGACAATCAAAGAACCAATTATGTACTTTACATCATTTCCAAAAGAATGTTAACCCCTCTTTACCTTCTACACACTACAAGCTGACTGACAAGAAAGGCTGATAATGTTCTTCTCCATATCTGCCTGTGAAAGTTGGTTTGGCTGAGCAGAGCACACCTGGCTCCACAGCTGAATGAGGGAAATGTGTGCACATGTACATGTGTGATGATGGTGGTGATGATAGTGACAAAGATCAGAGTTCCCCAATAAAAACTGCTCCAATGGAAAACTTTACATGAGCTGAGGCTCCCTGTTGAGTATGCAGCAGCAATTCAAGGAGTGCTCTGCATAGTAGGTAATTCAATTTCTCACAATATAACTATGCCACCTCAATGTGGCCCCTGTAGAGTGATCATGAGACCTGACCATGTCCAATATGGCATGACTGTATTATCATTTATTCAATTATGATTATTATTCCTCTGTATTATCAGAGCCAAAGCAGGCTTTTTGACCAGAACAGCTAGTTCTGGCCTCACACTGTTGCCACTCCCTGCTGTGCTGGCTTTCAGCAGGGCACAGCAAAATAAGGCAACTGAGGGCTATTAGCCTTCTCAATCTCTTTTTAATATCAGCCTACACTTACAGATAGCTGCTAGGTCTTTTTGTGTAGATATTGTGTTTTCCACTGACGTAGCTGGTATTTGACAGAGCTGTTGAAATTGAAACTCCAGCACTGGTATTTTGTTGTTTTTCAGTTCTGAAGCATGTTTGTAATACACCGTCCATCTCTGTTAAGGTAACAGCGTGGAAATGCAATAACACACAACACTTCCAGACCATGTTTTTGTGGATTTCTGTCAGTCATTGATGCCTAAAAGTGGCATTCCAACAGGCGACAAGACTGCAGTGTCTTTCAGAAAACTGAAATTACAAGTAAGCACTTTGAACTCAGGCACTGTGAAAGAGCTGCTGCTAAAGAAAGATGCTGTGTGACTGTTGTGAGAGCATTTTTACCACCCGGGTTCTTCTTATAGTGATATTTCACTAGCTCATTTCCATGTCATTCAAAGTAGTGTGCAGTTGCATAGCACTATCATGTCCTTCAGGCATCCTACAGTCACACCTCACTCTGTGTGCTGGGAAGTGAAATCACTGTGAGAAACCAGGCTTATAATGTACTGAAACTTCTGAGATGTTAAACAATGTTCAGATGCTCTTCTAGAAATTCTTACCTGTGACGATGTTTGGGGTTAGAATTTTTTTTTTTCCTTTTCCTTCTCACTCATAGAATTTTTCCCCATACATTGCTAGGGAACTAATTACTGGGTACTTATGGGTACTCAGGCAGAACAAAGGGGTAAGAGGAGGAGCTGGCTACCCCTTTTGTCTCTCCAGGAGTGTCTCTCAAAGGGGGAGGCAACATGAGCTCTTTGAGGCAGATAAAAGACAGAGGAAGAGGCAGTTTCACAACTTCTTTCTCTCTCTGGGCACTCATCAGAGAGGACACAGCAGGGCTGGTTTTTGGAGTTTTTTGCTTGCTGCAGGAGAAGTTCCACTGTCACCTGAAAATGTCCAGTCCTGAGAAAATCTACCATCTCTGCTTGGTGTGACCTGCATCTCCCCTCTGTCTGCCAGGGGCATCCAGCCTCCTGCCTGCAGGGGCACCGAGACCAAACTGCCCTGGGTTTTGGGAGGCAAGGCTTTTCAACGTTCTTGGTACTGGTTTGTTATTAATGTTGTAGTTGTTGGGGTTTTTTCCTTTGTTTGCTTTGTTATACATACTAGTAAAGAGCTGCTATTTCCTATTCCCATAACTCTGCCTGAAAAAAAGCCCCTTTTAATTTTTTTTTTTCTAAATTATAATAATTTGGAGGGAGGGGATTTGAACTTTCCAGATACCTGTCTTTCAAACCAAGACAGACAGCAATGCTTTGCTTTGGACAGGGGTTGAACAGCCATAACTGTGGTCTCTGTTTCTCAGATAGTGCCAGCAACCAAGGTAGCCAACTTTCACATCCTAAGTTAACACTGCAAGTTCCTGTAAGATAGCCATTAGGTTGAGAGGAATTTCTGAATATGGTTTTAGCAGACTACATTTTGCATATAAAACTTATTCATCACTTTTATATGTGAACAGAATCCTGCTATGATTGTTTGATTGATTGATTGATTGATCTCATCTTGTTTTGACAGAGATGTTGACAATTGCTTAACAAAAATCCTTGGGCGCCCTTCAAGGCCATACTAGGTGAAACAGCCAGCAGTGGTGATCTCATTTATCAGCTGCAGTAGTTCTGTGGGGAACTTTTGCATATTGGATAAGGTTGCCCATATGCAATATGCATCTTTCATGTTGAAATTCAGACACAGTTCTTTTAATCCCAATCTCTGCTGACTCTATTTTACCTTCCTTTGGTGTTGCAGGAACCTAAAGCTATGTTCTCTTTTCCTCAGACCTTTCATTTTTCATTTGCTCAGAAGTTACAATATCCAAGCCCAGAGCAGACCACCAGGCAGTGCAGACCAAAACCTCCAGCTTGTTTGTTTTTTATTCTGACACAGGGGGAAAAAAAAAGGTGGGAGAGCTCTGATAGGTACATTGACTTTATCTTCAAAGGACCCTTCCTGGCAAGCAGTGCTGTATCTAGGAGAAGGGAAATGGGTTGTGGGAAGACATTGATAGCCCGCATTAAAATGTAGCAGGAGAAATTCTTTCTTGTTAGCAGACTGCCAATGTGGAAGATATTTCACCTACAGGTCTTACGCATCGAGAAACAGAGAGAGCACATGTAGTGCAAGACAGTTGTGTTCTGCTCTAGTGCGTTGGAAGCACATTTATCAGGAATACTTGCCTGTTTGACAAGAGGAACGCTTCAGTGAATACAACACCAGTCAAAACAAAGCCACTTTGAAAATCTACAGTAAAAATCTCATTAGTGAGGTGTTTAAGGAATGAGAAATGTCTGAAACTGGTGATGCCCTTCTGCCCAATGAGAAATGCACACAGGATGCTAGAGTATTTTTGAATGAGTTCCTAAAACCAGATTAGAAAATTTTTTCTAAAAGGCAAAGCACTATGTTAATAAACATATATTGCTGAGTAAGGGAAAGACTAAATAGTTTTGTAAAAATAAGAAAAAAAGTCGACTAAAATAGTCTCCATTGCCCTAACTACTATAATTATATATTATATGACAATTTCTTACCTTTCATACTGAAATAATTTTGAATAATACTGTAAGGGTGAATAATAATTTTGAATAATAATTGCGAGGGTGCAAGAAATATATTATGAAAACACAGTCGTTTTGAGAACTGAACTTATATTTTTTGTCAAAAAATAACTGTAGTGACAGGTTTGTTAAAGAAGGCTATTTTCCTGAAAAGCACATTGACGTTCTTTCATCAAACTGCTGTTCTTTAGTTGGCTACTACTGGTGTGGATACATCTGTATTGTCTCCTTTGTGCTCTCACATGACATCTGCATGGCCCTTCCTCACACATCATACCCGCTAGCTTTGGTTACTCTGGCTGCTGAGAGACTTTTAAGAAAAAATTAGCTCATTTTGCAAAATTCGTGGGCCTGAGTGAAAGGAGCAGCTAAGCAGATTGATGTAGGTTCAGATATTTGCTCCCAGGACTATTTCTGCACTCTAGTGGAAGGAAACATTAGTACAAAACTAGAACGACAAGTACACATAAGAAGCTGGAGAGGGACTACTTACAAGGACAGAAAGTGATAGAAAAAGGGGAAATTACATTAATCTAAAAGAGGAGAAATTTAAGTTAGATCTTAGCAAGAAGACCTTTTCTCAGGGGGTGGTAAAACACTGGAACAGGTTGCCCAGAGAAGTTGTCAGTGACCAATCACTGGAAGTGTCCAAGGGCAGGTTGAATTGGGGTTTGAGTAACCTGGTCTAGTGGATGATGTCCCAGTCTATGGCAAAGGGTTTGGAACCAGATGATCTTTAAGGTTTTTCCCAACACAAACCACTCAGTGATTCTATGAAAGTGCGTAGTGATGGGAAAAAAAATATACCAGTATATCAGCAGTCAGCTTGTCAAATGCATAACAGAATTTCTTGGTGTCCTAGAGCTGTATTTGCATTCAGGTATGCACCTGAATTTGCTCATTCTAGGGAGCAGCATTTATTGCAGAAGGTCATCCATGTGGTAGGACAAACAAACTATCCACTCTATCAGCCAGTCACTAGGACTAGGGTGTTTTGGAAAGCAATCCAAGAGAGTTTGTGCTGATCACACTCCACTGGTTCAGCTGTGATTTGTGCTGTGAAATGACTCCTTTTCAGGATAAATGGTGCTTAGTTAGAAAGAGAAAAAATGGGCAACAGGAGACAGCACTAAATAAAACTCCATATTCATTTCAGGCCAGTAAACAAAAATAAAGAGCTCTTGACTGTGATGAATCTGTATTTTTGCACCAATTTTAGAATAGGGGGGTGGGAAGGAAGATGTTCCACTGAATGGCACTGGTCTTCCTTGAACCTGTCTTTCTTTTAATTAAGATGTTCCACCAAGCACTGTGAAGCATGGAATTCGATCAGCTGCTTTAAAAGGGAACAAAATGAAGCATGAAACAACCATGTAGAGTCAGCTTGTGATTTCAGCTTGAGAGAAAATGATAGGGGTGGCAATTTGTGTGAAAAAGAAAAAAAAGCTGCCACTACAGCCAGAATTTAGCAGTCAGGAGGCATAGGCTACGCTAGCAGCCTGAGGGCATGGAGAATTAGGGAACATGTTCCTTGGAGCTAAAATTACCACCCCATAACAATTTTCTAGGGCTCTATTCTCAGATAGCCATTTCTCCAGAGATGTAACAAACAAGCAACATTCACATCCACAGTTGCATGTGTACCTGTTTATAGGTGCATGTGGGCTACAGCAGCTAAAATAGTTCCTTTCTGAATATTACATTAACCTTTTGCCTGAAAATGTAAGCTGTCTTGTTTTCCTTAAATTCAACCTTCCTTTCATTGAATTTGTGCATTATATTTAAAGTTGGTTTTATGGTGTTGTGTAATTTATTGTGATACCAGGTACAATGAAATATCAAAGATTTGTGACTGTACATTTATTGATCTGTCTACTGTTCGGGTGTCAAATAGAATTAGATCCCATGGCATTTCTAAATATTAAACAAACTATCAAATTTAGACTTGCAGACATTCTAAAAATGCTGTAATATATTTACCAACTCAAAGATCTCAATCCTTTTGGTAAGGCCATATCAGCATAACAACAAATTTGGGGGAAAAAAAAGGCAAGAATACATTTTTCATGCTGATGAAATATAGAAGTTCATAAAAGTAATTTTCTTGCAGACAAAAAATTATTGGTGAAAGAAAAAATTGCATATAGATTTTAAGTATCCACCATTGATCAATCTGGTCATAGAGTCTTAGGTTAACATTATCACTGAGTAGTGACATCACAAATTCATCTTCACACTTTAGGTTTGTCACAGGGTCATTTTCTTGCTAAAGAATGTGGAGGATTACAATGTTGTATGAAGGGAGAAGAATCCAAGCCAAGCCAATAAAAGGCCAAAGTCAGTGCCCAGGGGGAAAATGAATGAGATCCATTTACTTTTTTGAAATATGAAACAGGTCTGTAACATAGCAATACATTAATTTTCTTTAGGGTAGGGGAAGTGAGAGACATACAAAGAAAATATTCATGAGCTCGATCACTCACAGACACATTCAGATTAACAAAGATAGATTTCTCCTGGGAGTTTTAATTTACAAGGCACTGACATTTTGCCTTCAAATCAACAAGCTTAGGTTTTCGTATTGAAGCCTGAGAACCTTTTTACATTTTCTTCCTGTTACACTCACTTGAAGGATCTACACTTTCTTCAAATAATCATGGAGGAGAAAAAAAGGACTATAATATGAAGGGGGGAAAGCACCTTATCAAACCTCCTACTTCACACACTAAGATAATAAATATCCCACGTAATGAGAAGACCGTTCTGGATTTAGGATTAGACATTTGCACACTGTCAGATTTCTGAAATGGAGTCTGCCAATGTAGGGGCCACACCAGGTCGCTGCACTAGCACATTCACGCCTAGAAGGATGCTTCAATCAAGCACAAGCCCAAATGACTAAAGGGAAAATTCTAAATTGATAGCTCTAAAGGTCATGAGGAACAAATTCAAGTTGGGAAGGAAAGTAATCAAAACGGCTCACTACAGAAACATTGTCATTCCTCAGCTTAATGAGTCCTTTACAAAAGTAAATGAGGGGAGAAGGATGAAAGTAATTGCTAGTTATCTGTTGAGCTCACAGTGATTTTGGTGCCTCCTAGGATGGCATTTGGTAGAATGGCTAGCTATGATTTGGAGGAAGGTGTTATTGTTGATTTTCATTTTGATTAATCCTTCCCTGGTTTAAACCATAGAACATGACCTCTTCAGTGAACTATAACATCAGTATAGTTTTACTCGAGTCAAAAAGAGGAACAGTGGCCATTTTCCATACCTTCCTCCTCATTCCTTTTCTTTTGTTTGGGGTTCTCTTATTGCTTGGATTTTCATGTGCATTAAAAAGGGTAGAAAATACAATAGATATTGGAAATAACCTCACATGAATGTCTTTACAGATAAATAACAGTGACTTGTTATAATTCTTGGACTTAGCCTTGTTTTGATTAGAAAGAAAAAGGCAGTTTGTCGCTACATACAAATAAATACCTTCTATGCCTTCTCATTTGGTTTGACATTATGCTGTTCTTACTTCATCAGACTGTTCAAGACTGAGACTAAAATGAAGGAAGAGAACCACAAGCTATTTTAGCTTCCTGAGAAAAGAAGAGCTATCAAACATTAAGGTGCATGGGTATTTATCTTTTCTCATGCTTCTATTGACAGATAAAATTTATTTGGTTTAGCTATTTTCATTTATTCAGAGAAGTGGCTAATGCAGAATGAGACAGCTGAGAAATTCTTGACAGCACTTGTCGGAACCCAGGGCATCTCTTTGGCTTCCCTAGGAACTCAGGGGAACCCTGACCAAATAGTCTGGGAACTGAACAAGAAGGATTGACCCCAGTACAGGGTGTTTACAGCCCTGTCCAGGGGGGTGAACAGGGGGGTTTCAGTTCTGTCCGTGGGGGTCACAGACCATGGCACAAGGCAGAGATGAATTACAAATCTCAAGAGAGTGAAACCCAGTAGTTTAGCTTATCACTGAGTGAGAAATATGTAGTTTTAGGTTTTCGTGATAGAAGTAGATGGAGACAAGATGGAGATTTTAGGGCGGTTCCTAAGGCTTTTCTTCTTCTTCTTCACCTCCATTTTCTGATGTGATGTTAGCACAATGTGGCTTGTGGAGATTGGGCCAAGTGGATATGGTGTGTTTGGTGTGGATGGTGGACATTGGTAGGAAATGGTAAACAATATGTTCGTAGTAATCTGTATATAAGGGGACAAGCTTTTGGGGGACAGAGAATTCCCTAATGGCTGGTGTTCAGAGCAGTCCTCGTTGAGGACAGAGTGAACTATGAGATAAGAAGAAAGAATAAAGATCATGATAGACCTTGGAGAAAAAACTGAACCTTGAAGCCTCTGTCTCTTTCTTGCGTCTGCCCCGAAACATCCAGGAGGGCAAAAAGACTCAACTACCTGAATATCGGAAATCGTAATCCGATAAGCACTGAAGTTCTTTGTTAGAGGTAAATCTTCAGCTGGTATATGCTGGCAAAACAGTAACAAAATAGTGGAGCAAGACCAGCTTCTGCCAGCAGAAAGGCCATAATTTCTACAGATAGAAAAGCCTTACTCAGGTTTTCCTGCCTGAAGGTGCTACCACTTCTCTATGCTCTGCAGTACTTTTTACCATATGATGTGAGTTAATGACTGCACAGGGTGCAGGAAAGTTGCCTGGAAGCAATGGCAAGGCCCTGATGAATTGTTTTGATGAACACTGTGCTTGCTTTCCAATCTAAGGTTCAAAAATTACAATTTAAATACTAAAAAGTTCTCACAATGGTGGGCACATCTGTGCTGTTTCTGAGTTAAACTCTGGTGGAGAGCAATATAGCATTTCTTTTGCCTTAATTACAAGTGGCATCATCTTCTTTCTAAGCAGGTACACACAGATGAGCCTTCTCCAATGGCATCATAAATTTTTTGACATGTAAGAATGACCTTTAAAAGTGAAAAAAAAAAAAAGAAAAAAAGAGAAACCTGACAAGCCCTGCAAGCTGCACACCATTTACACAAGAACTCTGTAGAATTTACTCTACCTGTGCCATCTGCTTATGCTGGTGTCTAGAGGGCTGCATCCGTCGAAGAAAGGGCAGAGTTGACAGAAAATGGCTTTTGTCAGTTCAGAAGAAGATTCATAAAAATAGTTGGGACTTTTTCAATCCGAAGTCACACACCTCCTCTTCTTGGATAAGGTCAGAATGACACCTGATGGAAAAAAGGAGTGGCATTTCATGAGATCTCAGTACTGGAAAAGTCCCTCTCCATGTCAATTTACAATGACAATTCAAACACTACTGTGAAGCCTGATTTCTGAAATAGCTCAGTACAAGCTCATCAAAAGAAATTTAGCTGACAAGGCTTTTAGTTATTGTCCTGAATTTCATTAAAAATACTCAGAGGTGTACATCTACCAAGCCATAAACATTGCTATAACAAAGCCCAAAGTGAAAAGAGGCAAAACAACATTTTTGGACGTTATCAGGTTAGATATTTTGACGCTTTTGAAACAAAGTGATGCATCCATAGTGCTGAGAGAGCTGGTGGACACCACAGAAAGGTGCTTCATAATCATCTTTGAAAGGCCATGGAGATCAAGAGAGGTGCCTGAGGACTGAAAGGAAGCAGATGTCACCCCAGTCTTCAACAAAAGGCAAGAAGGAGTACCCAGGGAACTACTGACACATCAGCCTCACCTAAATCCCTGGGAATGTGATGGTGTGCCTTATTCTGGAGGCCACACCTACCCACAGGGATGAAAAAAAGGTGATCAAGAGTAGTCAGCATGGATTCACTAAAGGCAAATCCTATTTGACCAACTTGATTGCCCTCTACAAAGAGACAACTACCTGGATGTAGTGGATGTTGTCTAGTTCAGCTTCAGCAAGGCTTTCAGCACTGTCTCACAACATCCTCATAGGTAAACTCAGAAAGTGTGGGTTGGATGAGTGGACAGTGGGGTGGATTGAGGACTAGCTGAGTGACAGATCCCAGAAGGTCATAATCAGTGGCACAGGGTCTAGTTGCAGGCCTGGCACAACTCATGGTGCTTCAGAAGCACTTAACATTTATGGCCACAGGAGGAGAGTCCTCTGACTGAGTTGATTAGCTTTAAGACAGTGTTAGTTAAAACAGCTAAAACACCAGACCTGACCTCTGCAACATGCTCTGCTTCCTGCCACTTGTTTAGTTCGCACCTAAAATCCCCATGTGAATAACCATGCACTAAAATCTTCCTCACCTCAACTGTGTTAATATCCTTAGTGCATTCATTTCTTTCATCTCTTTGAGTTTTTTTCTGTAACCAATCCTGTGTACATTTTCACAGCACAATCATTTTATTCAGATCCTTCCTAAAACTGTTATCCATGATGCAATGATCATAACCCATGCCCAAGTATCAACAGGCCTTCTTTTCATTCTACTTCTAAGAGTGGGATTAAGAAAATCGAAAACTGAAAAGGTAACACAAAGATACAGAAACCTCTGTATTAATTCCTTCCTCAAGCTTTCCCAGGGCACTTCATTTTATCTGTGTTGAGTTTTATGATTAATTCTCTCCATGTCACTCAAAATCTTTACTCATATTGAATGCAGTCTGAATATCTCACTGAAGATTAACAATATATAATAGTAGGTCTGTAAACAGAGACAGCAGGAATTTTGAAATATCAACAAGCTCACTGATTCCCAGGATTTTGTTTTGCCCACAGATATGCCAAAACTAAAATTACTTTTTCAAACTAAAAAAGAAAAAACTATTACAATCAGAGTTTGCTGCTTTAGATACTTATCACTCTAATACATCACAAGTGTCAGGAAGCATAGGACTCTGGAAGGCCAATCCCAACTAAATTTAAAGAGTAAGGATTTGAAATTTTTTGTCCAAGAAGTTTCTAGAGGATATCAGTTTCTAGAGGGCATTTGCTCTGGACTTGAGCAAATCCTGAGTTCATTAAATAGAATAATTCAGCTCTGTTCTCAGTTCTTTTCTTTCTTGATTAATTGTTCAGCTGTGGTTGGCCAATCAAAGTTTGGGTTGTGACTTCACTTGACCAAACACAGAGGTTGCAGAGCTTTTCTATCTGGCACACGATTGGGAGTTTCATTTCTTTTGGAGTGAGGCCTCCCATGAGCTGCTGATTGTTTAATTTCAGTAATTTTTTGTAGCTTCCCATAAACTGTCTGGTTCTGTCTCCCCCTGTGGGTTCTGGGCTGGGTGAGGCTGGGACCTCCTGGCACTGGGAATTCAGGTTGTCCTGGATGAATGCATATGACTTTCAATCTCAAAGTATGTTTTGAGCATGGGCTGGGCCACTCTGATATGCTGAATACAATTAAAAAGAAAAGGTTTGGCTCTTGTTTTATCTGGCGTCAGCCAGATAGATAGGGAAGGTATGATAGGTATGTATCATACCAATCACATTCTGGCAATCACATCTGGTCAAGGGGAAAACTAAATGTTCTTCTGATACAATCACAATAAATGTTCCAGAGTTCAATAACTTCACTTGATTGCTGACATGAGAGCCGATGTGCAAATGCTGTGGTAACCAGGAATGACATCAGTGGTGGATATGAATCTTTTGATTCCAAGTCTTAGCAAACCTGTGCAGACAGTCTTGCCAGGTGTGCCCAGTAACCCCATGCTGAGTCAGAGCACAAAGCCACTTGTGAATGTTGAGCCTTTCTGCAAATGGCTTGACTTGCTGTCACCTAAACCTGTTATTGGACTCTGGAAGGTCCAGTCCAAGGTCAGGGGCGTCTACAGTTGGACTCAATGAGCCTAAAGGTCTTTTCCATCCCAGCTGGGTCTATTGCTCTATGAATATCCTCGTACAAATGCCATCAGAGCCAACTGGGTTAAGGCTGTGTTTGACCTGTTATTCACACACAAGGAAGAAGTGATAGCACATGTGGCTATAGAAAACAGTTTGGGTTGCAGAGACCATGAAATTATGAACTTCGGGATGCAGAGGATGTCTGGGAATGAGAACTGCAGAGTTAGGAGTCTGACCTTGCAAACTGAATATTTAGAGAATTTCTGAGTGAAATTTCTTGGAAAGGAGCCATGAAGGAGGTGGGTGACTTGACCATTTGGAATGGTTTCATAAATAAACTTACTGAGAGCTCAGGAAAAGTCTATTCTGCTGGACAGAAACACTGGGAGTGTCAATGAAAAGTCCACTTGTCTAAATACAGAGTCCCTCCATGAAATAATATCCAGAAAAGAATCAGACAAGAAGTGGAAATGAGGATAAGCAAAAAAGGTTGTAAAAGCATAGTTCCAGCACTTGTGGACAACATCAGAAATGACAGTGCTCACATTAAGGTAAAAATAGGGATATATTGGGTAACAGGAAAAGATTTCACAGAATTGCTCTGAACAAAAGGTTGCAGAAGATATTTTGCCATTGACAAATGAGAAAAAAACAGACTCATAATGGCTGATACAGAAATGATTTTAGCCAAAGCCTGCTCCCAAACATCTCAAATACCAGCCTAGTCATGGAAACAGAGGGGCAACCGGTAGTGGAGGGCAACATTTTTAGTAAACTTGTAAGGAAGGTGGATGCATTCAGATCCATAGGGTCAAGGGGAATTTGACCAAGGATGTTAAAAGAGATGACTGGTACACTGCCTACCACCTCTGGAAAAAAAGGCTGTTGGAGGCGATCTCTAATGGTTGGGAAAAGGTAACAATATGCCCATCTTTAAGAAAAATCAGAATCCAGGAAACTACAGACACATCAGTCTTACCTGCAGCTCCACAAACAGAGGACAAAAGGCAATCAGAAATGGTCAGTGTGGACAACCAAAGATAAATTATGGTTGTTCAGCTCAGCCCTGCCGCCTTCTACAGTGAAATGGCTGTCCCTGTGGGTAGGGTGGGAGCTGTGCATGTCATACAGTTCAAATATCGTAACATTTTTGACATCAACAAGAGCCTCCTAAGCAGGAAGCAGCAATCTTGGGCTGCACAAAATGCTGAATGGGCAGCAAATGTGGCCAGAACATCAAATACAAAGAGGAAAGCGTCCATTTTGTGACTAGGTAGAAATATACTTCAGGTATCAAATGTGGGGCCAGTGTTGTTCACTTTATTTTCTGATCATGTATGCAATGATACAGGGAGTAGGTCCCAGAAAATGGTATCCCTAATGAAGAGGAGTGGCTGTCAGCCTAAAGCCCAGAGCTTTAGTCTGGAGAAGCTTGCAAGGCAGCTGAACCTCACAAAACTGTGTTGACATTTTGTGATTAGACTCATATATTGATTTTTATAATGTTAGGAAACTGTTGTTATTATTTGAATTCTGCTGGAATACATTACCAGCTTTAATATAAGTAATCATTTTGTTTATTGGTCTTTTTTTTTTTTCAGTTTAGATTGGACTTATTTTAAAAATGTAATTTTTTAACCATTTTTTTAAACCAAAATTAGACAGTCCTTTATGAATTTTCATGTATTTGGGTTTGTATCCAAAAGTGCTTTGTGGGTATTTTTTTTCATGCTTGAAGTACTATAATGAAGTTTTGGATTCATTTTTAGATTCTACACATCAAGCTTGCTCTTTTCAGAGACACCCAGTTTGGTCCATTCCTTCATGTAGCTGTCTACTGCCGCATGTCTAATTGGCTCCCGGTATGTCGAGGTGAACTTTTACAATGTCAAGCTAATTTTCGAAAATGTATGTTTCCTTTAGCACTGTCTCCAGCCTTGAGAGAGTGGACTGAATCTTGTATCAGCTGCCAATACTTTTCTGCATAAAAGAAAAATCAACAAGTTCAATAGTTTTGAATGGGTTGGTTTCCTGACCACATTAACTTGCCTTGTGTCTTGAAGCCAGAAAAGCATTTAGGCATGAATATAAATTTAAATGCATAAGAGTCATTCAGTAAGAGCTATAATCACATTCTTATCTTTTTTCTTTATGAGTTTAAGTGTGCTCTGGATTAAATGTAAACAAATATATGGGAGACAAAAACATTATCAAACGTTTTCAAACACTGTACAGAGTTTTTATGTGTTTTGTTATTGCTTGTGGACAGAGTACCTGATTTTCTTTCAACACATCTACATCTAAGAAGATGGAAATTTTCACTTTGAGAAGCATACCTTGTCTGAAGCATTAATTTCAGTGTCAACATCAATCACAGAATGTTACTCAAAGTGTTTTGTCATCACTATTATCCTCTAATTAGATCTCTCAATTTTCTTTCTTGTTATTCTGTTGGAAATTATAACAAGAAAAGTCAATGGTTTTTCAATTGATATTGTCACAAATTTCTTGGATAACATTAATCCCAATAAAAGTGTTGATTTCTTTCATGTCAGTTTCAATCAAGTTCTTTTCACCTTTGTTACAGGATCAAACCCACCTCACCTGTACCTCAATTTACTACAGCTGTAACTCATGACATTTTTACACTTCTGAGAGGAGCAGTCTTATTCCTCAGAGTTTTGTTTGTACTCTGAACGAGTTTCCTCTTTTATGTTTTTTTGTTATAAATGCCATATCTACCTCCTTGAGGTGATGGTTCAAATATTGTGAAATATTGTCACTCAGAGGACCACACTTTCAGTAAAGAGGAATTCATCAGATCATGAAGTAAACTTCCATAAGGAAAAAAGAATGCCATTATGCTTCTGAAATGGCATTCTGTATTCCAGCAGAGAGACTAGCATTTCCTTTTTCTATTTGAAGTGTGTAAGTCATGTGTGTATCTGTGTGCGTGCAGAGAAACACAGAGAAAGACATTGACATTTAAAGCCTTAACTTACCCTTCTTGTGATGTAAGCATTTATGTCATCACTGAAAGTATTGCACTATTTCAAAATTGTAAGAAAACACTCTAGGGAGGGAAAATCCTAACAGAAGTCAAAGCTTTTTGTGGATCTAAAGAGCAGAATATCATCTTAAACAGAAGATTATACTTTGCATAAAATGTACAGAGAGAGAGCTCTCGACAGTAGCATTGACTCAGAGAAACTACATACAGTTGAAAGACATGAAAGAGATCAAGGAAGATTAGGAGATAACATGGACAGCCTTGTAGGGCAAGCACTTTTCTCTCCTTCTGAATAGAAGAAAACTAGGAAATTCCCCTAAAATCATCTTTCACTGATCCCAGCATAACATTGGCAGCAGCCCTTGAAAAACTATATACTAATATCAAAAAGGTAATGATGCCCCTTTAGAAATTTCCATTTATAATGCCAAAATCTTGTTAAGAACAAGAAGAAATATATTAAATATTCAGCAATATTAACTAACAATGACAATTAATTTGGTTACCTAGGCTGTTTGATACAGCAAGGCTTTTTTAGTGGGACTTCAGGCATATCTAGCAGAGATCTCTGAAGTACTTTCTTTCTGGTATTTTGCCATAGCATGAGCACATAATGTGTATGAAACACGTCTTTCTTGTGTCTTCAAGACAAAACTGAACTCTGCTTTTGCTGTTGCAGAAGTATGGCACTGAGATGCAGACAGTAAACTCAGCGGATGTGTCTCAAAAATACCTACCTAGGAAGATCATCTCTTGGACACCAGTAGGATTATAATGCTTATTATTATGTACTTGAAACAGTTTAAAAACCAAGGGAAGTATAATTCTGCCTTACGTACCAATTAATCTCAGAAAGGCTCAGGGCTCTACACATATCAAGATGCTGTCACATCAGGATGCCCTGCTTTACCTTTTACTGCAAAGTAGAGCAGGCTGGGAGGCCTGATCCTCCAGGGAATTCTTGTGGATTATATAGCAGGTACTCGGGCCCAAGAAACTCCCAGAAAAGCTCTTTGATGAAAAGAGAGAATTCAATAAACCTTGAAATAGAAAACTTAGTTAGGAGTTATATAAATTCAAACTCATATAAATACAATATTTCTGCAGCTATTACTGAAAAATTGTGTTGTTTCCACATTTTTAGGAAGCATGCTGAAAAAAACCCCAGAGCATTCAGAGAAAAGCTGTGTCACTCTGTAACACAAAAGTCCAAAACCCTGCTCTATTTACTACTGGAAGAAAGTGATTAGGTTATGCCCCAGAGTCACCAAAAATGACATGTTCAGCAGCAGAAGTTTCAAGGTAAAAGGCCCAAGGCAAGATGTGTCATGCTGTTACCAGAGGTCTAGCTGCTGGGTATCAGGAAATCTGACAGATTTCTACTGCTCAAAGGGGCAGGTGACACAATTCTCTAGCTAAATCAAGTAGCCATACTAATTGTAGAGTTAAGATGGAGCCTTTCCTATCTCTCTAGTTTTCAGGGTAGTACTATAGGGTATATCGCATTCCCCAGGTGCACAACGTGTGTGTTTCACCTGTCAGTTCAAGAAGAGGTGGTGACCATCGGGTTGTCTTCCCTTGAGTGCTAACTGGTCATATGACATGAAAATTGCAGGACCACAAACACACTCTGGGAGGTTATAAGTCCCTCCGCACAAGAAGGTTATAAGTCTCATGACTTCACTTGTCAGAGCATATTTTGTAAGTGTTTTCAGCAGTTTGTATCTGTTTTCAACAGATGTATTTCATCTTCTGAAAGTCCTGGCATCTATTTTTACTAGTTAAAAGTGCAGCCTGGCTTCTGTAACTGTTGAACAACATGTGTTTGTCAAATGACTGCTAGCACTGCAGGCAATTAAAACTAGGACCTGAAAAGTATTTCTGATTCAAGCTGCTAGAGAGAGGCTAGAGATTTATGATAACAGAATGTGGCAGAAGATCTATTTAAGTTTTGCAGACACCTCAGCTGAAAAGAATATACGCATGGGTGCTCACTTCAAGGCATGGATTGATCTGTTTTGTGGAATCATAACAAACCAGCGCCTCTCTCAAGCTGTTATTTTGTTCTGATTTCTCAACTTTTGATATTTTTTTATTTCTTTCTGGCCTCTTTTTCCTTTTTTTCTCTTTTTTTTTTTTTTTTTTCAATGCATAGCCCTAGTGGTTATGGTTGTAAAAGAAAATGTTCAAATTTTTGCCGATGGAAAGTTTGCTATGTGAATTCTTAGGTATCTCAGAAGAATAGTGACAAGCAAAGCTTAAAGAGCCCAGAGAAACCAGAAGAGCCAGTACCATTATTCCTTCATAGTTACCATCTATCTTGAAGGATAGATGGGACAAGAAAAACCAAAGTGTATTATGATTAAAAGTTGAGACCATTCCTGTTTACTCTTCCTTGACTTGACTTCTGGTTCACTGTGGATCATTTTAAACCAATTGAAGCTAAAGACAAAATTCTGTTCACTACTGATCTGAGGGCTTATTATCTGGAGACAGGATAAATCTTTTGCTGTCTGGTGGTTATTGATTTCTTTCCTCTATGACCTCTTCGCAGATTTTTTTTTCTAGCAGTGTGTCAGAGCAGATGCAGATGTATTCACAGCTCTTCCTTTTCAGATGTGACAGAATTAGATATATAAGTACTCTCCAGGTTTCCTGTTACAGAGCCAAGCATTCAAGAGCAGCTGAGCCTGGATTTCAAAGACACTCCAACCCCCCCCGCAACAAACCCCAGAGCTGTCAGACCTGAGACCATCATGCTGAGAATGCAACCTCCAAGCAACAGAAATGAGAAGTCCGGACAGGCCTGGGGCAAAAACATTGGCAATCCTCTCTAGTCTTATGGAGACAGGTGGATTTCCTTGAAACACTTATTTTTTAATGAATCATCACTTTCTAGAGAAAATTCCTGACAAGCTGTCACTTCAGTCTTTGTTAGTGCTTCCAGGATCAGTTTTAATACTAAATAATACCACTAGAAAAGGAGTTTTCTCATTCCTGTTCTATCAGATTATCCACTCCCATGGAAATTATCATTTAACAAACAAAATACACATCAGTCTTAAATGAACCCAAGCCAGCAGGCTCTTTCGTGATTTAAAACTTCATTAGGTAACACTGTGTGATTATGTGGGATATAGAACTTGAGAGGGTGAAATATAATAATTATCATCCATTCTTCTTCCCCAGAATTTGATCTGTTAAGGAAATTAACTGTACTCTAACTTTAGTCTAGCTGTAAATCATATTTGGCTGTTCCAAGCATGTTTGTTTTGAGGCACACACAATGCGCAGAAGCACACTTTTCTTCCATAACACTCATTATGCCAAAATATGACAGTATATTTTAATTAATGTTTTTAGCTCTCTTTTTAAACTCTTGATGACACACTGAATTCCATCAACTGAGAAAAACCAATTAAATTGAAGATTAATGAATTTTCTCTTTCTGAAAGTTTTCTTGTTAAACTGTAGCCACGAAGTTGTTGAATAGGCACCTGAATTTCCACACTGCAATTGAAGGATGAATTATTATGCTGTTCAGCAAATCAAGGGCAT
Source organism: Pycnonotus jocosus (assembly GCA_013400435.1). Classification (NCBI taxonomy): domain Eukaryota; kingdom Metazoa; phylum Chordata; class Aves; order Passeriformes; family Pycnonotidae; genus Pycnonotus; species Pycnonotus jocosus. Next base: position 65,628 of record VWYP01011987.1, read on the forward strand.
TTGGTGCACTGGTAATTGTCAAGAGTTTGTGCTCAGGATGATGAAGTCATAAGACATAAATGTTACAATCTCAGTATTGTCATGCAAAGGTGAATTTAGGAGATGCTTATATTGCTATGCCTGTCGTGTTTTTCCTGGAGTATTTAAAAAAACATGGAAATAATGGGAAATATTAACTTCTGCTCTGAATGGAAAATCTGAATTAAATCAGAAGAATAGAATCCTGGCTAAACCTCTTCTCAGTCAGGCTTTTTCTATCCCCAAGCTGCAGGTGAAAGATGGAAAGTATTTAATGTAGCATTTCAAAATATGCCTTATATACAACCAGACATCCAGTACTAACTGAAACTGGGCGTCCACTGAGATTTTTTGTTTTCCCACAACAAAACACTGTGAAACCATTGCCTAAAGTGAAAGATAATAAACATATATATATCACCAAGAAACATTCGCATTAAAATGCGTGACTGGACTGTCAAACTCATTTAACACAAGACTTAGCCCAGGCACAGCAGCCTTCTAAAAGATTTAGAGGGCTCAGGCCATTTTGCTGATGTATACACACATTGTTTCAGTGAAAGACTAACAAATAATATAACAGAGAGCAGCATTTTTATTTTCAGTGCATAAAATAAGGCGCTCCAGGAAAGCTCCCCTGAAAAACATTCCCTTATGATTTCTTTTGTCTTCTGAAAAACCTTAGCACTCAGCAGAGGTAGGAAGAAGCCACTGAATTAAAGACCACTCACTCAAATCAGTCTGGTGTTTCCCATATTGCCTTTTTATGTCTTTCTTGTCAACTCATTCATCATTGTTAGTGGTATTTCTATCTTACTTTGCGGGTTTCAGCTTGTGGTAGGTGGACTCCTGGGGTCCACGTACTGCTTTCTGTGGCATCTCAGAAGTTACCCACCACAATGGGATTGATGTTTTCTCCTGTATTGTTTTTTGATTTATTTATATTACTGCTGAAAATATACACATTTGAGTACTTGACAGACAGCAACCAATTCCAGAGCTGAGGAAGCGAGGAAACTGATTTTATTCAGTATTTCAGGAAACAATAGAACAACAAGAAGTCTGGCAGCCTTGGAATAACATAACTTTGAGAGGAAAGCCCTGGACAGATAAAATTAGCCTAAGCAAGTATATTTAGCTATAGAGAGGGAGTCTGAGGTGAAGCCTTGTGCATTTGGCTCTTGCCAGTTGCTCTGTCTGTAAAAACCCTCTAGACTTGACAGTCTTTGGGTGCAAGAATGTAATTGATGTGAGGAAAATAAATAACACTTTTCAATGAGGAATGGGCACAAGTGAACTAGAAAGACACTTTGTCTGAATACTGAGAGAGTTTTAACCTGGTCACATCAAGGGCACAGTGAAAATTTACATAACTTGTATGCAGGAGACAGCCTTAGACAGACTGCTAGTAGCTTTACCTAAGATTCAGAACCTGCATTCCCTTCAGTGTGAGAATTTTAATTTAGGCATCAGTGGCAGTTCAGGACTCAGAAAAAGCCACACAGACAGAAGAGAAAGGAATCAGAAGATCAGGTTGGAATTCAGCTGACCAGCTGAAGGATTTAAACACTACACCTTTGCCTTTTTTCGGGGTTCAGAATTAGGTTTCTTTCCTTTTCTATATTCCTTTTTGATTTCCCTATGGAAAATAAAAAACGTCATCAATCTGAAAATAATCAGTCATTGAAAAGGAAAAATCTTTTTGCTTTTTCTTGAAACTGTGCAAGGTTGTCAGTAAGCACACAAAACTGATTTTCACCCCCTTTCACTGTTATTCCTGTTATAACTGATGGATATTTTGCATTTGCAACAATATCTGTGAAAGCACAGTCAGGCCCATATGATTCTAAGTTATTTTGGTGCATCTGAGGGTCCTGCGAAAAACAATAACCATCATAACAATAGAATATGAGCTCTACTTAGTGTAAGTCATCAGGGCTCAGATGAAATCATTGCAGCCATATGTATTTACTCTAGGGGTTTTGGTGCAAGCTTATAGTTCTGATGTTCTAATACAAAGGTTTTACAGTTTTTTCTCTAATTTTATCTTTATTCTAAACTGAATAAGGAAATTGTACACCAATCAAATGACAAATGTGCACTGCATTGCTGTCTCTCTTCAATAATCCCTAGTATTACCCCTATTACCCCAGCTGCGGAGTCAGTTCCTTTGCAATCAAGAAGATGATGTGCTGAAACTCCTAAAATCAAGGGTCTTTTTCCTTTACCAGCAGTGAGACACAGCACTCAATATGAATGGCAATTAAATAATTTTTGTGTCTCCAGGAATATTGAGGATGTTAGGAATGGGAAAATGAGAATTTAGACAGAACATTAAGGATAAAATGTTTTCTGCTTAAAAGAGAAATTATATGGCAATATTACCCAAGAAAACTGGATTTAATGAAAAAGATGGAGAAAATTCGGTTTCCTGGAGCACCACTTTTTGCTGGGCCATGAGTGTCCATGTGCCCTTTGCAGACATGTCCACTAACCTGAGAAGTGCTTGAGACCTATATTTGTTTCTACACTCTTCAAAGAGTCACAGAATGGGTAAAGTTGGAATGGACCACAGAGGATCATCTGGTCCAACCTTCCTTCTCAAGCCGGGTCATCCTTCGACAGATCTCCCACAGCTGTAATAAGAAGCTGTTGTTGAATACATACCACATGTAGCATGTATATTAGCATAGGTTGAACAATTTTTATCTTATCAAAGTGTCAGAAAAGTTCAACGTGTTGTCTATGCTGTCAGAGGGGAAAGTGCACAAAAGTATAAATATTTTATTCTTCTAGTGCAACTGCAATTAAAATAAAACACAGAGCACTAATGTGTTCTTTATGTCACCATCATTATGAAAACATGATCTGGGATTTGGGGGAGGCTTTTTGTTTGGGCTTTTTTTTGTTGTTGTTGATGTAGGCATTTTTCCATGAAGATATTCAATTTGTTACACTAAAAAAGGAAGAAGTTGATTTGTTAAGAAAATTAGATACTTTCCTACAAAGCTGTGACTTCAAATGCAATGGATCATGAACTCAGAAGTTCTAAATAAAAGAAACTCCAAAGGTTCTAAATAAAAGAAACAATGACTTTAGGGAAAAGGATAAAAAAAATATAAGCAAATAAGCTTATTAACTTTGGGATTTTGCCAATGAAATTATCACATGAAGTTAGTCATGAGAGCCTCAGGCTCAAGTCTGAATCAGATCCAGTGATGAACTAGCTACTCCACCAGAGAGGGGGATTTTTTCCCGAAAGAAATATATTTTGTCACAATGATCTTCTGACCTTTGCGTTGCAGGGTGTCAGTGGATTTCTACTCATTGCCAGTGAGGTTTTTCCAGCCTGGCAAGTGTCACAGGGTTTATCAAGGAGTTTATCTGGATCTTCAACAGAGATTTGCAGGATTCACATCACGTGCTGTGCGATATTGTACCTAAAACATAAAATAACTGTGTCTACACTGTTTTCCTTGAATGGATCTTTAGCTTGCTTTCCAGACAGTCTCCCCTAGAAACTCAGAGACCATCTCTGAAAGAAATGCCCCTGAGGTTTTGTTCCTAAGCTGCTTCAGAGGAAGGTTTCTGAAGTTGCTATATCCCCATTTAACATCCTGAGGAACAGGGGCTCTGGGGAAGCATGTGCTAAATAGATTTGAACCCAACCGGCTGCTGATCAGACACCTCCTCCATGTCCTGTGTTGCAAGGAGGAGCCCCAGCATCTCAGGCAGTGACAGAGACCATGCCACGCTTGTGCCTGTACGAGTGTCTCCCTTCCTGCCCCATGGAAGAAGTAAATTTTCTCATGGTGTTCAGACTGTGAGTCCAGTGAGACCTCTAAAAGCCAGGGAAGAACTATGACGCTCCCGATGTGGGAGCAGGGGCTGGATGGTATGCTCACCCTCACATTCCTCACACAGGATCCTCCTTCCCAACACCCAGTGTAGGGGACAGATGATGTGACTGCCTGTCACACCTAACCCAGCAGGGAGAAATATTGTGGCAAGCCTTGCAGAGAGACACTCAGGATAATGTTTGTTATGCTCTCCCTTCTGGCAGCCAAATTCATCAGAAACCATGGTGACATAAACATCTACACAGTCCACTCCTGTTTACAAATTCCTGTGTTTTAAACCCCAAGGAATAATCAGCTGACAGAGGATTGTGCCAAAATCACAAAAGCAGAGTAAAATAGATATTTTGAGTAAAATCACCTGTGACACCTCCATATATCTTTCTTCAAACAAAAGAAAAGCCATTGAGCACCAACACTTACAGCAGGGCTGATGTTTAGGAAATGTTCAGAAATGTCCCTTGAGCAGTGATCACTGAAGTCACAGCCTGGAGCAATCCTAAGGACTCTCTGTGAGCTCTCTGTGAGCTCTCTGTGCTCACTTATCCATCATCTTCTTGTCTTACGTAAGTGCCCAGACTGGCCTCTCCAAATGACCCAAAACTGACCCTTCAAATATTCCTTTTTTAGCCTTGCTGAAGTCTTTGCCTGACTGTAAAATGTTATAGGCTGATTCATTAATGCCTGTGAGATGCACTTTTATGGAAGGGATGGATAACAGAACTATGTAAGGGTTCTTGTCCTTTTTTAGCTACTTTTACTCTCAGTCTTGAGCAGCTCAAGTCTCCCCACAGCAAAAACTGTCAGAAGCTGATCAGGACATAACCTGCAGAGAGGTAGGGTTTTTTCCCAATTGCTGTATCAAAAAATGTGAGTATGGTCAGATAGGAATTTTCCTTGCCCTCTCAGCTCAGCAGCTTTATCAGCTCAGACTGCAGAAGCATCTACCACCAAGCAAAGGCTCAGCTGCAGCAAGGACGTGCAGTTCAGGTTCAGCCAAGACCAGAGGATTTTTATCCCCTTGTGCAATATTTTATGGTAATTGTAGTTACCCCATCCTGTCTAAAGCCTTTTAGCTGTGTTTCCTCCTGGACATTCTAGAGACGAGGCTGGGCCAGCCATCAATTCCTGCCTGACCTCAGCCTCACTTTGATATCTACAGTGCTGAGTGGCTGTCATGCCTTGTGAGGTAAATTCAGATTTCCTGTCATATCACTCCTTTCAACACAAAAGGATGACCCTCATCTTCACAAAGCAATTAGGAAAATTCACTACCACCAAATAGCATGATTGAACCCAGAGCTGAACTAACAGAGAAAAAGCATGGGCAGGAAGCAAGATCACAGTGATAATTTGTCCAAAATATAAACCAAACAAACCAGATCATGGAGATTGCTGACCCCACTGAAACATCAAAACACAGGGATGTTTCCAAGAATGGCATAAGTCTCCTGTGCCTTACATCTTCTGCACCCACCACAGTGACTCCTAGATAGGCAGGAACTGCTTTCATGCAGCTCCTTCAGTCCTCACAGCTCTCTGCCATTGTAAGCAGACAGCCTACCATGGAAGAGCACTGATACATAGCAAGGAACTGGAGCTAATGTTTGTCAGAGATGGGAGATCAGGCATGGTGTGGAACAAGAGATATGTGTGCAATTCCATGGTTTCTGCAGTGTTTCATGAAGGGGGTATGATGCCAGACTAGATGCCATCAGGAAATCCCATGGAGATTGGAGAGCATGTGCTTCCACCCAACAAAACTCTCTCACTGAGTATTTTCACTGTCCATGTCATGAGACCTTGAGTCCCGGTCAAGCAACACAGGCTATAAACCCACACTGCAGTCTGAATGCTTGTCACCCAAAACCTTGCATAAAACCACCAAATTAATTCCAGATGAACCATCAAAGTGCTCTTCAGCCATGTCAGAACTCACTCCCTGCCTTGGCTTGGATTTCAGTGGGGTTTGGAACTGGACTAAGAAGAGCAATTACAGGTTGGACTGGCTTTGAATTAATAGCCCAGCACGGAAACAAATCTCCAGAGCAGATTTTTACCCATTTTTGTATGTCAGACTGCCATGGAATGTAGTTTTCTTTGGTTTGTTTTCTCATACTGAAATTCTAGACTTACACCATCAAGTAAAATACATTTAGGAGTACATGAAAGTAACGTGGATAGAAGCAGCATAAGGAGGAAACAACTTCCAGAGATTAATATAATGTCCTGGTTTTGTCTGGGGTAGAGTTAATTTTCTGCACAGAGGCTGGAATGGGGCTTTTTTTTTCTTATGTTGGTGTTGAACACAGGGTTTATATTATAGTGATATTTTAGTTACTGCTGAGCAGGGTTTACACAGAGACAAGGCGTTTTTTGCTTCTGGGTACTGTCTTGCTGGTGAAGAAATGCATGAGAGGCTGGGTGAAGACACAGCCAGGATAGGTGTGTCCTGATCAAAGGGATATTGCAGACCATATGACATCATGCTCAGTATATAAAGTGAGGAGAAGAAGAAGGAAATGGGACATTTGGAGCAATGGCATTTGTATTCCCAAGTAACTGTGATGTGACAGGGCCCTGCTCTCCTGGAGGTGGCTAAATACCTGCCTGCCATAGGAAGCAGTGAATTAATTCCCTGTTTTGCTTTGCCTCTGTTCATGCCTTGCTTTTCCTGTGAAAGTGTCTCTCTTTTTCTCTCAACCCACAAGTTTTCCGGCTTTTGCCTTTCTGCTTCTTTCCCCAGTTTTACTGGTGGGGGAGTGAGTGGGTGGCTGCACGTTACTTGGTTGCTGGCTGAGGTTACACTATGACACACAACTACTTAAATACTTTCTTCTTCTGAGTTTTTATGAATCCATAATTTTATTATTTACTTTTTATTTTAGAGTGACTTTTTATGTTTGCTTATTGCATCCATTAAGGGCCCCAGTGTGACTCGCTGAAACTTTTGCTCAGAAATTTTGCCCTTAAGGATTTGTCATTCACAGCTCAACAACAGTGACTTCAGTTACCTGTTTTAATGTGTTCTGATTCACAGCTAAATGCTTCTAAAAGGAGGGCTTAGGAAGATGCATCCACCCTGTGCAGCAACACATGAGACAGAAAGGTGAAAGACCCAGCAATCCCACTGACTGTGTTGCAGCTTTGCTGTGCAATGCCCTGGGCAGAAGCCCTGTTTGGAGAACCCCATCAGCACAATTGCACTGTCACAGAATCATAGAAAAGCTTGGGTTGGAAGGTACCTTAAAGACCACCTAGCTCCAAACCCCCCGCCATTGGCTGGGACAACTTCCACCACACCAAGCTGCTCAAACCCCATCCAGCCTGGCCTTGAGCACTGCCAGAGATGGGGCACCCACAACTTCTTTGGACAACTTGTTCCACTGCCCCACCACCCTCACAGTGAAGAAGGTCTTGCTAAAGTCTGATCTATAACTCTCCTCTTTCATTTTAAAATCGTTTCCCCTTGTCCTATCACTATATGCCCCTGTAAAAAGTATCTCAGTGTTCTCAGGTACAAGAGAGCATATTCATAAGCCGTGGATTATGAATGGGAGTAGTGCTGGCCAGGACAGCAGCTGGCATTGCAGGGGCAAGCCGTGCCAGTGGCTGCTGGAACCTGCTTCCAGCCGTGGAACAAACCCCTCCAAGAGCTGCCTTTCTTAAAGCAGCTTTAACTAGCAGATGCACACCTCATGGAACAGCTACTTTTTTGTGCTTTTCTTACAATGGAAATATGTACAAATGGTGCTGAAGGGCAGGCCATTTGGAAAACAGCTCCTGGAGAGGAGGCACTGTTCCCTAGCACCTGGTTTCTCCACAAGATTCACATTTTGCTGGTGTTTTGGGGGAGTTAAGTCTTTCAAGGCCCAGTTTTTCCAGGCTAACATGGAGTGTGAGAGAGGATTTTAATGTTCTTGGTCAGACTTGCCTGAGGAAGATAAAACATGGCATTCTTTTCTCCAGGCCTTTGTATACATAGTTTAGCTAAAGGCAAAATCTCCCTTTGTCACCTTTCTTGTCTGTGGTTGTCTGAACTTGATATTATTTAGGTTTTAGCAAAGTTACATATATATATATAATGTAAGCAGAATGACCAAGATGATGGAAAACATGAGATCTATAGTATTTGTAGTCTGATAGCACACAGGCATCCAAAGACAAGTTATAAAACACAGTTGCCCAAGGCCATCTCTTGCTCCACTTGAGCTCTTTCCAATTCTCTTATGTACACAGGCATACTACACCTCCTGCCCAGGGCACTAGCCATGTCATTGTCATTGTCATTATTGAGTGGGAACCACAAAGACACTTGAAAAAAATCTGTGTTCGAAAAAGATAAATACTGCCTTTTTCTTGTCTGATTTTTTGTTCCACAGGATGTGCAGCAACTACAGAGGAAGCAGTCCTGGAGAGTATCTCTCACTCATCTGTGCTTTCTTGAGTCTATGGTGCCACACAGTATTTCCCAAAAACAGAGTTTTATGTCAGTAGAATAAATATCAGCCTAAAAACTCTTTATATCAAAAGGGGTTTGCATCCTGTTTGATTCAAAGAGCATGGATGTAAGAAACATTCAGGCACAAATTCAGCCTCATCGGCAGGGGTAAGATTGAGTCAGCAGAGAGTTCAAACAGTGTCAAAGTTTGAGTCACATCCACCACACAAACCTGCTCTTAATCGGAGGCTTCCTGCCCTTACGTTCATCCCCTTGTACTTAATAACACAGCAGCAGGAATATTTTTACACAGCTGCAGCTCTCTCTTTTATTTGCATTTTGGGGATCATTAACTGCTACCAAAAGCAGAAATACGGTTGCATCCCTGTTTAACTCTTCAGGTGAGCACTGGAACTGGAAAATGCTTTCACAGAAACGTGGCAGAGCTCTCAAAGGGAACCCACCCGCTCCAGCCGTGAGGGGAGCAGCCCAGCCTCTGGCTGAGTCACTGCTGCCTCACCTCTGATCAGAGGCTGCCAGAGGGGAAAATTGCCTCTCCTGAATACACTCCGCCCTCCTGGTGGGTGAATGCAGATCCCACTTCCAGGATCTGTCTAGAGTGACATTAAAGAGCCCTTACTCCCTAGAGTGGACATGCCAGCCCCCTCTCCATCCCATTCTCCACATGCTGTATCCTGGACCACTGCTGCTGACAGCACAGGTCCCACCGATGCTGGGAGTTGAACCTCCATGCAGAGCTCAGGTGCCACCTGCAATTCCTTTGTATTTGTCACTGAAATTAATTTCCACAAGGTCTTATCTTTCCTTGTGTATTGCTCTGCATTATTGTATTGTTGATGTCTTGAATAAAAAGCTAGCAGGAGGAAAAAATGCAGAAGCAAAAACAAAATTTAAAAAAAATCAAAGCCCTTAAGCTTACAAAGTTACTCTTAAATTTATGTAGCACTGTATCCAGAAGAGTGTTTAACCACAACCATGACAAACTCAGAATCTCCAGACTTGAAAAATGTTGATTCCTTACTTATAGATTATTTATCATTCAAGTTTTGGGGTTTTTTCTTTTGTTTCTGGGGGATTTTTGATTTACTTCTGTTTTGGGTTTTTTTTGTTGAGGCTTGTGTTACAGCCTTGATATAGATAGAAGCAACCCTTAGGACATACCTTACTACCTCTTTGCTTTTTTGTCTTTCTGCACTTTGTCTTTAATGAGTGCTGTCACATGAGAAGAGTTTTGCTTCTTCATTTCTGAGCTGTAATCAAATTGTTTGGGGTTGTTTGTTTTTGAGTCTGTGCATGGCTTCTTTTTTTTTTTTTTTTTTTTTTCTTTTTTTTTTAAGTAGGCTACATACTTCTGTATCCAAAGCAACTGATCTCGGGTTAATAATTCTCTAAAAATTCACTGCAGAAGGTTATTCATTTTCCCAAGAACTTGTAAAAGAAGCTTCTTAAAATTAAAAGAAAGATCCAACCTAACTTAGGAGCTAACCAACCCAAGGAAAGCCCACAATTAAACAATTTGAAATGGGGTTTCAGGGAGGTTTGGTTTAGGCTTCTTCTTATGGGAAGGAGGAGTACCCAAAACTGAATATCATAAAAAAGCAATATCAATACTTGCTGGAATTGGTTTAGAATTTGACCAGCTGGCAGAATATAAAGAGTGAGAATAAATAGACAATTTATCATAAGAAGTGGAGAGTGTCTTAAGATATTGGCTTTATTTAATATATTTACAGTGCTCCAGAAAAATAAAAGAGAGCACTACAAATTTACAAGATTGTTTAGGTTGATCATGCCGAAGTAGTTCTACCTAATTTTTCACTCCAGCACAGACAGCTCTCCCCTACAAGGCCCAAGGGAAGAGAAGGGACAGAAGAACACCAAACTGTCTGATGTCTGCAACAGTGAGTATTCACATCTTTACTCTCAGAGGGCTATCATTTGCCCAAAATTGAGCCATGCTGTTCCAAAAAGAACCCCTACCAACATAATTTGTAATTACTGGTGACAAAGCATAGGGCTTCTAGACCTCTAGGAAAGAGGATGCCAAAAATTAGAATAGAGAAATTAGGTTTTATTCCTCTTCTCTCAGGAAAAGAAAAAAAAAAATTATGGCTCCAATTTTCCAGAATGCTGTTGCCTCAGGTACATGAGCAGCATGATGAAATTCAGTTCAGAGATGTAGAGTTTGCCTGAGATAAAAACAGCTGCTGACATCATTTGATAACTGGAAGTGTGAAAATTGCAAATATTGCAAGTAACTACAGAACAGGTGTAATCAATTTCCCCAATGTAACAGGGATGTGATGCAATTATAGAGTGGAAGACAAAAAGCTCCTCTTGCTGATACAAGTTGCTTCTCTTCTGCTTAGCGTTGACTGCAAAACCATGGCTTTAGTTTTTCCCTGGAAGTTTCCTTATATGTCAACAGCTCAGTAGAGGCACTTAATCCAGGGGGAGAAATTTACATGTCACCTTATGCATCACTAAAATCTTGAATTACTTCTTCTGAAAAGCTTTGCTCAGGATTTTTGGAAGCTAAATTCTCCACTCTTTATTATTTTTCTAAGCAGTTCTGGAGAATTAAGAGAGGTCAACCAGGCATAAATTTCTACCATGGAAATCCTGCTGATATTCTCCAAGAGATCACACTCTTTAGGTTTTTTCTTCTTAATTTTCTTTTCTTCTCATTTACTTGGTACTAACATAAGACTCACCAACACGTTATTCCTAGTATATTTTGAAAGGAAATATGATTCCCTTGCCCTTTCTGCTATTATTAGCTTATTTAATGACCATTTCCTTGGTCACTAAGACAGCTGCATAGTCTGACATAGCTCAACCTTCACAAAATAAATAATTCTTTGCATTTAAGTCAGAATTTCAACTGTGGCTTATTCCAGATTTAATTACTCCCTCAGTTTGTATAGCTAGGGAGATATTGTCCTATGATTATTATAATTCATTAGAACTAATTGCAGAAGCCTGTTTTCCCACACTGCCAAGCTAACCCTCAAACTGAACTTCCCTCTGCTCCCTCTCAAAGCCATTTTATTTAAGAGCCTCCCTGAGCTCAATCTCTGCAAAACTCATTGTTCCTATTAACTTCACTGGAGTTTATTCCACTCTTGGCTGGGAGCAGGCAAAGAACAAAGACTACCATGATGGGCACTGATCCATCACTAAGGTCACCAGATAAGTTGACCCTCAGACAACTTAAAACTGATGCAAACTTGGTGGACATGGGATGGGGGAAAAGCAGACAATGTCCTGCCTGATGGCAGCAAAGAGGGGCAGTGAGTACTGCCTGCTCTCAGCTCACCTGGGTCAAGCCTGCTCTCCAAGACAACCAAGCACATACCACCTGCTGCTGCTGGCTACAGCATCCTTCTGGATTCTGCTCCTCCATGCTGACATGTGAGCATTCATGGTTCAGGGACGCTTAAACCACTGCTGAATAACACAATTCTTATTACTCACAGCAGCACATCTGAAGTTCAGGCCTCTTCCTGGATTTGGATTTTTGGTTTGGGTGGGGATTTTTTTCTTTTTCTTTTTTTTTTTTCCATCTTGTTTACTACAAAACTAAGTAGCTTGTTAGGAGATTTGTTTTCATATCTCCTTGACATTCTCCTTGTTAGTGCTATTTAGGTGTGCAAATACCTTCATTAGAATTTTTTCTTGACAACCACAAGGCCTGAACAGATGCCTACAAATTAAAAATTAGCTTGACTACATTTTCAGTTGCAACAAAGTGCATATTCAGAACGGTGTGAACTTGTCTTCTCCCTGACTCTGGTTTTCATATTACATATTTCAGCTTTACTGAAAATATCACTATGTTCTGTACAGGCGCTGAAAACAGTAAACAATTAATTTCCCTGAGATTTTTGTTTGTGCAATGAATCTTACCTAGTTCCTAATTGCCGTGCTTCATGTGATCAGCCAGCTGGAGAAGCTGTTTAATAAAATTGCTATTAGTGTCTGAAGGGATAATAAAGGCTATCACTACCAATTTTCACTTTTAACATTCATGGCTTTTTCTCTTATTTTAGTGCCATATATCTACAGCTGCTTGATGCATTGAAAAACATTTCTATTCAGCCAAGATCACCTTAACAGCCATCATTCACTTCAGCAAAACCAGACATATATTGTGTAGTAATGGGAATAAATCAGCCCAAAAGACCTGTCCAGGTATCCAAGTCCAGGCAGACAATCCCACTCTCAGGCTGTCAAGGAAACCAAAACCATGGCGGTGTGTTTGGGCTCAAAACAGCCTTGAGGACATGGGGATGTTCATTTCTCAGAACTGTCCCTGCTCCATGGAGTCACTGCTAGATCTCAAAACACAGGGGGATTACAGAGACAGCTCTGCTCTTCTTAAACTTTCCCCATCTCTGGTTTGGCACAGGGAAGTTGCAGTACTCTCCACATGATGCTGGGGTAAAATGTGCATTCATTAGCATGGAGCAATCAATGCCAGCTTGAGACTATTGAAAAATGGCGACAGCTCCATACTTCTAGAGATTTATTAGTACAGTATATTAAAATAACACCTATTTCTCTAGATAAGCTTATAGCTTTTCCTGAAGCAGAGCACAGGCATCCTCTCCTGTGCCTGTACAACAGATTCTCTTTGAGACAAAATATGTCTTTTATTCTACTCAACACAGAGCAGTTTCATGATCTGCAGGTTTGTCCATAGCTGATTTCAGACCACCTGGGCTAGAGGACAGCCAATAGAATTTCTCTGAACTTGGGTGGAAAGCACTACTACCCTGACCAGCAGCAATTTCCTCACAGGTTGCTCAGCCTCAGGACACAACAGGGATCTACAGGGTTTCCCTGCTGCCCACATCATACCCAAATCCCTTTAGCTGGGAGTCAATATTGTCCAAGAAAAATTAGCCAATAAAATTTTCATCTTGCCTTTCAGAACACTGTTGATTAAGCCATACTATCACTTTATAAAGTAGTAGGATTTGGGCGACATAATTCACAGTGGGTGGAGGTAGCTGAGCTTCATTTGAAATTATCTCATTTCTAGACAATCAGATTTTTTATTATAGCTATGCCTGAAGCTTTCCATTCTCTTTCCTCTAGATGCTTGGCCACCCAAAACAATCATTTACTTTTGATCATGTTTCCCCTGTTGAACAAACACAAGTCTGGTGTTTAATTTATGAGAAAAAATGCTGCAGGATGTGAAGATGCATGAAATAGGAACATGAACATCAACAAGATATAATTTCTCTGATAATATGTAGTCCTGCAGGTAAAAATTTGCATCAATTAGGCCCAAACTTTAGCTGCAGTAACTTGACTCAGCACCCTTCATAACTCTGCATTACAAAAAATTACCAGAAAGACTGGTTTTAGTGATGTCTCCTATTTCACAATTAAAATACATTTTTCCTTTCTGTATTCCAGAACACTAAGTCTTTTTCCACATTATACAAGATTCTTCTGCAAGTCCTTGAAATAATAATCAAAATTAGATCTTCTAGAATGTTACAAAATTGTAGCTCCTTCACTCTTCCTATAAGACCCCTACACATTCTCTGGTCAAGCCCTTAGTAAAACACACTATAATCATTGAACACATATATGGAGGAATGGTCAAAATCTCCTAAAAACAGCAAAAGAAACGCTCTGTGAAAATTTACGAGATTAAAGAGGATTCAAGTATAACAAAATTTGAGGAATGTGCTGGATTTTATCCTAAAGTTTGTGTATGTATCTTGAAAGTGGAAGTACTGCATAGCAAAGGAAGTTTGTAAATGCAGCTGAGGAGCCCAGGATATGCTGTTCCATTTGCAGCTTAGCTCTGGTAGCTCCCGGCACAAATAACCTTTTTTCTGCAAAAGGAAAGGTTGAAACAAAAGGCAGAGACTTTTTCACTTCTTTCACCAAACGACAATTATTGACTTTAGACAAACAATACCAGACAGAGAGGAGCTGTTCCATGTGCAGCTTTCTTATTTTAGATGTAGTGGCCAGAGTTTCTCCACACTACAGCTGCAAATACTGGCTTGGCAAAAATGCCCACCTAGACCCTCCTTAGAAATATGGTGTGAAAAACAAAGAAAACTGATGCTTCAGAAGGGAATTAGGACTCAGACACAAATTTCCACCACCAGACCTAGTAGTGGGAGTAGTGGGGGCTGGGAAGAAGTATCTGTTTCATTTTTATGTTTTAAGAATAAGTTGGAAGTGCTCATGAGGTGATGATGCAACTGAAATTCTGTGCCTGTTATTGACTCCTCTGACTATTTATCCTTCCTCTAGACAACATATGCATTTTCTTTATCTCCTACCATTTAATTTAAAATAATACAGCATGGGAGTTTGTTTCTTATGCTTTATTACCTCTAGTATCAAATGGCCTAAGCAGTTCTTTCTTTTAAAACCCTTGTCTCCTGCATTCAGATTACCTTCTTTTTCTTTCTTTTTAAGTATTATCCTACATTTCATCAGACTGCTCAAACAGATTTGCCTCTTAAACCAAATAGGAAGATATATTAATACTTGGGCAATACAGTGACATTTCATCTAAAGCATAAACTCATTCACATTGATTTCCTAAGCTAAAAAAATAAATGTTCAGAAATTGATGACTGTGAGGCAGTAGTGCAGCAGCAAAGATGTGGCAGCCAGGGACCTCACAGGTGGTTATCAGTGAGATGCTAAAGTGGTGTACACACCCCATGATGCTCAAGCTGCAGGGAAAGGCAGCCCCACTGTAACATAGCAAGGTCTGGAGATGGGCAGGGAAAGAGCTGGAAAAGAGATGTGGAATATGAACAAAGGCAAATCCATGGAAGATTTTAAAACTGGAATAAGAGCAATAGTTAGTAGTTAATAGAGGTGTCCTACATTTTTGGCTGAATTCCACAATGAAGAGTAAATTTTTCTGAAAATTTGACGGTATGAACCATCTTGTCAAAAATTTATTTCAGTTTTCTGAATGTTAATTGACTTCATTCATTGAATATTTCACAAGTTTCTTTTCTGGTTTTTGGGGGTTTAGCAAACATTAGAGCATTTTTCATTCCAACAAAGATAAGGAAATCTGGTTTGACATCTTGTCCTCCTATTCTCTCTTACAGTTTGAAAGGTTTTCTGCGAAGTAAATGAGAAATAATCCTATGATTTTCAGCAATATGTTTCTGTAACTGATGAGAAACATGTTAGGGTGGAAATAAGTGTGGGAAAAATAGAAGAAGAAAATAGGAAATAGTTGTTCTTTTTAGCAGGAACCAACACTGATAGGAGCTAATGCTTCTTTATTTCCAGCTCATCCTGTGTTAGATTTTGTCTGAGTTTGTAACATTATTAATTCCCCCTCTGGAGCAAATACTGGGCTGACCTGCATGAGAAACTTTAGACAATTCCCCTTTTCCATGACACTGAAATATCTGGTTGAAAGCTCATGGAGATCTATAAGACTTCTTTAAATAAAGCCAATAGATTTTGCATCAGGTTCAAAATTTTGTTCTAGTTCAAAACAAATGACTGAAAATAGCCCCAAGAGCGTCAATGGGTTTTTTTGCCTGTCAATGATTCCCACATGAAATATGCTCAAATTACAGTTAAAACAATGTACCTCTTCCTTCCTTTTTGACATAAAATCTCTCCCTGTCATCTGAAGTAATTTTATGTATTTTATATAAACATTCTGAAAGTTTGAAGACCAAACTGGGTCATGCTGGTAAAAATGTGAAGTTTCATCACCAGCACACTATTTCTGCAAGATTCAGCTCTAGAAGGAAGGAAAGGAAGAACTGCTTATTACAGTTCTCCCTTTCTTCTGTTGCCATGAAATCTGTGCATGAATAAGTGGATGGGTGATTGTGAGTGTCTTACATCCTGCACAGACACCGGGCAAGTGTGAGACCAGCAGACAGGAGGAGGCCTGCAGTGGGTGCAGCAAACCCTGCCTATTTCCTGGCCTAGGAGCAAGGAAAATAGACATAAGATGGCCCACTCCATCACCATGTTTGTGCTTGCAAAACGAAGACTCTGCAAGCTGCAGCAGGAATCTGTGAGGCACTGCGAGTTTAGTCCTTTCAGCAAAGATTTATCAGAATGCCACTCATCAAGTGACTTGGGGAAATAAGAATAGGTGGTGGAAGACGAAAATTAAAGAGAAGAGGTGGAAAGAAATACGGTAACAGACATGTGGAGTTCAGAGAAAAAAATAGCCCATGATTAATAAGTACTGCTGGTTTCAGTTGTCAGTACCCACGACACAAAAATCTCTTTTTAGCAAAGAATTATAAGCAGCTGTAACTGAAGTAATGTTGTCTTTGCCAGGCTGATGGCCTTGGAAGGGTGCTCACCTGGGAAATAGCATATATCAGCAGAGATTTTATTTTGAAAGAGCGTAAGGAGTAAACCTTTTTCTCCTCTCCTGTGTTTTAGCTACCTAACAACAAAGATTTCCACAGGATTATAAATTTTCTCCTAAGAGAGCTTTATAAAGAGCTTGTCGCAGCCCATTTCCATGTGTGACCAGCCTTTGATGTCTAAAGGTTACACAGAAAATGCCACTGAAAGATGACTGTAAGACAGCTTCAATCAATAACGTTACCATGATTGATTTTCGCTTGCCTTTGATCCCATGTATAAGTAGCTTGTACCCGTCCACTGGGTGAAGGAAAAACCAAGTGCTGCAACCTCTTCTCCCTATGATTATTTTTATGCTGGAGATTTGGTACCTCAAGCAGTCAGCATGACCAGCATTCTGTGTTTCACCAAGCAGAGAGCTGATGCATTCCCCTCTCCAAGGGCTGAGCAGCAGGTTCCTAACCTCATGCTGCTGGAAGATATACTGAAACAAAAGATTTTTCTGTCTTTACTGACTTTCCTGTATTGCAGAAAACTCACTGGAGGAAAGAAGAAAGGGATGTGGAATTAACCATATAGGCTGAATAGACAGCAATTTTTGTATCTGATAAACCTTTATCTTTGATAAGTGCAGATATTTTTAATCCTGGAGTTCAAAACAGACCAAGAACTTCCATAGATTAAAGCAATCAATTAAAATAGATGAGTGGTACGTAATGTATTTCCCTTTGCCTCAGATGAAAGGTCTTAGTCTATCCTTTGTACAGTGCTCAGGGCACTTCAGGGTCTTGGAAAGTTCTCCATCAATCTTCTCTGACAGGTCCCAGGGCTGCTGCTGAATCATTCTTGTTAGATTAGACCAGAATCTTTATTTGAATTTTAACTATTGCTTTTGGCATTTAGACACTGCACAAATACCTAAATCAGGAATACACTCAAGCTGCCTACATGCTGGAGTACCAAACCCATTGTGTTAGGTCACAGATATTTTCATTTAACCTTCAAGGAATCTGGATTTTTACACTTAAATTATATTTCTATACCTTTTCTCCAAATACTTCTGATCATTTACCAAATCCTCCTCTCTACTCCCTGCCTCAGTGTCAGGGATAAACTCAAATTCTCCCAGGCAGAAGTAGAGTGGCAAGTGCTACAGTGGTAAGAAAGGCAGTTTTCTCAGTAGTTTGCACTGGGATCATGCACAATGCAAAGGTATATCTTGTGGCAACTCAGAGGCAACTCATCCACTTCATTGTAAATTAATGCACTACTCTGTCTTGTCTTTTGTTTGTTATTTTTCAGTCTGCAGAAAAAATATCCAAAAAAAGTGACTTTTTCATAAGTGTTCATTTTGATTAATGTCTCTAGGTGGAGGGAAAAAGAATCATTTGTCTCACTCTGCATTATTTTGAGATTGACTTGCTATGAAAGGGAGGCTTAAGCTGTGACACTTACTGTCCATCTGCCTATTCATCTGTTGAGCTGTCAGTCCCTCCTTCTCAGTAGTTTTTGAGCTCACTAGCCACTTTCAGTCAAATTTGACAAATGGCATCATAAAATCAGTAGTAAGTACCAAATGATGAGGGGATGGCATCAGCCAGCTGGCCAACAAGTGTGTGAATACTGCCTGGCCAGCCAGTGAGCAAGGGACACCTTACACAGGCCAGCAGGCAGGAGACACTGGGGGACACTGCTCTGGTGATGTGTAGGACATCTGTGCCACTTCAGCTGCTTGTTAGCATGACAAACCCACTCTGTAATGACTGGCTACTTGTGCATAGCTGCACACAACACCTGCCTTGCTGTGGGCATGAGAGATTTCCTGCTGGAGAGGAGGGACAGCATGTCCTCCATGCCCTGCACTCAGCTGAGCTTAGGAGAGCGTCTGCTCTGCTCCTGTTCTGCCAAAATGCCCTGCATGGGCAGAGAGGAGGAAAGCTGCCTTTGCCTCGAAAGACTGGAGATATTCCTCTTTCCCTGGAAGCAACCAAGCTCCCTTCTGGTGGAAGAAACACCCCCGCACACACAGGGATGAGGCAAGGCAGGAGAGCAAGCCAGAGAGGCAGAGGCAGGAACTGAAAGAGTCCTAGGCAGAGCAGGGAGACAGTCAAGAGGCACTGGGAGAAAGACATGTCTGTCCTTAGGGCCCAAAGTAAAAACTCTGTGGTGTTTGTTGCACCAAACAGCTGCTCCATCACAGTCATTCAGCCTCTGGCCGGGAGCAACCTGGAGGTGAGGATCTATCTCACAAAGACACACCACTACTTGACTGTGCATCCCCTTCCTATTCATATTCTGTTTCAGCCTGAGCTTTCCCTAGTTTAAAATGTTCCATGTTGTAGTGTGTGTTCCAGTAAAACCTTTTTCCTGTTGTTCAAAGGCCATCTGGTGCTGCTAACATGCTTGCTTTAAATTAATTGCTTAGGCAGAGTCACCTCAAGGCTGACTGGCTCCGAGTGCTGTGACTTTGTCCAAATTTTCCTGATGTTATTTCCTACTTTCCTCATGCATCGCCCTACCTGCTGGTCAGGGTTTGAAACATCAGACAGGGTCCTTGCTTTCTATTGGATACAGCAGGAGATATGGGAAGAAGAATAGGTGACAGGAGTAGCTTTCAAGCATTGCTGGCATTGGCTTCCCTCATTTTTTATGTCATCTTCATTTGCATTCCTCTTGAGTTCCAACTGCTCTCCAAGTCCAAACGCCTGCACAATGACTCCAGCTACTCCAACCTGGCTATCAAAACTCCCAGAGATGTCTGGAAGCATCTACACAGTATATGTATGTTGTCAGCAGAGCCCCTTGTAACCAAACAGAATTTGGAAAATGGAAGAAAATAAAAATTTAGGGCAGAAATTATATGGGGCACAGCTACACAGATTCATAGGTGGGAGGTTTGTTTATACTTGTGTAATTTGTTCATATTTATTTTAATTTTTATAGATATTTATATTTGTGTGTACTTATATATTTATTTTTATTGAGAATTAAGAACTTTTTTTTTTTTTTGCTGTTCCTTTGACACAAAAATTATATGCAAGGTTTTGCAAGCAGTCAGGGTGGGGAGACGGTGTTGTTTTCTGTAAAAAAGCTAAATATAGGAAGAAGCCAGAATAGGAAACTAAAATAGTAGGCCATTAAAAAAAAAGGAGACTTCAAAAACTGAAAGAACAAGAAGAGATTGAAAGACAACCCGAGGGAACAACAAATTGGTTGTTGGTTGAAGAAGTTGGAGACTGAAAAAAAAGTACAACCATGATAAAAGTATAATATTATAGCATTCCATTGGGGGAAAAGGATGGAAATCATAATAGGAGACCAAAATAGCTGTATCAGGTATTTTCTAAGCATCTGAAAATATTGATTGACTCATATAAAAGAGGAAATATGAGTAAATAACTTGCTGAAAAGCTCAAGGAGATATAGGTCATATCATCTTTTCTTCTATTTTCATAATAAATAGGAGTTGTGGATGCAGTTAATTTTGATAAGACAAACATACTCACTAAAACAGGTTTTGAAATGTTTTGAAACTATTACAAAAAAACAAACCAGAGGTTTTCAACATGGCACAGGTTGATCAAATCCACTCCTGTTTGAAGTGCTACCCAAACTGATCCAATAGATCTGCTACAGAAAATGAGGGAGCTGCAGAAAGCACTGATTTGGGGGTTTATTCCACACCAAAATGGTCTCATCAAAGCATCAAGATCCCTGCAGTATAAACAGGACTGACACTCCCAAACATAGTAGAAGTCATTGGTTTTCCCTACTTGGTGCTATTTAGGACACATCTCTGGAGGAAAGGACGAATGATAACAGACTTGGAAAACACAGCTTGTGAAAAAAGCCTGGGGGAGCTTCCTCTGCCTAGGAAAGAGAAGGGGAACTAATTGTCTTCTAATATTTTAAAAGCTTTTGCAAAGAAAATTCTTTTTTTTTTTTTTTTTCAAATTTACTGGGGATATGAAAGGAAGAAACTGGATTTGATTTAATTGGACTTAAAATAAAGGAGATTACAGTTAGCTGCTGCAAAACTGTTTTTAATTATAAATACAGCTTTAACTGGACTACACACACCTAAAAAGTATATTTATATATAGATACATACATAAATATATATGGGCAGCAGCTTTGAGGAATTTTCTCCTTTGGACATTTTAAGACTGAATAGGTTGACATTTGTTAGGGACAGTGTCTTTATTTTTGACCACATTTTTGCAATTGCATGACGTCTCAAATGACCTCTTAAAGCCTTTCAACCTCATGATGTTTTTTACTTCCATGTAATCATTAGGTACAGAATTTTTCTTGAGAATCAAATTGTGGCATTTTCACTGACTTTATTTGAACCGGGATTAGTTTATACACTGTAGGACAGCCACACTTCAAGGACTCTCAAGAGATTAAATGAAGCAGGTTATGTTAACAAGGTGTCCATCTGAATCACTGAGATTTTTTTTAACAAGGTCTTGACATCTGCCAATACTCAGCAGAAAGAAAATAAAAGCTTTGAAAAAAGCTGGCTTCAAGGTGAGGTTTAGCAACAGTAAAGTACTTTATGCCTTGATTTAGGCATGCATCCCCCTTGGAAATAATACTTTGGACTCAAACCCCAAATTGCAAATTTTATGGTAAAGGAAGATCCAAAACAGTATTTCACAGAATTTCTGTGAGTACTGCTTCTCTGTGGGAGTTTGTTTATTCATTATCCTTCTTATGCTGGCCTGGTAAAGACCATGTAAAGCTGATTGCTCCTGATGCAAAAGCAAAAAATCCCCTGGATACAGAGAGTTCTCTCTAATGCCTTCTCTACTAACAGAGTAACTGGTTCTTGAGATTCAGGGCTCTCAATCTCCGAGGCTGCAGCACACCAGGTCTAATTGTATCAGCCAGGAGGTAGGAGGTTCCCTGGTGGAAGGTAACTCAGTGAGACTGAGGAAGGCAGCTGGGATGTGGGCATGCACCCCTCAAACTTGCCTTGCTATCAGGCACATCAACCACTTCAGCCCAAAGCTTCCTTCCATCCTAAGCAGTGGTGGTGTTACCCTGTCTTCAACAATAGAAACTGAATTAGCCATCACTGGAGGCTCAGGCTACAACAGTGTTTGTACTCACAAAAGGAACCAATCTCACTACACTGAGATTTCTCTTCTAGGATTTTTGGTTGCATCTCCTCTCTGAAGCTCCCTATCAGCCTTTTGGTGTTGTCATAGGTTGATGGTCACACAGTCCATATCACACTAGTGTCACAAATAAACCTGAAATGTAATTGTTATTCTTGTTCCTCAAAAAAGGAAACTAGTTGGGAAATGGAGGAAATGGGTTATTTACTATTAAAATAAAAAAAAAAATTAAAAAAAGCAAAGTTGGGACCTTTTTCTCCTAAAGTTTTGAAATATTGCTCTGGCACAATCTCCAAATGCCATAAAACATTGAAGAACTGGAGACAGATTAAATTGAGGAGATTATGTTCTCAGAAATATACACTCTATTCATTTCAATGTGCCAGTACAAAATGAATGAGCAGACAGAGCACTCACTGAAGGATATGTTCTGCTTTTGCTTATTTTCTTGTGGACTTCATTGTTTTAAATTACTGAAATTGTTGGCTCTTCACATTTTGCTTTCCTAGAAAACCATAAATTAGTCTAGAAAATGCATTTCCTTCAACCTTAGTTTTGGTACATTAACCAGTGCAACCCTCTCAATGTTTTCTAATCTTCACAGTTAAATACAGTAAAGCTAAGCACAGCAGTCCATAAAATACTGGATTGCATTCTCAACACAGTGATGCATAAGTCACAATTCCCAAAAGGATGGAATCAGTAATACGAGCAAGAGAAAAATAGTCCCTATTAAAACACAATCTGCGTGTACCAGTAGTTTAGGGAAAACCATGGAACAAGCTTCCATCATCAGCATCACTGCATCTTCAGTCAGCCATGTCTTTTGTGGGCTAAGTGCTCACTGAATATTTAAAAGTTATGCTAAAACGTTTAATAAATAATGCACTAAAGGTCTGATGATCTGTCAAGGCTAACTACATTGGAAAATGTTAAGGAAAGGTAAGTGCTTTTACCACAGATTGCGCCCTCCACCAGTTTGTTATTTGCACTCCATGAATAATTTGTGATTCTAAAAGTAATATTAAAATCCTTTTCCCAAGGGTGTCTACATGTATTGCACTGTACTGCTATGCTCTACAATATGAAATATTTAAATAATTTGAATATTTTCTGTGAGACAGGAGAAGAGGCATTAGCAATGGGAGAAAGTATAGAATGTGTAAAATATTTCACAGTTTTCTAAGACCACGCAAAATACAGCAAACAGAACAATGTAACATTAACACTGAAGTAGAAAGGTAGCTTACTAAAAGGCCATTTCCTTGTGCTCTCAGTGGATTTGTTGCTTTTTTTCCCTTTCTTAAGTTTTTATCTAGTTTTATTCTTATAAATTCTCTCTGTCTACAGATCTAATTCCTCCAGATAACAGGCTGCACTGCTCAAGATAAAAATACATCAGTCAACAGAGAAGTTGCCAGTGGTTTCAGTGGAGATGCCATATTTCACCAACTGCACAAAGATTTACAAGGCTAATTGTAAATTAGCACAGATTTTTGCTAAACAGCCAGTACTGAGCAAGGGCACTGGTTCTGCTGCGTGGAAACCAAACGGCATTTTGTACCTTTTTTTGCTATTTCAATGTGAATATTCCCACAGTTTTTAAAACATCTTTTCCTGAGGTACTTTGGCTCCAAAGACCTTGAAACACCACAAGTCTTGGTGCGGTCAGTTGAAATTTGGCAGTGTTCCAAGGTTTAGCAGTTTGGATTACTCAACATCAAAAGCTTCCTGTAGAGTGGTGAAACATTTAGGGGAGCTGATAACCCCTAGATAACCTCTTCATTAGGCTTCCAAGGGGTGATTGTAAAACTTGCAGAACTACAAGATGTTACTGCAGATAATGTAGATGCATCTTCACAGGTGCTACTCAGTCACAAAAATCTGGTCCAGTCTAGTGAAGGATTTCTGTCTTCCAGGGACCAGAAGCCAACTTACTAACCAATCTTCCCAAACATTGCCTCCCAGAAGTTCACCACATTGTAACAGGACACTTTCTTAACCTTCTGAATAAATTATTGTGGGAAATGAGAAAGACCAAGAAGTTCATTAGGAACTCAGACAAAAGGCTTGGATCAGAGAAATTTTTGCTTTTTCATTTAAACACTTATTTCCCCTTTGCAGCACTTTGTTTGGCTCTGTGGGCAGTAAAGTCCTCAGGGCAGAGGAGCAACACTCTTTTATGATATACATTTACAATACTTCACAGAATGGGTCCTTAATCTACTAATAAAGGATGCTCAAATGGTAAATCTGTCATCTTTCTAAAAATACTTTGTTCATTAAATGTAGTACAGAAAAAAGTCATTACACATACGCTTGACCACTGACTTGAAGTGATGTTTAGGTCTATTCCTAACATTTTCATGAGGTGAGGGTTCTTCTATTTCTCCCTGCTGTTCCCTCCCTTATGAAAACAGAGATAATATTCTGATTATGGACATTGTTTCCCTCCTAGGCCTGCATTTACTACTTAACCACATATTCTTTTGTGATTTTATTAATAAAGACATTGGGGGATACTTATCAAAACCTTGAATGTGTGTGTGTGTGTGTATACACACAGCTACACATTAAAAAGGTGGATCTGCAGAGTGACATGTTCTGACAGCTGTTGTTGTCAAGCTACTGAAGAAATGGCAAGGAAAGATGTAAGCTGTGCTGAATGAATGAGACAATGCTGTAAGACATCTCCAGGAGCTTTTAAAGAACACAGATGACAGAATACAACAAAAATTGCGATGAGCTAAAATAAAAGGGAGAGCACAAAGCAGCAGCAATGCCCAAGGATGAAGGCCATTCTGAGAGGCACTTGTCACCTAGTTTAGACAGGGACTTCACCAGAAATGGTTTGTGTTCCCATGGGACTCTGTGTTTAAGGCCAGGCCTTCCACCCTTCCCTTCTGCACAGTGAGCTTTCCCTCTTGAAGCTGCATTGATCCAGTGCTCATCTCTTACTCCATTTAAGGTCATGCGCAGAGTCTTGTACTCCTCTTACATTTTCCAGCCTGAGTTTTCCTACTTGCACAACATTATTAATGACAGTGGTAATTGGACAGAAGATATTCAAACTGAAAGAGTAGAGAATGGAGAGAAAGCAGGTGATTAACTCTTCCTAAAATGTACAAACATTTCCAGAGAAAAATCTGTAGTCATAAGGCAGACAGCAGTTCTAATCCACATAAAGTTTCCAAATAGACAGCTGTAAAGATCTCTTAGAGAAAAGAGATGTTAAGTGGCCAGCTGCTGCCACAGTGCCCCAGATGTGACAGGAGAGGCAGCAAGCACTGACCACAAGTTTCCAGCTAAGATTAGCCTTGCCACAATCCATGGTTCAGCCACTTTCTTGGCTGGAAGAGAGGAATTGAGCCAGGAGCTTTTGCAGCCAAAATTGCAGCCAATAGTAAGGCAGCACAGTCAATACAGCAGAGAGAGCAAAGGCATTTTGGAGACAGCGACCTTTAGGAGTGGCAGAGAGACAGTGGCAGCAACAGCGAGTATAGGTAGGCTATTAAAGGAATATTGTCAGATTAAATATCATACTTTCTAAAAAATTGCTTTGCCTGTGTTATAAAGAGATTATAAAAATCAAAAGAGTTTAAAGAACCTAATTTACTCTCCTCAGTCTAAGGTGTTTACTTCCTGCATTGCTCCCAGCTTGCACTATTAAACTAGTTAAACCATTTCACTTTTAAAGCTAGTATCTTGTTGATTTTATTTTGGACTCTAATTCTATCTTGCTGTAAATTGCAATAAAGCCTCAAGGCTTCCCAACAGGTCATGGGAGTCTAGTACAGAGCACAATACAGATGAAATGAAGAGTACAGACAAAAACAGGGTGCTACAGATGAAAAAAAGGGGCAAGAAAACAATAGGGACTGCAGGAAGACATTGGTGATAATAACATAAATATTATATAACCATACATATTGTATTTACTTTATATTTTGATTATTGTGTGTTTATTAAAAATATTTATTGTCTGTTCATCACATCTAGCTTATTGTTAGTTTTAATTACAGTCCACAGTTCTCTTTTTTCAGTTGTCAGTCACAGGACTCTACCATCAAGTTTTATTTGATCTTAGAACATAGTAACACCAAGAAGGCTTCAGGGGTATACCCTTTATACACATTGCTTCTCAAGGATGAGTAACATGTTATAGAAATATCTTATGACTTGCACTGAAGAGAGCCCTTTTTCTGGCTTCTCTTTTCAAAACAACTTATGTTTTATTTTTACAAGACTTAGAATCAGAGACTTAGGTACGAAAACACTTCTCCAGCACTGGATCTGATCCTCTCTGTGGTACTTTCTTACTCAATACACAGAACTGGCATTTTCCCTTCAACCATTGAGATACAAATACGTACATCCTACTACACTCAAAGCCTTGACTGCTTCAGTACTGGCATAAGAAGACTCTGATTTAACTGACATGTGACATGCCCCTTGGTTTCTGCTGCTGCACTTCACCTTCTATCATCACATCTGCTACCATTTCCCCTTTCAAGACTTCAGGGAAAGGTTGGACCAGTTCTCTTTTTTAACCCTAAAACTCTTTTCTGTTCTTTTAAACAAGAAAAACAGTTCACCCATTATTTTAATTGAAAGGTTTTCTCTTACTTATGGACGTGAAAGTCTCTGTTGGACTTAGAACCATTTTCCAGATCCGTCTTGTCATAAATGATTGCTATGCTTCAGTAAGATGTTAAAGTCTCCTGTCAGCTTTTAATGCCTACTTGGCATTCTTCAGTGCAGGAAGCATCTTTACTGGAACTTATATCAGTTTATAGATCAAAATAATACAAGATAAAACCAATTAAAAATATTTATATATCACACATTACTGGCTATTGGTTGAAGCCAGGCATAACAGTGATAAAATTTTCAGTCTACTGATCTCTAACTTCTACCTCCAAGGCATATTCCATAATCATGTTTTTATAATATCAAGAATATTAATGAATCTGTTTAGAAAGTTTAAAGCAGAGACGTGAGTGGCAGGTAAGATAAGGATGAATACTAGAGAAGAATACTGAAAGTAAAAATCCTGACATAACTGAGGTGCCATAAAAATAGCACTACTTTTACAGCAATACACTTAAAGCCACACAAGAATAATTTTAGTAACTATATGAGAAGCATTTAATGTTTATGAAAGATAGCACATACCTGAACAAATTGGATTCCCAAACTTCAGCAGCACTGACATGTCATATGTGAATAATCTAGAGCACAAAGTCTTCACAGAGCTCACCCTAACAAAATTAATTAATTATCATCTCTGAGGTTATTATATTGATGTGTTTCACAATTTTTCTCCTTTTAACATCAATAGATTATGCATGAAATCCAGAAAACATTGACCAGGGTTCAAGTCTTCTCTCCCTCCTCTCCACACAGTTAAGAATAAGTTAGGGAGCACAAGTCTAATTATTCTACTGCATGAGAGAGTAAGACCAGAAACAATTTTCTGAAAATAAGAGCACTAGTCATAGCTTCAAATATTAAAAAATATCTAAGTACCATAACAAGTTGCCTATCTTCGTAAAGTACACATTAATTTCTATCTCTCCAGATTCCAACCATCAGTATGAGCTACAGGAATTTCTCACTGATGCTTCTGTTGTTTCTCCATCTTCACAAAGAAGTTAGCTTGAGAGAGAATGAAGAGCTGACTACTTTCCATTCAAAGGTTAGAAGATAGATGTTTCAGAATGTGTGCTTTAGCTGTGGTAATACTCTCATGGTACTGTGTCCCATGAAGTGGTGCTGCTCCTCAACATGACTGCAGCACGAATAAATGGAAGAGGCAGAAGCACAGTTTGGTGGTGGATGTGGCAGTGCTTGGCTAATGATTGGACTTGATGGTCTTAGAGGTCTTTTCCAACCTTAACAATTCTATGCTATGGGAGGCTTGGAAGAAATCATGGCAGTGTAATTAATACCATTTTCTGCTTGCCACCTGCCGAATAGAAGATTTGACAGTGTTGGTATTGGGACGATAGCTCATCGTATACACTGGTATATGTGGTAATAACACAGAAAATATTTTGGTGTGCTAGACTTGGAGACTAGCTAAAACTACAATGAGAGGAAATAACTTAATTATGCATTAACACCTTCCAGTATTGGGAAACACCACAAAATGCTAGGTACCAATAAAATATTTATTTAGGAGAAAAAACATTGTTGGCAATAAGAAAGTGAGCTTATTTGCTTAGGTCAGTAGTGATAGGTATGATTAGAGAAGGTTGCTTGGCTAGGTCCACAACGTCTGACATAAAGTAAAAGTAATGATGTAGCAGGTGTTCTCACAAGTAGATGTTTAATAAACTATGTCATGTAGGTAGTTTCAACCTATATACAAGGGAAAGTTTGAAATAAAAAATAGGTATTTTCTGCTACCAGTGTTTTAAATGCTTTGAAATTCACAGCATCTACTCTGGCTGCAGGTGAAACAACCACCTATCAGAATTTGCTGAAGTATTTGACTAGTAGCAAAAAAAAAAAAAAATTCCTTAAAGAAGATAAAGACCTGAAGTATCTCACACTAAAACCACTTCACACTGAAGAATTTTTAAGTGCTACTTTTTTTTCTCCGCCAGCTTCAGCTCCATGTGTTGGAGGAATACATAAACCTCAGTGACTGACTTTGCATGGCTGATCAACCTTGGCTAAGGTCCAAATGCCCACCTAGTCAATCAGTCACCCCCCTACCTTAGTGGGTCAGGAAAGTAATAGGATGAGAAAATTTAGGGTTGAAGACAGGGAGATTGCTTAGCTATAACCTCATCAGTTCTTAAATAAGCTGCAGTATCCAGATCCAGTCCAGGTTGGCATCTTTGCTCCTCTTGTGTTGTCCTGCTGATGTGAACACACAGTATCTGCAGGTCTCTTCAGCCTGGTGCCCTCTTGCTCCCCCCATCACAGTTATGGGGCAGACAGAGCCCCAGAACAGAAGAGCAGACATACAACTAATAAACTTAAATTCCACACGGAATTTTACTTTTCTACACTATCTCCTGATAGGAGATCAGCACCCACAGACCTGCTCCCCATTGCTGTTTTCCCAGAGCCACCTCATCTCTAGAACTCTGCCATTTGCTCTGGACTCTCCTGATTCCCGCTCTTCACAGAGTTCCTCAGCACTATTTTTAAGCTCTTCAATTTAGCAGAAAAGCCCTCTGTTGGAGGGGTTTAAGAGCATAACAAGACCCTTGACCATTAATGCTGACTATTCCACAAAAGTACCAATTCAATTCTCACTCTTACTTGCACAGACAAGTCACTATCCAGCAATAGCTTCAATCAGCTTCAGAGCACACATCAATAAGGATTTAGGAGACACAGGTGTTTGAGCTCATCCTTGATCTTTTCTCTATCAGTACAAAGAGTGCTTGCATTGCTTTTTCCATGACCAACTTGTATACATCACAGGTGATACGGGGAGGATGAAGAGATTATTAAGGTGTTGGAAAGAAGAAAAATGTGGGTGGAAATAGGAAAGCAGTCCTGCCAACATCATTGTAAATGGACATAAAGGTACAAGACTGAATGCTGCTGGTCTTAATCCTGGAATCCAGACCACACAAACACAAACTAAGGCATCATGGCTGAATAGTTGGCCATTAGCAGGCCACAGAAAGCAAATGCATCAGAGGATTTTGTTCCAGTCTGTTGTTGCTGCTGAAATGATACATATGGGAAAAAGAAGAGAGGATTAGTTAATTGCTGGCCTCAGTACTCATTCAGTTATAGAGTGGATTGAAAACTTACACACCAAAAATTTATTTTGAAAATGCAGCTGTGTCAACCTAAAATTGCTGGGGGCAAATTGACATCTCTAATTTAAAAGAAAATTTAAGAATAATTATAAGTTTTAAATATTTTTCTTTCAGACTTGTAATAAAGACTAAAAAGGTCAGGGTTAACACTCAAATTGAAAGACTTTCAGTTCATCAAATAAAATGTTTCATTGTCTGATTTTCAAGATATTATTTTGCTCCTCTTCACAAACAAGCAATTTGTTTTCCACACAGGATGAAGATTTTACTAAACAAAAATATTCTTTATTCAATAAAAAGAGGCAGCTTTAAGGATTTGTCCTAATTATCGTTCTGTGTTTCTCCTTTACTTCTCTAATTTTCAATGCTCTTGCTAGATTAAAATGCAGACAAATCTTCATTGGTTTGCTTTACTCTGTCTGGATTGTTTTCAGAGCCATCTTGCTTATTTCTAAGCTGCTGTGCTAGTTTTGCAGTGGAGGAAGGGAGAGCAGGGCAAAATTTATAACAACATTCTCTTTGGGATGCTGTTCTCATAATGAACACAAATTGCTCTCATTTATCATCTTGTGATGTAATCATATAAAAGCCTTTCTCATCCTCATCCCTATAAGGTAGCTGTTTTGCTGTATTGGATTATAATGGCAAATGACAAAATCTTTTGCATTACTTCAACCGTTCAAGTCTGAAGGGATTGTTACTCTGTAATGCCACTGTGGATTTCCGATGGATGAACCCATGCTGAAAGCTGCAGGTGGAAGTGGACAGTACACCAGAAACTTAACTAATCAGTGCTGGCTCTTAGAGGGGGAAAAAGAGAAACAAACCTACTCAAACAAACAAAGCCAACAGTAACCTAAAAAATTTAAACACCACAGGGAGTAAATTGTGGATACGTGTTACATCCAAAGCAGGCATAAATCCAGGGATTCCACTTTTTGGATGTTTTATTGAATAAACAAAACCGGTTGGATTTCTCAAAATATCAATGTTAATAGGGTACAAATAACCATTAAGTTATCTGCAGGATTAATTTGCCTCATGTCTTTTGGAATCTGATAAATCCATTCCATTCAGGGCTACCAAAATATGCAGAGTTCCAGTAAAAAGTGATGGAAGTAAAGGGTGCTCAGCAATGTAACATCATTGTCTATCACTTCTCTGTGTTGGTATTTCGAGTAGAAAACACAGAAATATTTCCCAGTGTTCCAGGAGAAAACGTCACCTTTTCATGTTTCCCCAAAGTACAGCAGCAATTTAAAATTCGTGATGTACTATTTACAAATAATTAAGTAGATAATTAATATACACTTTGAACTTAGAGCATGTGCTCTGTTGAGCACAGAATTTGACACATGAGTGAACTGCCCTTTCAGGAAAATCAAGGACAGCCATTTCCATAAGACACACAATCTGCATGAGTCCTCAAAAAGCACCACAAAGAAGTTGAGGTATGATTTTTCTTCTGTCTTCCACAAGTTGTTGGTTTGGGTTTTTTTTTTTCCTAGAGATTTCAATTGAGCACCATGGACTCTTTCATCCTTACACATCGTGATAGAAGAGTTGAGTCAGCTTTCTAGTATCATTCTTGTCTTCATTTATACTGCCTGTTCTGTATGATTAAATATTCAAATTACTTATAGACTGAACTGTTTTCTTTATTAAAATGAATGGTAATACATTTAAAACATATTTAATCTAAATTACATTGTAACACATACCTCCTGTTGAAATAATTGAAATATATTGCAAAAAATTATATATATCTACTCTGCATTTCATTAAAGAATTTTGCAGGCCTAATCAGTCTTGAATACACCTGTGCTTCAGCTCTCCACAAGATTAAAATAAAATAGTAGCATACTCCTCTAATTATAATATTGACCTAAAGCCAGCCACCAGCTCTACTGAACTCAATAAATGTAATGGTGAGGGCACTGTGATTTTTTTATATTGTTAGCTGGGGAGAGAAGAAGTTGACACAAAGAAAGTCAATCTCTTATCACCCAAGGAAGAAATGTTACATTTTCTATATTTACCCCCTGTGTAAACATAACAGCAAAACTCTTGCTTGACATGTAACTTAGATGCTTCTATGTCTGTTAAAATGACTGAATAAATTGTTTCTCCCCCAGTTTAAAGGCTCTGCTTTGTGAGGTATCAAGCAGCAAAGTTATGGAAAACCGCAGGTCTTCCATGAAATCTCCTTTGCCCCATACTATTTTGGCATTTTTATTGAGTGTTTTTAATACCATGCAAGAAGCACATCAATGACATTAACAGCTGAATAGACTAGAAAATAGGAACAGGAGTACCATAGCTCTTATCTGATGTTAATCTCCTGCTACCAATGAGAAAGTTTCACCACCACATTCCCTGAGGCTTTCAGTTCATTAATTGGTGTTGATAATATATTACTGCAGAGTGGACATTTCAGAAGAAAAGCACAAGCACACAAACATGGGACTGAAAGCAACTCTGAGAAGTGATACAGTCCATCCCCTGCCCCAGTTCAACTCATCTACAGCAGTCTTGACAGGTTCTGTCTAAATAATTCTTTAAATTCCCAAATGGAGATTTTCCAGTTCACCTGAGCATTTTATTGTTGAGTTTAAATATACTTAATAAATGTAAGTCTTATCAATGCTTAAATCATGGCCATTGTTTGAATTCAGTACCAGAATATGCTCTTTCTCTTAGCAGAGACTTTTACTACACTTGAAGGCTGCCACAAGGTCCATCAAAGTCTTCTCTGTAAATTAACCAAGTTTATTCCATTTTTCTGCTGAAGTCACATTTTCTACATGTCCTGTTTCTCTGTGCAGGCTCTCTCCTGCAGCTTCATGAAAAGCCATGGGTCCACAAGGGCAATCTGTAACAAACTGTCAACAAATATTTGTCACATCACAAAAATGCATTAAAAAATCACAGTAGAAATAATATCTGGTTCAGCTATTCTTGCCCATAAGGGACAGATACAAAACCCTGCATAGAGGAGTATGTGAAGCACTTCATCAACATTAATTTTTAACTTACTTTTATTAATTTACTTTGATGGAAATATTTAATTAGCTACTAGGAAGTAAAGGAGGGTTGGGATCCAAGAAGCATGTTTTTGGATGTCTTTCCATTTCAGGGACTTCACATTCTGCCTACTCCAGCTGTTGGCACTGCCAGGTGTTTGTCAGGGATTCCAGGCTGTTCTCAGTACAGTACAGGACTCTCAGTGGGTACAAAGGGTTAGAAACAACTTACACATAAACAGAATCCACAAAATCCTTTCAGATTTTCAGAACTCCACAGTACCTGTGGTGACAATGTCATGTCATTCTCTCGAAGCAATACACTTCTGTAAGAAATAAAAAATGTGGTTTAGCTATTACTCATGGTCCTAACTGAATATTTAGAATCCAAGACATTCAGAATTATTTTGCTAGTTGAGCTATGAAGGTACACTTAGCAGTGGATAAGTTACCCCTTATCTTTGGCTGAAAGCTTTGTATAACAAATTATGCCCAAATGAATATATTTTCTTAAAATACATCTACTTTTTCAACAACTGACTTTAAGGCTGCCACTTTTTCTTAGTAAGTGATTCTCTGATGTTCTTGTAGAGTTTTCCTTTTATTATAACCAGTTTTTATGGTCATTTTTATGATTATAATATATTCTTATCGTAACATTCAGGCATTTGTCATTGTCATAGCATTGTCATTTTTTAGCGTAAGTACCCAATATTGAAAGTAACTGGAAGCTGACAAAATGTGTATTTTTACAAATCTCTCTATGGCCTGTGCAAAGCATCACAGTAATTTCTCAGATTCTGCCCATCTTCCTTCCTGCTTGAGGAAGATGGAGGGATGGAGGTTTTGCAAGATGTCTCAGTTTTTGAGTCACACTCAACCTTAGATTTGCATTCAACATTTGTAAGAGATCACTAGCCCTGTCTGGGTCTTTTGTTTCAATGTCAATTGCTCTTCAGTCACAAGCCAGATCTGAAGCACAGCATGGTAATGGTATCTTACAAAAACACCCCCCACTTTTTCAAACCTGATACTGCTTCTTTTCCACCACCTGGGAGACACAGCCAAATGCTCACTTCTGCACAGGTCAGGTGCTCCCCCCTCCTTACAGCTTTAATCCATTTTGCCTTCTTAACTCTCTGGAGAAGGTCAAAATGAACAATATCGACCCAAGGCATGCAAAATTTCAAAATCTCATTAACTTCATTGTTTCAGCACTTGGAGATTTTTGTTAATTACCCTTTTGTGCCTCTGGTGTCAGCAAGAAGTGTCCTGTGGGTTGCTCACAGCTTCAGGAGCTGACAGATCATCAAAGATATCCTTATAAAGCTAATACCATAGAATAATTGTGGCTCCCATACCACAACATTTTCAATTTCAGTGAGAACAGTTCCTGTGGCAGTTGATTTAGGTTTATATTTTATAGTTTATTCCTTATTAGTACCTGATTTTTCAGATACTCTTCTCAGCACCTTTGAAAGTCAATTCTTGTTTCTTTCACTAGAATATCAACTGCCCTTATGCTGATGGAGCACATGAATATGACTTCTGAGGCTTATGTCTAGCTACATGTCAAAGGAATCAAAAAAAGAGATGTTTCTTAAGTGAATAAATAGAACAGTGCAAAGTTATCATGTAGTCCAAAGCAAAAACAGCTATTGGCTGATCTAATTAAGGAAGTTGGAAATAAGAAAATACCTTTCCTCACTTCTCAGCAAGCTATTTGATTCTGCTCAGCAATTCAAACAGCCATACCATTATCCTATTAAATCAACAGCTTGGCCTTTCATACCATGGCATGCAATGTGCTCACTCTTCTCTTGATGATGTGAAGCAGTTCCTAGGCAGAAGCACACAAAATTTAAATTTTTCATTATTTGCCTGCAGGCTAAAAAAAGGAGACTGATAAATTATACAATTTGAAAAAAATTATGCTATTTTTGCTATTTTTCAGGAACATGGATCTTGTTTTGACATTATAAGTTCACTCTGTGTGAGATATCACATGGAGTTGGGTGACTCAGTATTTTGGAGCTGCTTTGAAAAGATGGCCCCAGGTAGGAGAAAAGTACTTAAGAAGTAGGATTAGCATCAGAACTTTTAGGACTATTGCAATCTTTTAGAAAAATCAGAATATATAGATGTTTATCAGGCTTTTGGGAAAAGTTGTTCTAAAATGTCATCCTTATTTGTACAAGGAAAGAGAGTTTTGAGATCTAGTTCTAAATGTTGTTATTTATGGTTTAAAAAAATAAACCTGAAAACAAGACATTTTTGACTATTAAGCACTGGGGAATAATGAACAAGTCAACTTTAATCTCTTTTTAAACGTGGTGATCAATGACAGAATGCAGACCAGAACACCATGAGGTTGAGTCAGGGAAGGTTTAGGCTGGATATTAGAAAAAGATTTTCCACTCAAAGGGTGGTGGGGCACTGGAGCAGCTCTCCAAGGAAGTGGTCACAGCCTGACAGAGTTCAAGAAGGATTTGAACAATGCTCTCAGGCACATGGTGTGATTCCTGGGCCTGTCCTGTGAAGGGCCAGGAGCTGGATTTCATGATCCTTGTGGGTCCCTTCCAACCCAGCTTATTCTGTGATTCTATTATAACTCAAGAAGTAAATTCTGTATGCATTCTTTTTTAAGGCAACAGCATGATCTGGATTTCCTGTTCACTGTAGAACAAATCTGTACCACCATGCTTAGTCTCTTACTAGTATTTTCATTGTAAGGAATATTTCCACAGGATCTGCATTGAGATGAAAAAAGTTTCCATAAAACCATGTATTTATGTCACTGCACTGACAAAAAATATTGAAACCCATTCAATTTAAGCTAGGAAAAAAAGCTTTGCCATAGGTTGTAGTGGTGTGTTTTCAAACTAGGTTCTAATTTTGTAATCCAGTTCTTTGTTATTTTACAGTTTTATGTACCCAGTTCTCCCTTTGGTTCATTCCTATTTCCCCCCATGTATTTTCCCGCCTTTGAGTTGGTTTCCCCCATCAATCAGAGTTGCTCTTCCCTCAAACCCCTTTGTCAATCCCCTTAACCCCTGCCCCTAGGGCCTGCCTGTCATTCCAGAGACAATCCCTAACTTCTGGAAAGTTCTGGGAGAGGCTCTAGGTGATTGGGTAAAGACCTACAGAATCCCCTCCTTCCCCTTATAATTTGTGTACCTCCCTGTCTGTCATATCTGAGAGCCACCCCCTCTTGCACCTAATTGGCCCCTTTCCAAATCCGCCCCTCACCTCCTCCCCCCAATAAAAGCTATTGTAATCCGGTGGCACATGCTCTCCGGGGTAGACAGCCTGAGGGTGAGGGCTCTCTGTGAGACCTTACAATAAACCTCTGCAGTTGTCCCCCCTGAGAGACCCCTCTTTATTCTTCGCCATTTGCCTTGCTATCGTCCGGATGGGGCCAAGAACCCACAGGGGTAAGCAAAGTCCTTCCGAGGACTGAGCTTCCTCCCATGTGCCGCCTGTGTGCCAGGGCTAGCCTGAGCCAGCAAAAGAAGGCACACAGCAACAATAGGTATTGAAAGCTATGGTCTGAATTTCCTAGGATTTTATTAAATAACAGGAGATAATGAGAAAAAGAACAGAAAAGTGAAAAAAGAAAAATATAAATAATATCTAGTATAGAGACGCAAGTGAAAACAGAAATATTTTTTTCAAGAAAATTCAAACACCAAGGTGAACTGGTGTGAAGTACCTCTGTAGATAAAAGGAGAGGTGGAGAGGAAAAACAGATAACAGATAAATGAAAATCAGGTAAAGAAAACAGAAATAGCTTTGGCCAGACACAGACACATCTATGCCCTCCTTGCCCTCCAAGAAAGGGCTGAGTGCTTGGAGGTGGTTCTCATCATACTCCCACCATGTATGAGCAAATCTTGGCATTGCCAGGGAGTCTTTGGAGCTCTCACTTGGTGCTGTAACCACCTAGCAGATACCTAAATGATTTTCACTCTTACAGCCCAGGAAATCAGCTGTCTGACATTTTCTGCAGTTATCTGTGTAGCCTGTGAACATGTGACTGAAGTCAAGCAGGAAAGCCAATGCCTGAAGAGAGACCTTGGTGTCATATCCTGTGCACATACATCCTATACCTCTCAGAGCTATCTATGGGCATTCACTTGTTCCCTAGCATCAAAAAGTGGAGGTGAACTCACTGCTTTTACATTGCACCTCATTTCACACATTCTAAGGATGATGGTGAGAAAAAGTCCTTTTTCTGCTGCAAAAAACTTCAGTATCTGGTACTCCAGTTACTGCCAAAGCCCACGTTTTCAATATCTGCCCAAATCGTTGAAGAACTACTTGACAAAGAAGTGCTACTACAAAAATGAATGGTGTGAAAGAGATTAACTGGTCACCAAATGGAGTGAGTGAAGCATTCACTAAATGATACAGAGGACTGGCCCTATCTGAGAGGCACTGCAGATGAAACTGAAATAAGGTATTTCCACTCATCTTAAGGATCTTTTACAGCATGTCTTCAGCACCCTAGAGAAACCCTTCTTACAACTGACTGTGTTCCAGGTGCAGGATGGGAGGTTGTGTGTTTATTCACATCTAGTTACTAAGAAAGGTGGAGTCCTTAAATTAACCAAAACTCACTTGTCGAATGTCTTCAGCTGGGTAACCAAGGTTTCATAGGTTAAAGCTAATATGTCTGTATACTGGAATATTTTATTCCAGTTCTATAGCATCACCTCATTGCAAAAGTCTTAGTGTCATTAAATGAGTACAGTTTTTTCAAATAAACTTTTTCTGAAATATTCACTTACCCCATCTCCTGAAATACCAGCTACAGGATCTACTAGCTGTTCCTGAACATTCACAAATAAAGGAAGGTGTAAGAAAATCAAGACACACAGACTTGGTTAGCTTTGTACAGGCCATGAGTGATATTGTGCTGTAAGTCAAAATAGCATACAACAATACTCAGACAAATCTATAAAACAGAGCCAAAGAGATTATTTATGTCATTTCTTCACCCTAAGGATCAACTGTCTTTCCTGACAGATTTCCCTCCAGCCTGTTCTTAAAGGCAATCTGGCAGATTTCAGCATTCTCCTGCCAATCTGTTTTGGCACTTCATTGCTTTGTTATAAGAATATTTCTCATCCTAAAGTCAATTCCTCGACTTAGTATTCCCTGTCTTCAAAAAGCAACAGGTGTAGAAAAAAAGTTGATCTTCTTTCTTGTGTCTCCTTTTTTTTTTGCAGTTTTGAATTGGGGAACCTGTGGGAAGAGATTTAAAAAAAATGTAGAAAAGGAAAATGTGCAGTAAATTCTATTATTTTATCTGGTCAATCTTACATCTTACATGATTCTGTGGTATATATATATATATATATATATATGTTTTTTGGGTTTGGGGGGTTTTTTTGTCATTCATACACTTACTAAATTCGATACCCATACAAGCCACATCTCTGTAGTGGAGAATGTGCCACTACAGGATGTTATTACTTCGTCTATCTGAGGGGTAGTGCATTAGTTTATATACATCATAATGTGATGCTTGCTTTATCACAACACCATGACTCATGTTCATCTTGTGAACTTTTGTAACTAATAACCTCCTCTGCAGTGTTCCTGCATCACTCTTTCTCTCCATTCTGCACCTGTATATGTCTACCCTGACCTACATTTGCATTTCTCTTTCCTAAATTGCATTCTACTTCTTTCTAAATCATTGCAGAAAAGAAAAAGAAAAAGAAAAAGAAAAAGAAAAGAAAAGAAAAGAAAAGAAAAGAAAAGAAAAGAAAAGAAAAGAAAAGAAAAGAAAAGAAAAGAAAAAGAAAAGAAAAAAGAACTGTACTCCTATCCTTCAACAAGTTTGAAATCCTTAGGAACTCTAGCTTTAGTAACTTCTGTGTTTAAGGGCTCCTCCTCCAAAGATTTGCAGTTCTTTCAGCTCTTAGTCTCATATTCCAAAGAGCCCTCCTTCAAAAAAGTCTGAGAAGGAGGAAAAAAAATCCCATACTGATGAAGTTGCATGTGTGTATCAGACAACATTCATATCATAGGAAGTACAAAAATAAATATTCAGGCATGCTAGAGCAATACTTATTAATTCAGTCTTGCAAACTAAACTAAAAGCAGATTTTGTAGACAAAGGCATACTTTGTTCCACCCACAAAATATGTATAAAATCTTTCCCAGCATTTCTCAGCTGAATGGCTCATCCCTTGAAGACAATCAGAAAATGGTTATTTTCCAGCACTGAATATGCTAATGTAGTATTTGTTATTTGTTTAAAAGCATAAGGAAAATAAAACCTCCAATTTTAAAACCATGGAATGACCCTTTTAAATTCTTATGTTGGTTTGTCCTATTTTGTAAAATCTCATCCAATTTTAGAGTAATGTTTTTCTTTAGATGTCAAAAACAGTGTGAGTACTGAGTATGACCTCACTTTCAAACAGGGGACTGGGGACACAAAAGCTGGATATGAAGGTTGAACAAAGCATGATCCACTTACGGTCACATTCTATATAAAAATGCCTTTTTTCCTTTCATTAAAATTTATTCGAGGAACAGATGGGTATGGGATTTTTAACACTTAAAATGGTCTCAGGTGTTTAGAAGCAATGATACATGGAAGATTGTCAACAAATGGCCTAAGGGGTAAAGAAGCTTGACAGTAATAGAGGACCAAATATTCTTTCAAATACTTTCAGAAACCAGCAAAACATTTTTTAGATACACAGGACACATAAAAGCAAACACTACATTGTATTTTTTCAGAATTTAAATGTGTGGCTTCCTTAACAGTGTGGAAAAGTGGATTCTTCCTGGATTCTACTTCTGGTTTTCTCTACAGATAACTTCTGTTTGTGCTATTCTTCCACAATTCCTTTTCAGATATTAGCAATATCAGTAGAAAGGAGAACTAGGGAACTGAAACATTTGTTCCTCAGGCTGCAAATAGAGAAGCCCTGCATTCAGTTCAGACC
Source organism: Pycnonotus jocosus (assembly GCA_013400435.1). Classification (NCBI taxonomy): domain Eukaryota; kingdom Metazoa; phylum Chordata; class Aves; order Passeriformes; family Pycnonotidae; genus Pycnonotus; species Pycnonotus jocosus. Next base: position 105,221 of record VWYP01011987.1, read on the forward strand.
AAGCACATGTGCTCCTGAGTGTGAATGGAATACACTCTGGAATAAAGTCTCACAAATTGACTCCAGAAGTATCCCTAACCATGGCTAGTTTATTTAAAGCTACTCATGATTTCTCTTTAGTATAGTCTATCTCATCCAAAGGAATGAAATTTTCCTGGTCAACAGCAGTGGGATGGGCTGTTTAAGTGGATGACTTGGATATGTTGAGGGCAACCAGGTCTAAAAGAAGCCTTAAGAGTGAAATATTTGGATATTTCTGCTTCCTACATGAGTAGTGACAAATGTGAGTTATGTGTGAATGCAATTCCTGTTCTCTCTCCACTGAAGACAAAAATCCTTCTTCTTTTGGAAAAAAAATGTCTCTCTTTGCACTCCTGCAGTACCATCAGGACTTTTGGTGAGCAGTAGTCTTGAGCACGTGCACATGCTGGCAGGCTGTAGTGAGGAATAAACCTCAAATTAAATGAAATCTTTCCAGCAGGGATATCTAGGAAAATCACAAGGATCACTGAAGTTCCATTGCTTCCTGAACTTCCCAGAAGACGCCCAAAAACCTATTACCTTCAAAGTTAGCTGAAAATTACTGCAACATCAATATTAATTTTGGGAACACCTAGGAATCCTTCCAGCACTCTGGCTACACTTAAAATTGTCACACTGTGAGAAAGATACTTTTTAAAAAATATTAAAAAGTAATCCCAGTGAATATGGAAAAAGCAATATTCTTGAGGCACAATGAAAGTTGTTATTTGTTTGATGTATGCACCTTTTTAAAGACCCTATTTTTTTTTACATACTCAAGAAAAGCATACAGATGTTACCACAGAGCTATGAAAATATTTAACTATTTTTAAGGGGTTAATGGAAGCTGTAACTTTAAATCCTAATAATTTAAAATATGCTGCTCTGTCATTATTACAACTCATAAAAAATGTATTGTTGCCATAACAACCACCTCATCACATGTGAGACTGCCTGAAAAACTCGAGCTTTCTTTAATCAGACAGATACACGGGCCCAAACCTGAAAATATTTCACCAATACTTTCATGACATTTACTCTCTTGTAAAATGAACTTTAATGCACACAATTATTTTTTAACAATCATTATTATGAGAAAAAAAAAAAAAACAACCCAACACCATTACCAGAAGACTCTAACAGATTCTGCTTCTCCTCCTAGGCAGAAAATTTGTGTCAGGGAATGATTGCATTTCTTCAGATGGAATAGGGTCGATGAATGCATTCAATGTACATTCTCTTCACTGCCATCATTTTCCTGGGGCTGCACCGTATATCATTTGAGTAACACTCCACATAAATCCCAGATGGTGGCAGGACTTGCAAATGATCTAATGTGGCAGCCCCTGCCTACATGCAAGGATTCATTGAGGAGAATTGCATTTTAATGGCAGTAGAATGTATGCCACCTGGCTCCATCTGACAAAAAACCTACACATAAGAGCAACCACATTTCCCATCCCATGGGCCTGGGACCGATGGCTGAGTACGGGACCTGCTGCTGAAGTTGCACAGTTCAAGCAGAAGCATGGAGCTGGCTGGAAGCATGGCCACACAGAGGGATGGGCAGCATGTCCCCGTGCCCTGTGGCAGCCCGTTGCAGAGCTGCTGCACAGCACAGGTGTCTGGTGAGATGGACAGCAGTGCAGTCACACTGCTCGTGGCTGCCCAGAAGTCATCTCTGCAGCAGTGGCCTTGTCCCAGACCGCCACAGTTTCCTCAGATGGTCACACAATTGGGCTGAAGCCCCCAGCCTGAAGGAGCCAGGAGAAGGACTTACACCTGAAGTCCCCATTCCCAGTGGAGCCTAATCACCAAATTGGTAGGTGTCTGGGAACATTCACTGGGTTTAGAACAAAAACTTCAGCTTTAATGAAGAAGGGCTTTAAGTTGCACCCTCCAAATTTTAGTTTCCACAAACTGAAGTTTCCCAGCAAAATCTTATTTTCTTGGACTTCTGTCAGTCAGCCCTCCTCTGCCACACAAATGATGTTTAATGTACTACATTTGATAATAAACATAATATATTCTTTCTTTCCATATGGGTATTTTCTTCAAGGTTTGCTAATTTTCAGTCTTAATTCTTCTTAAGTGATATTCAACAAGTAAACGCATTCCTTTCTAAAGAATATTATCCTCTTGTTTCATCGTGGTTTAATCTGATTTTCTGCTTTGGCTTTTTATGGTCGAACTGCTTGACTCAAGTCCTGTAGCAACGTTGCTTTCTGTGCTTCCTTTGCTTTGTGTTTCTTGAATATTTTTTTTTCCAAGATATCCCAAAACATCCTCAAGGTGCTCATACAGTCACTGGCGCTAAGTGCCCAAACCAGCTGTATAAACTGAAAGAATGTTGTGCCCTTGTTCTTATACCATTCAGGCTTCAGCAAATATCCCTCATGAAAATGTAACAGCCCAGAAACGTTTCTCCTTCAACTGAAATCCCATTGTATTCATCTACTACATCTTTTTTTCCCCATACTTCCACAGACTGTGCTAAACTTACCTCTAAAAGGGAGGAGGAAACAAGAAAACAGCACAGAGAATTCATATGGTTCAGAAGAATATGTGTCTAATATCAGAGAATGGTGGATTAGAGAAACCACAGGTCTGATTCATTCTGGCAGTTCCTGACTTTCCTCTGTTTTTCTACAGAAACGCACAAACAATTGGTGAAACGCCAGTCCTTGGCATACACCTGCCTCACTGATAGCTCCCACACACAGCAGGGAGGTGGGGATTACTTTGGGAAAGCTTTCAGGAAAAGAGGAAAAGAAAAAAGGATGATAGAACAAAACTGTGAGTGAATTAAACCCACAGGTTGAGGGAATGGTTAAAGGCAGAGTAAGGAAGAAAGATGAAACCCTCAGCCATCAATAAACCATTTCTCTCACGAGTCACCTAGAAAACACATGCTGAGTCATGGGCTCTATGAGCAGTAATTTTAGGAGAGATGTTTGTTAGCTAGTTGAAATACAGTGTGAAAGGTCCCTTAAAACACTAATCTGCTTTGGAAATATTTTAGGTCATTCAAGAAATACACAAAACAATCTTCCCTGAAACCCATCTGTCTGTCCAGACAGTTCTGGATTCCAAAGAATTAGCTGTTTATTTTGCTCATATTTCTATTAAAAGGTTATATGTAAAACTTAGTGCTAATGAGAGGAAAAATAATGACATTCAACCTCCATCCCCAAATGAATCCCTCCTAAAAGTGTTTCATGTTAAATGTCGAGATCGTTATGCAATTATATTTCAAATTCACACACAGACGTACTGTGCTTGCATATTTAACTATGTTTTCCTATACAAGACTGCTTTCTGTCTTGCAGACTGAATCACTAGCTGAAATGTCCCTTCTGGCCACATTTAAAAATCTTGATTATAATCCTTGATGAAACAGGGAAGTGAACAATCCTTGTATTTAATCATAATAAATTAAACTAATGAGCTTTCCTGGCAGATTTATTACTTTTCCTATGGATGAAGTTCCACTGGCTGATCAATATGCAAGTCAAAAAAAGTCTTATATAAGGGGAGAGGGAGAGGGAAGAGGTGCATAATATTTTACTTGAAAACAGTGCATTCCCAACATGTTCCTAAGACCAATTAGGTTTGTGATTTTTCCTTCACACTTGTATGAGAACCAGAGAGGAAGAGTCAGAGTTCAGAGACTCAGCAATGGGGTGGCGAGATGCAGGATAGTGCCAGAAATGGTTTTAGCCAATAGCAGTCCTACCTGACACAAGGAGATAGGCTTTAGTTCTTTGCCATTGCATTCAGAGTACAATACAGTGACTCTTTTGGCAACACTCTAAAATATATGCTCCGAAATTGCGTGTACTTATTTAAGACTATACACGAAAAAAAGGTAATGTTTTCCACTTAAATCCAAGAAGCTGTTGAAGCATTTTTTCAACAAGAAAAGCAGCTTAGGATGGGGTTTGGTTTTGACCCTGCAGAGATTTTCTCTGTAATATGGAGACAAAGCCTAGATCTTGAGCTGCAAGCAGAACCAGAAAGGAGGGTTTTCCTCCTTGAGTTTCCTGGCCCTTTTCAACAGCAGACACAAACCAAAAAGTATGCCTTCTCTTTTGTCTCAGGGCTGTACTAATGGTGGCTGACAGTAAACCAGAAGAAGGCATGCCCCAGAGTGAGGTGACACACCGTCCAGGAGAGCTGTGACCATGCATGAACTTTGATGAGCAGTTGTTAGCAACAGGATCACAGGTAGTGTAGCAATAAACAAAGTTCAGTGCATGAAAGGACACAAAAATCTCCATATCCAAGTAATAGTAATTTGCCCTTGCAATTCTTTCCCTTCTTGTTCTCTTGACAATCAGATAAAGTGTGGGAGGCCATATGTCTGCAAGAAGGAGACAATCACTGCTCTGCAGTCCCCAATAGAGTGAACTTAGTCACTGTTTAAGGAGAATCACAGATCTGAGTCAATTACTGCAGACTTTCTGTACACAGCACACTTGCTTCTTTACTCCACTCAGAAAAAAACTATTCTTAAACGCAATCCTTCAACTTTGTCTTCAGACCTCTTGTAATAAATTAGGAAGTGCTTAATGTTTTTACTTCTGAAATTTTGGTCATTCAGACTCAGTCACTTTAGACCACGCTGGCCCAGGGACATGGCTAAAATTTTTTGACATGTCTTTCAAAGACTGGTCAATTTACCACCACCTTGATAAAAGAAATGAATAATGTTTTCTTCTGTTGCAGATAAAAATTGGTCCAGACACCAGCAGCCAACTCAGGCATCAAAGAATTTCTGGTCCAGCAGAGCCCTCACAAGCCTAATCAATACTTCAATTGGATACTGCCCAGCAGGGCACTAGCTCTGTAATAATTTTCTTTTGACTTTCTTCTCACCCCATGAAATAACAGGTAAGAAAAATCTCCAATCCAGAAACAAATCAAGACACAGAGATATATAGCAAAAGCAACAGTGAGAGAGCTGGGCAGCTGCTTCATTACAGGGTTACAGCCTACTGACATTTGACTGACATTCCTACAGCAAAAGACAAACAAGCTCTGGCTACTAACACTCATTTTGCTCCCTCCTGCATACCTCTCTCAGAAGTGCTAACCCTCTGATAATTGCTGCTGGATTCTCCCCTAAGAAATGGATAAGATGGGGCTCCAAGCACACTGTGCAAAGCACAAGAGAAAGAGAAGAAATTATATTAAATTCCAGTGTTCTTACTTGACTAGGTTTGCCACTTGTGAGTGACTATGGATTCAGCATAGTATACATGCAGAATTTAATTAAAGAGGGCCAATGAAAGCAAACCTTTCCCTGCTCAGCACGCATACTCTGATTTCAGTTTTAGAAGCTTGCGTGACTACCGCAGGAAGCAGTTATACAGAAAAGTAAATTCTGATTTTTCTTCATTCTTAAACTCTGTTTGATTACATCTGGTAAATATTGTGCCCTAAAGTCATTTAATTATTCAGCTTTTCCACTTCAAAACAATATTAGTGCTGTATGAAAGGTTACCTGGAGGGCCAATTTTAATGGCTGAATACATCCTGAATAAAAATATTCAAAATTATTTCCTAATGTTTACCAACCCCAGCTTTAATAATACTCTTCCACAAGCATAGTTAATTTTCAGTGTGCCCATTGAATGTAATTTATTTTTCTGATTTAACTGCTGGGCTACTCCAGTTGTGGATTTCTGGATATTTTGGAAACAGGTGGCTGTTAAACTAAGTTCTGGTTGAGAGGACAGTATTAATCAGTATATTGCAATTTGCAAGACACTTAAGACTTGAACCCCCCATTAAATCCAAATCTACCGTCACAAGACACTAATTATGGAAATGCATTCATATATTTCAGTGATATTAGTTACACATCAACATCTGCCTCAGACAGACAAATTAAAAAATACTGTTGCAAGTTAAACATGAGGTTCTTAGGCACCCCATGAGAAGGGAGAGGCAGCACCAGGCTAGCATTCATTGCAACAGAATTTAATTTCTATACACTTATAATTGTTCCAAAGATGATAGATAATTTCCAAATACGATCCCGGAATAGAAACAGACGAAAATCAGAAGTTAGTTGAAACTTTTCCATATAAAAACCTCATATTTTTACATTGATTAAAGTCTCAGACTGAGCAAATATTCATTTGGAGTCACTAGACTATACTCTCCATCATTTTACATGCTGCTGTTTTGTGCAATAAGAAGTATAGGAACCACAGCAGTATCTGTCAAAAGTATTGGCAAAAATAAGGTGCTCAATTTCAACAATTTTTCTAGTTATAGTATAAAAAATTGTCCTATTGCCCTGTCTATAATAAATAATTATCTTCACAAGGGTTTGAAAAAATAGTATTACAGTCATGTGAATTCATAACTCTTGGGGTATCTAAATGGGGGAATAATATCTAAGGTAAGCAAAGCCTTCTGGAGCCTTTCCTTACAAACCACAATCATTCAGTAAAGACTGCAAAGTTCAGCAAAGCCAGCTGGAAGGCTTCTGTGAGGCTCAGGAAGGATTGATCAGACCATGACAAAAGCACTTCAGTCAAACATAAATAGAACTCACATTCATTCAATAATGGTTTATCACTAGTTTAAAAGATGAAGAGCTTTTCTGCCTTCTAAAAAAGAACATCTGAGTTGAAAGTGTGATGTAAAAAACCTTACAAGTAGATGAATCAAAATGGATTTTCACCATCTATTGGGTCACACATCCATAACCCAAGCTCCTTGGTTCCCACCATATTCAGTGCCTGTTCCAAACCATGAGGCACTTCCCCGTTTAAATTGCCACGGCTTTACTTTTAGCACTGCAACAATATGGGTGGTTTAGGCAGAGGTAAATTTCTTCACAGGAAAGAAGATCTGGTACAGTTGGAACCCCTTGTAAAAAGGGAAAAAGAAAAGGAAAAGGAAGAGGAAGAGGAAAAGGGATACCTTGAGGTATTCCTAGTGCCCATTCTGAACAAAACAAGAGCTGCTACAGGAAAACAGGAAGTTCTCTAAGCAAATCTTTGCAGAGGCCCCAAGTGATCAGAACACAAAATGAAATGGTCACAGCCACTTCTTCCCCAACACACCTTGTCCCCTTCAAAGTAAAGGGGAGAAAAGGAGGAAAATCCTCACCCACCAGAACTTTTGATGGAAAGTCCATCTGGTTTTGCAGGCATGAGAGAAGCCAAAACTTGGGTCTCCTGAGGGCAATCACAGTTTGGAAACTACACCCTAAAGTCTTCACTGAGTTAACACTTCATTTCAGGAAATAAAAAATAATAGGGAATGAGTGTGAATGCTGCATTTCACTAGCTGAGCAGTCTTGGAAGAGATTCCAAGAACTCCTTCATATACTTGAGAGTGCTGCTGGCACCAAAATCATCTTGTTTTACTGTGATGTTGTTTTCACCTAGGTGGATAAATGTACAGCTTCCAGTTTCCAAACAAATATCATCTCACTTCTGAAGTTCTTTGTCTTCCAAACAAAGCTTTAGCGTTTTGGGGTTTTTTTCCTGAAGAATTTCAGCCTGATGGATATTGGCAGTGGAAGGCATGTTAAATAATGCATGAAGAAAAGGATGGACACAAGAAGTGTCAGTTTTCCATTTTATACCCTTTTCCCCTGCAGCCTTTGAAACATATTTTATGCAGTTTCTTTATAATTCATACAAATATATAAAGGCTAACCCTTCACATTAGGCTCTCATTCATATACTGTGCAAATTCATATGCAAAACAGATGTAACCCTCAGGCCATTGCCACATGCCCAGCTGTAAAAGAGGTACCACTGTGTCAGGCAGCATTATTTTGTTTCTGGCAATCCCTCTGAATTTAAGTCAGGAATGAAACAAAATGGAACAGACAAAGGCAGTATATTTTACACTCCTTTACACTGGAAGTACAAGTACAGATAAACACACTGTCTCTAACCATGTGAGATTTTTAACTGTCTCTAGGGTAAATAAATCAGCCTCTACTTTTGTTTCTTCTCTTAAAAAATGCCCACAGTTCTGTCAATGATTTGAAAGTAGTGGTGTAGTAAGAAATTATCTCAACAACTGATTCCATATATACAACAAACATCTTTTATTTCAAACACACATGTATTTGCATTGCTTCCTCAGAGCTAGACTGTGACAAAACAAATGGATGATGTCATTCAAGAAAAATCTTCTTTCTAATGATAGAAAGAATGGCATCTATGTTGGCATCATACATTTTGACAAAGAAAATACCTTAGTTTACCAAGAACCTGTCATTACACTAGTGTCAATATGGAACTGAAGAGAAGTATCTGAAAATATTTGCTTCAGCGTGATCCAAAACCAACTGAAACCACTGGAAAGACTTTCACAGTCTTTCCTGAACTTAGTCTTAATCCCTTCCAGGCATCACACTCTATCCTGCATTGCTACTCCCACCTAAATAAAGCTGAAATATTTGTGCATCAAAGAACAATTTGTCTGAGAAATGCAAGAACAAAAAAGACTTTCAAAGTACAGTTTCTGCTAAAAATTTAATATTAGCATTTTACCACTAGGCTAAAACAGTATAATACAACCATGAATGTTGGCATAAGACATCCATTAAAATCTTAATTAAAGTGCATTCTGCATAACAGCAAGTCTTGGCAGTGCAAATCATCTACAAAACACCATGAAGTGCATTTGAAATTTGAAAAGAGCATGTGCAATTTTTTTAAAAATACATAATTTATCTCAAGAGACAAGGAAGTTTAATAGCATTCAAATTGCCCAGCACTTTAGGTTTGCCTGAAATTACACACATATCATATAATGTGGTCCCTATAAATGTTATTATTTATCCTACCCAAAGCTATCATGCTATCTAGGTTGAGGTCCCAGTAAACTGGTGTTTTTGCAGAAGGGCTTAACACTTGCAGCTCTGATCCAACAATTTCTCTCCACCATAATCTCTTTGGAATTAATAATTTATTATACTTAATGAGAGTTCTAACATGCAGAAAATTAGACAAGTCGTTATGTCTTCAAAGGATCATTTCCTGCCAGGCAAAAGTAAGAAAGCAGCAGACACTCAGTAGGAGGGATGATCATTCTGGCTTAGACAAACAGCTCACTTTTTTTTTTAAAGGTATGAATTAATCTTCTACAGTTACTTCTTATGAAGCCATTGCTGCTTAGTTTTTATATATAACTGTATGTCTCAAATCTTTATATTCAAGTGTTGCACATCTGTCAATTAGCATTAATGTGACACTAGGCTCTGTTTGTTAGACTTCATGAGAGTTTAAAGTAGTTCATTTCCTCTCAGGTTGTTCCTAAGCATTGAGCTTAACTTCAAAGCAGTTAAAATCTCACTTTCCTCTCTTAAAATATCCTTCATTCATCTCTTTGTCAGCAGAAATTCTATTTCTTTTAATCAAATACTCTTGTTTGTTGACACCATGACAGCCAATTTGTGCAGCAATAAAAACATGATCCTTGTCCTCCACTGCCCCTTCCCTTCCCTTGGATCTCATGTGCACCACGCTGGATCAAGACTTAAAGAGTCTTCACCAAAAGAGACTACCTCAGATTCCTTTCCTGAGGTTCAGATTAAAACCTCAGATTCAGACACACTCAGAAAATTACTCTTGCTTGAGCCAACTCATCTCCATAACATATGGCCAGAGGAGGAAGTGGCCCTGCCATGTAAGAAGGGCTATTGCACCCTTGTGAAGAAGTCATTGTGTTGTCTGTGTTTGGTTATAGTTTTATTTTAGAGTGAAGCATACTCAGTAAACCTGGTAGAAAGAAGCTATGAGAAAAATGGGAAGATGCTAAACCAGGGTTGAGGTCAGCAAAAAACAGATGCCACTGTAAGAAGGTGGGTCAGATTTAGAAATAATAAGATAGGGGTTTACACAAGGGAAACCAAGTATGGTAGGATTCAATAATGCAGGTGAGAGTAAAATTCTGGTGTGAAGATCTTAGATTTTCAGTCTGTTCTTATCTTCAGAAGAGATTAATCTTCAGGGTCATATATAGTTTCTGCTTTTCCATTTATATATGACAGATCCTGGTTTCACTTCCTTAGGCTGTGAGACCAATCAACGTGAAAAGCAAAAAGTAGGAAATGAAAATGTTGTTTACCCACTGTAGAGACTAAATATTTGCTCAGAACTCGCCATTCTTTCCTTAGGGAACTTTGGAGGAAGAGAGTGGAATCAAGATACAAGATTCATCTTGTTTGTATCAGCCTCTTACACTGCTCCAAGATAGGAAAAGCATGCGCAGAATTAGGGAAGATCTATTGAGTCACCAACTTTCATGACCAGCATGGAATCAGTGTTAGCTGGTTTTTTCCCTTTGGGGCTGAAGGATGGGATTTAGCATCTGGGACGATTTTTTTATGCTCTGATTTCTTTAACTACTGCCTTTGCAATCTATCAAAAAGAAGTGAGCACCAATGCTTCTTTAGTTTTCCTCTGCATTTACCTTTTCTGATTAGAATTTATTTTAATAATCACACATGACTCCACAGCAGCAAAAACATGTCCTTGTTTCTGTCAGAAATATTGCACTTGGTATGCAAAGTTGTTTTTAATCTTCAGATTGGTCTGCATACATACAGATAGCGCCTTAAAGCATTGTTTTCACAGCCTTAATGGGGAAAATGTACACACTGGGGCAAAGTAATTCGATTTCAGCTGAGAAGCAGCATTTGAATGAAATCAATAAAGATTCTGCCATCTAATATTTTAAGTTTGGTACAATGTGTATACTGCAGGTCAGTGTAAATTCATTAAAAAGATCAATGCAATGAAATTTGTCTTGGCTGCCTTGAAATATCCTAGGGTGACTTGCGAGGAAGTTGCCAAGGAAACAGGAGATGCAACTCAGAGAAACATTTAGGTGTTTTAAGTTGATGTCTGAATTCTACTGAGTTTCTGAGATAGTATAATATAGGAAGTTGTCATGGAAACAAAATTCAACAAATGGTTAATGAATAGCCAGGCTGGGCAATTACTGCAGGTGGCTGTGTCAAACAGTTTGGACCAGAACACCCTTAAAAAATGAGAACTCTCCACAGGTCCTTGGTTGTTGTTTTTTACACCAGATAAAAAGACAAAATGATGCTTAGGCATCAAAATGGTAGATGCATTCTCAAAACTGCTAACAGATAGACATCTTTATAGCTGTGTTAATTTTGATAATATAAATCATAACCCCTTAACCAGCATCTAGAAGCTCTCCTACAGGTAATCAACCTGCTTTGAAGTTCAGATATAATTCTCCTGTATTATTGTCCATATTAAATGAGACATTTTAATTAAAAATACTTTTAAAACTCAATTTATATCTTGATTGGTGTCTCTTCTCTTCCAAAGGCTTTTTGTTTGACATTGATGTTTTGGTTTTGCTTTTTTATCCTAGGTTTAGTCCCATGTCTACTTTTCTTCAATAGTACATCTTTGCCAAAGTTATTTTAATTTCTGTAATAGAACAAAACAGTCATTTTCCAGGACTATGCAAGGACATTAATGTTTTTCTTCCTTTATTATTCCATCTCAGCTTGATTTCCTGTCTCATTAGGTCTGAGACATTTGCTAGCATGTGTCTTTAGGATCTCAGCACTGATGTGAAAACCCATAACTTCCCATCATCTTCAAAGGAGAAATCTAAGAACACATATAGTAACATGCAATCCATATTCTTTTTTTAATGCGTTGAGGAAACAATGGCATTGGCAGTCTCAAGGAGATTAGCTGATACAGGCTCCATAACTGAACATGCAGAAGGCATTTCATTCTGTTATATACAGAAATATATATAATGTGTGCATATATATATACATACATTCTGTTCTATGCAGACAGACTAATGAATAGAATAAGATAGACATGGTAATCGAAATTCCTCTGCATGGGAATTCCTTGCATAAAGCTACTTAAAATTCACAGTAATTTTACTTCCTCAGTGGAATGCCCTCAAATAGTTGTTCCTGGGAAGTTTTTCCTATCTAACACTCATACTAAGAACATCATGCTATTGAATTTGCTATAAAGATCCTGACCATTATGTTCTGGCTTCAGCCTATCACTAGTTAAAAATAACAGCTTTTTTAGACATTTCACAAACATTTTTGTCTGCCTTAAATAGCAAGAAATTAAGATGCCAAACACTTGGTGGCAATATATGTAGCTACTTCACCATTTTAAGTTATAGCTAAAATTTACATAATATCATTTCTGCGAGCTACACGCACACACACAAATGGGACATTTCAAAGCATGTCTGTGCTTGCACAGGAATTAAGGTAAAGAAAGCTTGTGTCATTTGCTTGGCCACTAGAAATGCCATACACCTTTAATGAGGTTTAGCTTTTTCATGAACACGGAAACATCTTCCCTTTGATCCCTTCACCTCCTCCTCACCACTGTACCACAAGGGTGACAGAGTCTGGTGGAGTATCCACACACCCTGTGGTCCTGTTTTCCTCTGCCTGCTACCCCAGGTTGTTCCTCCTTTAGTGCAGCTGCACTGATGGTAAACAGGAGAAAAAATAGGAAATCCAATCCAAAAATACAATATTTCTAGCCCAGCAAGACCCCTCCAATTTGCTAGGGGGGTTTTGTGGGGTTTTTGGACCTAAAGAAAAGGAACGTAAGATGGAGTGTTGCTTTCAAATCTGTCTTCACATGAGCTTCACAAAGATGCTTGGATAGAAGAAAAAAGAGAATCCAACTTTCACGATCTCATTAAAATTCTGGAAATATCAGCACTTCCCCAGACTTTTGAAGAAAGATTTCCAGGAGAATTTCAGCTTTTCTGTAAATTTCTGGATTTCATGGTCATGTAGAAAAGTGGGTTTAGGAAGGTTTAGAAAGAGAGGACACAAAGGCTAAGCCCTGTATAGGATTTTTGTATACTTTTTCAACATCTAAATATTATTGAGAGGCTTAAAGCATAATACATGAATGAATGAAACTGGTCAAGAATCAAGATATCAAATGTGAACCATATTTAACATGAACGCATGCCCTTAAAAACCACACACAGTTTCTTTTACCACCAATCCTCCTAGCAAAAAATCTAAATAGAACTAGGATTTTACCAAACACTAGATTATGTCCCTGAGCTGTGAAGGGTACAGTAAGATAAAGAGAGGAAAAATAATTCATTGTCATTCTCAGCATAGTAGTTAAGTCTACCTTGCCCTTAAATGTAATTTGCAACCTGTATGATTTTGTAATTGTAGAGCTTTGTGCTAAAGATAATAAAATAACCTTGAATTGTGCTTTATAGCAACACAATCAATTAACTACTTACATATGGACAAACACTTGAATATATTGTATTGTGTCTGGATGCTACGCTACTCTTCTCTCATAGACTGCATTCAATTAACTCAAGGCTGTTGCGAGTTCCTGAGCATGCGGCAGAATAAAGTCCTTCAGAGAAAGGGCATTTGCCTCTTGTGTCAAGATAGTCAAACTTTAAACTTGAATGAGTCCTCTGAAAGTTTAGTTTCAACACTATTAGTGCTAGAAAGCCTCTTTTTAAGGCCTGTTGCAGTTTAAGGCAGCTGAGGAAGTGAATCAGACTCTGGCTCACTGCTCATTACCCAAAGATCGTGTAGTCAGCTGGATAAAGGCAAAAATGCATCTTTGTTTACTATGCAGTCAAATGCCATACATTTTCTGGATTTTTCTATAGCATTTATTAGAAGTTATCATCTTCTTGAGATCATAAGTGAATGGGTATGGGAATAAGGAACCTTAAAGTTAGGGGGTTTTTCCTCTTCTCTATTATTTATATTAGTTAACAAGAAAAAAAGGTGCTCCATTGCAACAGCAGCATTTCCCCAGCAACTGATTTTGCTTGGTGTTCTGAAAATACAAGCTGAAGAGATATTGAAGGTATGGGAATCCTGGGATACAAAGTTATGCTACTTTATTCATCATCTGTCCTTCTTAAATGCTGACATAGATTAGCATTTATTTCAGAATCATGGGCATCACTGGGTTTCTTGCATACAACGACCAGTGCTACTATGTTCACTCAACAGGGTGAAACAAATTATACTGTACCTAGCTAATACAATCATCATTTCACATTTGACTACTCACAAAAAGATATTTGCTTCCCATACACAAATTTAATGCTTGTACCTGTGAAATTGGCAGCAGTTCTATAAAGAAAACTTATTCCTTATGAATGATTTTTCAAACTGTAAATGTGAAAACTCAATCTTAAAAAAATTCAACAGTCCTTTTTCCAATAATATAACTTTCAAAATGAATAGGTTTGTGAGCTTTCTATTCTTGAAAAACATAGTGGAGAGAGGCCAGAGCTGTCTTCCAAGGAGAAGTCTGTTAAATAATAAATATAAACCCCAATAACTTTCAGGCACTTCAAACCAGGCACAAAATACAGAAAACTCACAGTAGTTAGTCAGTACATCAGCACCAGGGATTCAAGCAATTTTTATCCACTTGTGCAATTCAGGGCAGTTTGTCTCTGACTGAACTGCTGTTTAACCAACGCATCCACAGCAGAAAAAACATTTTAAACATCTTGTGCATGGAACTTCCCACTAGGAAACACAGTTTGTGATATGGCAATTTAACAAAAATAAATTAAATCTATACATGACCCTCTCAAAGGCAGAGCAAAGGAAGGTTTGCCAGTGCTTTGAGGAAAATTCTCCTGTTGCTCACTTTCTTATTTTCTGCTCTTTCAGAAAATTTCAGGTGTCTTCTAATCTGCAGACCCTTCCTACGTCTTCACAGTATAAACTCATGGGTACATTTATGCCTACAGCCAAAACACCTAGCAGGGATTGAGCAAGAAAATACACATCAGAAGGTACAGTTTGGGACAGGGAATCCAGTCAGCCCCTTGTTTAGCATCAAGGCAACAGTCATGCACTGTAGGATGTGAGGGTGCACACAAGTCTCTGGCAAAGATGGTCTGCTCTCAGTGAACAGTGAGGGGAAGGGGCACAAAGACAAGGCTGTTAATGCCAGTTGTCCCTTGCTGGGGGCCTGCAGCACCTGGGCTGAACACTTCCAGCGGTGACACCTGCTTCTCCTCCAGCTGAGAAACTGGACCACCTGGTGTCAAGCACATCTGGTGCCGGGTCTGCTAACCCCAACTGCAGCATCCTTCATTCCAGGTGGAGAGATCCTGACATCTTTCTTCCTTTCTCACCCAGCACTTGTCAGCCATTCCCTGCATTGGACAGGCTGCATTGATGAGTTGGGTCACCTTTCAGCAGTGACTTGACTTCAGACTGTGCCCCTCACTGGGCCAGCAAACATCCGTCCAGAGCTCACATAAGCCCAGGTGAAAAGTTTAAGTGTGCTGCTGACAGACAGATTTATACTAAAATGTAGGTGAGAGCCTGCGTTAAGCCTGTGGTGAAGACATGGTTCTCAGTCTAGATACTCCATCACAAGAATGACAGATCCAACATGTATCAATGCACTGTCCTAAATGACACTGTTGCTAGTGTCAGGAAAGGAAAGCAAATAAAGCAAAGAGGTAAGGACAAAACATGATGAGTGTATGCAATACATACGTGCACCCATAAGTACGTGCCCACCCTACATACACACTGCATAATGTAATTGCATTTCCCATGATAACACCTTCAGGGAGATAGTTCAATTTCAGCCACGAAATATAGCTCCATTTTTATGGGTGTGTCACAGATTTCAGCCGGCAGTTTACCAGTTGATAGTTTGAGGCTGAAGGAAACACTTTCATTCATTTCACTGAGGGTAATCATGGTGTGCAAAGCCACTGATTAAAATGACAATCTCAAAGAGGGCCAGAAGAGAGAGAAAACCTCTCTGCTCCCTCCTGCCTCTACTCACTTCCTGCTCCTCGGTGCTGGATTCCTCAACCTTTGCCACAACTTGCTGGTAAACAGTCTGGGCTAAAATTAGGTATATAGCAAAGGGTAGGTGTTACCATCTGCTGCATGTTGTTAATTCTTGATGGCCTGATAACATCTATTTCTGATGTTCTTTATTAGCTTTCTGGGGAGGAGAACAGAGGGATAGGGCTCTAGTGCCACCATCAGTGGTTTGTAGTATTTGCTGCTTTTCTTCAGTTAACAGTCACCTCTGCCTCAACAAAGGAGTTTTAGAAGGACATGCTAGGTAAGACAAGAGACCATGACAATATTCAAGATACTAACCTTCATTGCAGTGCTTTGAAATCGTCACTGCTTTTTCTCATCTGGTTCTGAAGCCTCCATTTTCATTCTCCACCTCCAATTATTCTCCCAGAGATGGAGTAAACAAGCCAGGTAAGTGACTTAGCACACATGACTCTCAGCCACTTACTAGGTAGTAAGCATGTAAAAGATGGTTCTTTAAAAATAACAGCTAAGGGCCTGAGTTGCCTTTCTGATCTTTTACATTATACATGGCTAAGTACTTTGCATCATGCTCAGCTAAGCATACTGCAAACAAAAAGTGGGAAGAGAAAATAACTCAGAAATTAGCTCAGGCCTCTCAAACTAAAGAGAATCTTCATCATAAGTCAAATTTTCAAGTGAAAAGTTAATGAAATATTTTGAAGGTTAGTAGTGGAGGCTACCTTTTTAATACAAGCGTCTCATGCATTACAAGTTTCCACCTGGAATCCTAAGCTTTATACTCACCCATTATTTTGGAATTCCAACTTTATGTAGACTCCTTACTCTTATCTTGCATATCCTCATAAATGCTCCTTGATTGCATGCTACCAGTCATCACTTCCTAGAGCCCATGTTGGTCATGCTCAATAATTCTCTTTCTTCTCCAAGGTGCCAGAGATTCACTATGACACCAGCTGTGACAATTAAGCGCTTCATCCTCTATTGAACTAGATGATGCAGCAGCCCAGCTCTCGATCCCATTGAGCTGCTGTCCTGGCTGGGTGCCTTTGCCATCTTGACCTGTCTGCCCAAAGCCCTTCCTGAAAAAGCTTGGCTGTGTTCTTCCAACTGCATGAAACGGCCAACAAGCCCAGCACTGCTATCAGGACTGGCAAGTATATTTGTTTTCAGCATCTCTGTGGTGTGTCAGTGAGACAGATGTACTCTGGAGGGCTAGCAAAGTCACATTGCCTTTTTATGAATAGCTGAGATATTCAAAACTGCAAAACAGCTTCCCAGAGGAGGCAAATGTGCCCCAGCCTGAGTCGGCTTAGGCCCTCCTGGAAGGCTCAGTGTCTGGAAACATTAGGAGGTAAGAAATATCAACAGTAACTGTAAATGTCAGTGAAGAGAGTTACTACTCATAAGTGATACATTAAAGATCCGTATCCAGTGGGAAAACTGTATCTGATATTTAGCTCACCCCAGACACACAGCTCTGCTACATAGAGATGGAATACTCGTAACTGAAAGAGATAAATGCTCTGGCTGCTTTTAGAAAGCCTGATTAATTATTTGCCTTTTTCAATCTAAACAGATTTGTAGCATGTATATCATATTATATAACATAAGCAGGCTGTACTAGGACAAACAGAAAAAAAAAGGGAATGTCTGCAGGTGAAAGTGTTACCAAACTCGAACACACCATGCAACCTAGAAGCAAGAATTCTTAGATACTTAGCTCAGTATTTCTAAAATTGTGGTGCTTGATGTTTCTAGGGGTCAATAAAAGATACAAAAGAAGTTTAAAATGTTAGATATCAGGAGCAGCTGTAGAGGTGGGTTATGGATGTGGATTATAACACAAGGCTGCAACATTCACAAGGATGGGGAACTCAAATACCCTTAGCTACTACCAGCAGCTCAGTTCCATCAAGGCAAAGCGTTAATTAATGTCACATGTAGCTAGCAATTATGGTTTGGATTGATACCCCCATAAGATATGGAAGGAGCTATGTCTGATGCAGAGTGAAAATGCTGGGATCACATGGAAAAAATGAGTCAAAAAATAGTCACAGATGGTTTAGAAAATACTACGCCTGCCTTATAGGGAGCTATCTGTTGTTTTCTACAGTCTGAATAAGCTGAGAAATTCACAGAAGGGATGATCAGTGATGAGAAAAGTGGACACCAGAAGCTGTCAGGCAAAGGCTTTGTTTGTGTAATCTAGCACCATTTCATCAGCTTCCAAGAAAATTCACAAGTTCATAACAGCTGAGGACCATCACGTGTACTCCTGCTATGAAAAAATGGAAGAGTAAAGGTCTTGTAAACATGCAATTATCACCTATAGTACCCACTCAGAGAAAGAAAACTAAATAGTTGTATGGCTATATCTCACTCACATACTCCCTTCTCTCACAAACACACAGACACACAGAGTGTGTAGAAGGATATGGACTGCTTTCTAATCTCTGGCTATTGCAAAGGAAGATAAGTAATCCTCTGTAATCAAATCTGTATGAAGCTTTCATTTTTTCATAATAAAGCATTCGTGTTACAGATGCCCTGCCAGATTTTACCATCTTGCCATTATATTGATTCTTAAATAGGAAAGCTATCATACTTCTGACTGCTTCTCATGGGGAGACTAATTAGATTATTTCATCATCTGGTTCATCAAAGCAGGAAATACTTAAGTGTCACAGCTGGCCTCAAACTAAATATCTAGTACCAAGATTTTAAATGAAAACTATTACATCTTCAGTGGGTAGGCATTTCATAAATGGCTAGACAGTAAAAAATCATGAAGATAACAGATATCATCTCACATCTTTGGGCTGCAAAGGGAGTCTTAACTCTACAAGTGCATTTGGATTTATTTTCTCTTGCTTTTGCTGGTATTATCATCAAAGAGGTTTTGCATAATGAACAGATCTGGAAAACTGAGAGAGCTATTTAGATTTCTGGCAAAGATCTATGACTGAGAATTAAAAACTCTGAAGCAACATCTTCATTTTAAGTCAATCTCCTGTTACTGATGCAACTTTTCCAATCAGAGTACTCACCACTACTGGAAGATCAACTACAAGGAAGCGCATCCCCCTCGCAAAGGAACCATTCCACTGTCCAATCACTACTCACTGCCCATCATTCCTTTCTGAATTTGTAAAAGATTCTCCTCTTGTGCACACACTGTGTACATTAAGCAAATCCTCCTGTAAAGAAATATGTGTGACAAAGCCACAACTTCGTTGTGCTTCTCCTTCCACATATACACAGAAGAAAAGACAAACAAGTCACATGAAAGAAGAGTTCGTTCACCTCAGCAATTTGGACTGAAATTGCCACCTATCACCAGCAGACACTTAGGAAAAGGCCCAGGCTTTGCAGGTCTACTTAAGACCAAAAAGAGCAGCGTGATAATGGGTAAATAATTTTCCTTAAAGAGCATTATCATGAAAATCATATGTAAAAGCAGAGTCCCCATACTATACCAAAACCTCAGTAACTTTGTTATGGGATAATATAATCCTATTTCTCTTACAGGCCTATAATATCATTATGTAAATGGCTATACAAAGCCATGATTATATCAACAAAATGAAATTGTTGTGTAAGACAGTTCCCATTCTCTGCAAATGAGGCTTTTCAGCACTGTAAAACCAGAAAGTTTCCTCCTATAATGCTAGATGTAATGTTAACATTGGTGATTCCTGTGGCATTTTTTACTTTGAGTTTTATCACAATTAACCTTGAAGAGCCCAGGACCAAAAAAAATATATACACGTGGAAGTTGCATCATGCAGTGAAAATTGTAATAGTATTTAGATTCCTCTTATGTTCTACACTTTTTTGATCTTTTTCAGAAATGTAGACATCCTCATAACTTTGCCAGACAGTTTACTTGGTCAAAAATAGTTCCTTGTAATCTAAAGTCTCTTGGGTTTTTAAAAAAATTAGGCTATAGGCCTCATAAAATTTTCAACTGAAGTTTTGACTGGGTCACTTTGATGTGGAAAAATGTAATTTTTATGTCATAACTATCTTTTTGAAGTTATATGAACCAATAGATGAACCACGAACCTCAGAAAAGGACACATGCTTCCTTTCTGAACTCAGTTTTGGAGTGCACAGAGTAATGAAAGATGCAAATAGTTTAAAACACACATGGAATAATATGAGAGCAGTAACAGTGTCATAAGAGTATTTTCAATAAGCTGTCTCTTGAATTAATAGCATATAGCTGTTAAAAGACAGTGCTATTAAATAAACTGGTAAAACTTAGCTACAAACTTCAGTTAATGATCCTGTAAAATCATGACCCGTGATGCCAATATTTTTAGCCTATTACATTATTAGCTATTCTTAAATTTCTAACTTATTTCTGCCTTTGTGCTGGTTTTATCTTGGATGCATTTGATTTTCTACGTAGTTGCCAGTGTGTGGCCAAACTTTGTATTTGTGCTGAAAAAAGGCCAGCAATGAAATTCAGATTTTTGTACAATTCTGCAGTTGACCTGTAACCAGCAGTGTGCAATGTCTGCTGTGCTAGAAATGCTGGCCAGGGGAACTGCACCCACTCTTCTGTGTTGAAAAATGTCTCCATCTCCAAAAAGGTGAAGAGATTAATCTCTTTGCAGATCTCTACAATAAAGTCTCAACCATGTGTATAAGCCTGTCCACAGCAATGGTTTAGGGAACCATGAGCACTGCAGTGGCACTAGCTGTGAAGTGTACAATTGTCACTACTCTTTGTCTGTTTTTTCCTCTTTACAGACCCTCAATTTCTCATATATAACTTATTTTCTCATCTCATAACTATGTGTTACAGAAATACTCTTTAAGGAAGGACAGAAAAGGGAAAAAAGAGGAGGTCTGAGATGGGCAAAAGTGAATATTCCACTGATCCCAGGTCATTAAAGGACTGTAGGCTCCACAATCTGAGGCAAATGGTGGCAACTTTACATACAAAATGAGAATGTCTGACCTCCTTCTCCCTCGGCAGAAGTTATTATTTGGGTTTTACACAAGAAAAGGAAAACTGAATACGGGTGCCAACCATTCCAACTAGTGATAAGCAATACTGCTATTTTATTTTAAGACAATTTACTTACTGACATGGGAAAAAAGAAGACATGCCACTGCATATTGAACAATAGGGGGGGAAAAACTTACTCAAATTTTGCATTTGCATCATTCACAGCATTTTAGTAGTATTTTAACCATGAATACTACCTCCCTAGCTCATCTGAGAAAGTCCCCTGTATTCCATCAGGGCTATCATTCCCATAAAGGCCATCAAATGAGGCCTTACTTTGTTGTTATCAAACAGGTAGCAGTGGAGAACTGATAAATAAAAATCCCCTTGTGCAAAGTAGTCCTGCTATGGTACTGTTGTCCTATCTAACTTTTTTACTTACAAATTAGGCAACACAACAGAGGAATCACACCTTTCTCTCATGTGGCTTGCATATATTTATGTTCTTGTGGCAGCAGCCAATTCTGCTATCGCCACAACTTCCCATCCTCCTGCTTACATTTACTAAGCAGCCCCTCATTCCTCCCTAACCACCAGATTCATGTTTCCAATCCCATGCCACACTCTGTTATCTACGGTTGTTTGTGGAAAAAGATAACAAACAAATTCAAACCATGCAATTTTACAGACAAGCCTTCCTAACAGTTAAAAGAAATCTAAAGGCACCTCCAGTAACAAATAATTAACAAAATAAAGTTACTAACGTGTACATGAGTATTAGATTGAAGAAAACCAGTTGAGAAATAGAGAAGGATGAAGGAAGAACTAAACAGCAAAAATGAGAGCTTATAGAAAGTCAGACTTAACTTCGTTGTTAAGTAAAAGCAAACTACTAACTGAAATATAAAAATGCTCTGAAACAATAATGGAAATTTCAGATTTTCTCATCACAGGGAAAAGATGAAAGATGACACATTTGTTAGGAAGGACCTGTGATTTCAGCATCAACAGTGCCTCCCAGCCCTTCTTTTCATAAGACAAGTAGTTAAAAAGCCAAAAAGATGGAGGGGAGGACCACTACAGAGCTCTCCTGCAGTTTGGCAGCCAGAGTACTTCCANGGTAGTTAAAGCCAAAAAGCTGGAGGGGAGGACCTGCAGTTTGGCAGCCAGAGTACTTCCAAGAATGCCTGGATGTCTTGAGGCCAGAGGCATTTCGAATTTCAGCCCTCAGGGCATGGCCCATAACTCTTTAATACCAAAACAGCCCATGTGGCAGGCTCAGACCCAGAGCTGAAAGCCCAGGCTCTGCAGCACACCAAGAGCTCAGCAAGTTGAATAAAAAATGTTTGCAAGTAAAAAGCAACTTTCTTTAGAAAGTTTTCAGTCTACTCGAAGAACAACCCTGACAAGGAAATAACCTCAACTCCTTTATGCCAGCAATGAAAGTCCTCATAGCCAGGCCCAGCAAAGTGACACGGCCTCACTAGAGCAGCTGTGATGTCATTTTAGTGATGTCAAGGCACATTGAAGCTGCCAAAGAACCGATGGAACCACGCACCTGCCCAAGCCCCTGCAGGCTTCCCACACTTTTGAGATGTGGCCAGGGTCATGGGAACACACCTTGGCAGCTGCTATGCTGTTCACTAATCAGTGTCAATGTTATGCTTCCAGATTACCAAGCAAAAATTTGTCCATTACACAGCCCCCAGGCAAGCTTTCAAACCATGTATGATATGGGGACATCTCTAACCAAATAAATAGTACCCTTCCCTCACATTTTAGTAACATTAGGACACTGACAAATAAAAAATAAAAATTCAATTTCTAGCAATGCACATATCGTTGTTATTCAAAGCACTGTATACCACTGATGTACACTACTCCACACACACATGCACATACATGCACACACACAGGCAAAGGTCAACTTTGCCTCCACACACACATGCACATGCACAATTCTCTCTACAAAAATCTGGCAGACCCAGTCCTGGAAACATTCAAGGTCAGGTAGGATAGAGCTCCTGGCAACCTGATCCAGGTGAAAATGTCCCTGCTCATTGCAGGGAGGTTGGACTAGATGACCTGTAAAGGTTCCTTCTAAATCAAACTCTTCTATGACTCTATGAAAAAACCTGCCAGCTGGGACACCACAAGACTTCTTTCAGCAACTGGAAGACACCTCATAGCCCCTGGCTATTCTCTAGCCACCTTCCATTCTCTTATGTCCAACCCAAAAGAAGCAGTAGGCAGATCTTTAATGGTATGTTGAGGCTAATGAATGCAATTATCAAGACAGAGTAGCATTTATCTCCTGTAATTTATAATTGTTTATGTACTTTGGAAATCTATTTTTAAAAGTCAACCCTTTGCTGCTGCTGACACCTTTCCAAGCTGATTGCTATGAAGAGGTACAACCTCCTCACTTACCTCACTTCTTTAATAATGTTTAATCTTGCAAAAGAAGTTTTGCTGTTTCCACAGGAGTACATGCCTAGCAATCATTATTCCAAAAACACTGATATCATCCTTTTTACTTCACAGAAGTTTAAAAATACAAGTAAAGGTCATATGCTAATTTGACATTTCAAAATCATACTCAAACCTGAAGATTCATAAAAGTAAGTTTGATTATGACACTTGATGTACTCTACGTATAGAAAAAGCTTACAATTACTTCTTTTTATAATGTAACTGAGGTTTTTTGCAATAAGACATAATTTTAATAGGCTTTAAGTAGTAGAGAAAACCTAGCCAAATAAACTTTTACCATTGTCCTGCTAAAATAACAGACGTATCAAATAACATACCTTTTGAAAATTCTTGAGTAGTCAGAGTTCTCACTTCTCCAAGCTGTCACAAGAAGTATTTATAGCTTAAAAACCCCTTTTATTTTGTTAATGTTGCAAGTAAAATATACATTCCACCTATTTTTTATTTGAATGTGTGATACCAAAATACAAAAGAAGAAAATCCCATTTCAAATAGGGGAAACAACCTTACAATTCCTTAGGAACACTGAAGATGTGCATAGTACCTAAGCTGATACTTATTAAATACACCTTCAACATCTCATTACTATCTTGTATTCTTCCATCCTTATCTTCTCCTTTTTTTCCATTTCTTACCAACTTTGTAACCTCTTCAGAGCAAGTTTTCCTTTTTATACAAGGCTTGACACAACAGAAGGCATTTTCCCCTCTGAGCAATTGACATATATAACACAAAAGGAAACTGGGTCTTAAATAGTCCTGTTATATTATTTAGTTTCACTGATCACTGATCCTTCAACATGCTGCAGATTCTGCCTCAGAAGTCTGCCTTTTGACAGACACTGAATGATCTGATGGCTGGTTAGGAAGAGCAGGTGTCTTGGACAGCTGGAAAAGTGTAAGGGG
This sequence comes from Pycnonotus jocosus, assembly GCA_013400435.1. NCBI lineage: Eukaryota > Metazoa > Chordata > Aves > Passeriformes > Pycnonotidae > Pycnonotus > Pycnonotus jocosus. The sequence goes on from VWYP01011987.1 coordinate 129,453, forward strand.
CTATCTAAATTACAAATTAAGCATAACAGGCAAATAATTATGTTTAAAAGATGACCCTATCAACGGCTAATACCATCATCAGATTTCCGAGTTAGCAACAGGCTTTCTCCTCCTGAGAAAAGGCAATGGTTTCAGGTTGGCTGCAGATGTGGAACATCACTTCTGTCATATTCACAACACAAGGTTTTCTTCATGGCCAGAGCAGTGGAAAAACAGCAAACAGGTGTCCAAGGCACTATTTTATAACTATTTAGGACAGGATCAGGTATGACACAAGTTCCAATCTTCAGCTTTTGACTTAACCTAAGAAGCTTAAGGGTCTGCCTGCACAAGCCCTCTACATCCAAGTCGTAGTTAGGAGGCTGGATTCCCAGGTGCTGGAAGTAGCTGCTCAGCTGCTTCAGTTTAGTAGTGAACACAGTGATGGTAGGTTAACAGCCGGACTTGATCTTAGAGGTCTTTTCCAATCTTAATTATTCTAGGATTCTAGAAAGCCACTATTTGCAAAGGGACTCCACAGAAAAGACAAATTATTAAGGTCATCAATTCTTAAACAGCCTAAAGAAGGTTGTTCCCTTAGAAAGGTTCTGCTGCTCAAAGGAGAAAGGTGGCTTCCTGATCTCTAAGACTGTTCATCTTTCTTTTAGTTGTAATTAAAAAGATAATCTGGAGTTGTTCATAGCAGCGGATGTGGAACAGACAATATTGTCATTTCTTGTGCTGTTTTGTAGAGTACAAAGGGAAAACAGGACAAGTGCAGCCAGTTATCATTTATTCCGCGCTTGAGTCCCATACATCATTTAGTACCAGATGAGACATATTGGGAGGGCAGGGGAATTCTGACTGGGAAAGCAGAAGTTCCAGGTAGGGAATGTCTTATAAAACTAAAAGCAAATAAAGAATCTTCTGTCCTTTGTAGCTGTAGGTAAGATTGCTTACCTACTGGCGATTTAAAATGCAGACTAAATAAAATCATGCAGCAAGAAATGTTTTCCCCAGTAACTACTTCCACTGTTACATTATTTACGTATTTTGAGTACATGTTTAACTGTTGGGGGAGGGAGAAAAAAGCATTTTCCTTGTTTTATTAACTCCACTGCCCCAATAGGCAAAACATGAAACTGAACAGTAATACAGAAACAGAGTCTGCGAATAAGACATGAGTTTTTATCTTCATTTTTATTACAAAATTATAAAAAAATCCTCTGTTAACATTTGAAGTTTAACATAAGCGTATCTTCACAGCTCACCAGGCTACCAAAATGAAAATGAAGGTAAAGACGTTAGGCAATGTATTCTGTTCTCCATTATAAACAGTCAGAACTCAGGAGCCTGCCATCAGGAAAATCAGTTTGTCCTGCACCTCTGCCTCTACTGCTGCAAACAAGTAAGTGGCAGAGGCCTCATTACACTTTCTCTGTGGTTCTCAAAGTAAATCTAAGCACAGCAAAGGATACATAAAGTGTAGCATTCTTTATTTTTTTAAAAAAAGGGATCATTTTTATGTTAGCAGAAAAATACAGCTCACTGGCACGGTTTTATAAAGTTCCAAAACATAAGGAAAGAAAATTTTTAAAAATACATACGATCTGTTAAAAATTCAGAATTTTTAAGATGTTGAGACTGATCATTTACAAAGTATTCAAAAAATTAACACCATGTACACAAAGAGAGAATTGCCAACTGTTTTGAAAGTATAATTTTACATAGAATATGGTCAGTCAAGAATTCATGTGCCAATAAACATAAGGACTGCTCCTTTTATTTTCTCTGAGGCAGACAGATACATACAAACATGTAGGAAGATACACTGCCTTCATAACTATTTTAGTCCAAAATCCATGAAAACATGCATCATTCAGAACTGTTTACTTCCACTGACTCTTTAAAAATTATACATTATAATTCTTTAAAAATAATACAAGAGCTAAAGTACAGCAGTAGCAATATGCAATCAGCTGAGATTTGATAGCTACAGTGAGAACACTTTAAAATATCTTTCTTTTCTTGAGGTTTGAAAAAGAACAGGGATGAACTTACACTCTAACATTGTTGGCAGATGAAGAATTGTTTGCACCTGGTGGGTTAAAATGATTATTTTTTAAAAACACAAGCCTATAGAACCACACAACTCTTATTCTCTAGAGTCATGTTAAACATTGACCAAGAAGGAAAACTGCAGAGTAACCAACCCAGTTATGCCAACATTTTACCAGTTCACTGGATGGTCAAATATGATTTTGGGGTAGCTGACCACCAGGAACCACCAAAGAAACCCCTGAGACGGAAGAACACGTGTGCAAAGGGAGGGAACATATGTTAATGAATTTGGGGAAATTATTATCATCTGCATGTTATTCAGAAAGGTCAATGAATATATATGTAAAATACAGTATATAAACAGGAGCTTTCTCTGCAATCAGCATACATGATATTTCAGAGGAGATATTCCCTCATGCATCCAGAGAATGCCTGTTTCTTAATGCTACACTGCTGTTAAGGAGTTTTATCTTTACTGATTTTTGGTAACATCAGTATTTTAATATGTTCAGATCATCAAAATATGGGACCACCTTGCATAGAGGGGTGATAGCATTAAACAGACAATCTATCACTTAAAGAATTCTAACTAAAATGCAATTAGTTTTATTTCTATTACCTTTAGGTGCACCATCAGTAATAAAGTTAAGTTCAAGAGCCCCCTGGGAAGATGTGGAATTTCAGAAGGTATAGATATCTAAGACCCAGCTCAGTTTTCATTCTGCAGAGTGAAATAATCAATGTGCTGAAACTTCAAGACCTCATTTCCCCAGCTGGTCCAGCCAGGCTGTAGGTTGCGAGCAAACAACTCCAAGCATTCCACATCTGGCTTCACAAACTCTGCCAGAACTGCTGTGCAAGAGAAAAAAAAAAGACAACAACAATGACAATGGCACAAATAACAACAGTAAACAAGTAAAACCTCCCCCTGTGATGCTAGCAGATGAAAAAATGGATGTTTCATTAAAAAAGGGAGAGACAGCAAATTAATTTCAGAGGTTTCATCAAACAGCTGGACTATTTATAGTGAGAAAGTAATTTTAAATAAGTGCCCTTGAGATTCTGAACAATACTGTCAAGGCCTTCAATAGCCTTGATTTATTGGTTTTCATTTAGAGAAAGGGAAGGAGGATTTATTTCAGCCTCTACATAGATGAGTTCTGAATTTTTTACTAATATCAACCAAACACCTCCTAAAGCCTCACTTAGCACCAATAACATGGGGGCAATACTTCTAAAAATAAATAAATAAATAAATAAAGCCTTTTCTTAATTACAACCACATTCTTTTCCTTTGTACTTTAAAGCGGATAAAAGTATTTTAATAATGACAACTGTTAAAAGATAAAATAAGAAACACCAGTAAAATAATTATAGCACTAAAAGGACTATAAAAATGCAGGAACTATTTTTTACCCCAATATCAACCTGGCAGCTGAAAAGATATTTCTATAACTGTTACTGTTATTCAGTAAGATAAATCTCAAATTTCTTTTACAGTTAGATATTTTTTACTGCCTAAATCCAAATATAAAGATGCCTGTCATTAATATCAACTGTGTCACTGATCATGACTGGTATTCTTGGAATGATAGAAAAAGATCTTGCATTTTGCTTGAAAGGATTTTGAAAAGATCTTGCATTACTGCAAAGAGTTTATTGTTAAATGTGTTACTTGTCATACAGAGCCATTTAGTCTGTAGCTGGTTCAAGAAACTCCTTAACTAGGTTTCATGAAATGTCTACAAAAACATTTTTGTGCACAAAAACATGCATTAGAAAAGCAAAGGTTTAAGGAGCACCCAACACAGAGAAGGCAGAAAGACTGGGCTAAAAATTGCATGTTAAGTTTTTTGTTTTGCTGCTGAAGATAAAAGGAGAAAAATTATGGAAATGTATCCCTTTCCAAAAGATACCTTGGTCATTTTTAAATCAGATCTGCCAGTGATTTCTGAATCTCTGTCACTTAAAAATACAGCTCATAAATCCAACATTTTGCTGCTTCACTCAATCTATTCAGATATGATCACTGCAGAAAGCAAAAACACATCCAGTCACGGTACACCAAAGTATGAGAGGAGATGTTTTGGTTTTTTTTGTTTTTTTGGTTTTTTTTGTGCAATCTAAGTACTGACTTTTTGCATCAAGCTTGCCAGTCACAGATGCCGTATGTAAGACTCCAGCTGATCAGGTCATGGATTGCTCCTGTTGCAGAAAGATGAGCACCCACTTCACTTTCTAGTGTTAGCCAAGCCCAGATGCATCTTCTACCTACATGATCACCTCTTCCAAAGCTCCAATATACTAAAAACTTTTCTGAAAATATTTTTAATGGGTGTTTCCAGGCTTTATTGTATTTTGGCATGGCATAACAAACTATTCGCCTTCTCCCAATCTTCAACAAATGTCACATGAATGTCTCAGATGGGTTATCATCAAGGCAGCTTTTAATCTAAAAAATACTGCTACCAGAAGGAATCTCATTCCAAAAACCTGCTTCTTTTAGAGGCAAGATAAAATGTTTAAACAAATCTAGCATTTGCAGAGAAGAGTCTGGGAAGTTTGGAGGAAAATGTAGATTCTGACAGAAAATTCACACATTGTTTGGTGTCATGGGAGTTCCTCTAATTAGACACCACTTACGAGTAGTGGCTTAATACCACTTTGCAAACCCATCACAATAAAAAAAGTGGTAAAAATTATTGTTCTTTTCACAGCTCCATTAAGATAAGACTTTCTCGAGCATAATTTGCTGACAATTTGATCAGAGGGCTGAAGCACCTCTCCTAGGAGGACAAGCTGAGAGCTGGGTTTGTTCAACTTAGAGATGAAAAGGCTCAAGGGAGACCTTATTGTGGCTTTTCAATGCTTAAATGGGGCCTATAAGAAAGAAGGCAAAGACGTTATTTTAGCAGGGCCTGCAGCAACAAGCAAGGGATAAAGGTTTTAAACTAAAATAGGATCAATTCAGATTAGATATAAGGAAACAATTGTTTACAATGAGGGTGCTGAAACACTGAACAGATTGCCCAGAGAGGTGGTAGATCTTAAAATTCATAAGTTAAAAATATTATGGCACTAGGTTCAGTAATCCAAAGCAGTTTTAATAGGCATCAAAAACTTTCATGGCTAAAAAAACAAATTTGAAAAGCACACTTTGGACATTCAACCAACCTCAAAGACTGTTTCACCAGAAAGCAAAAAAGTGGTAGCCAAGAAACTGATCAGCTCAGCAGAAGCAGGAAACATGTGCCAGTCTTTCTATCAATTTGGTTATAGAATTTAAAAGTGAAGTCGCAGGAATCTCCCTCCCTCCTTCTGGCAGAGATAGCACCTTTTTAAACTTAGAGGGCTTTTTTTAAAAAAGCAATGTATTACATATAATTTGAGATCACATTATAGTATGATTCTTCATTGCTAGATTGTAGAGATTTACATAATCAAATCAGGCAGTAACTTGCGCTGCAATGAAATTACCATATCAAAAGAGCTGAATTTTGTTGGCTTAAAATCTCATTACACTGGTTTCCTTAAAATATGAAAAAATCAGTGTTCAAGTTACAAACTACATCTTCTTTGTTAGACCTTTACATCACCAGTAGGCTATCTTAACACACATGGATCTGATCTGCAGCCCTCAAGCAAACCCTTGGGGTTTTTACCTCTGAAAACAGCTTAGAGGAGCTCCATCAGTAGAAAAATTAGGTATTGAGTTTTTCTGCCACAGGAACAGATTGAAAAACAAAACCTAGCACATAATTACTTCTGTCCACTTACAGATACCACTGACAGGAAACGGATTAAATAGATGATAAACAGCCTATTCTTTATCACTTGCAGGTGTCACAAACACTATGACAGCAACTCAGGTACTTATACTTGAGCACCTACTGCTCTAAGACACGTGAAGTGAGCACAAAGCCAGCTGGCAGACACAACACTTGCAGAAAACCCATTTCATTCTGAAGCACAATCCAGTTGTCAGGGAGGAGACTTGCCACACCTGTATACTCCTAATCCCAAACACGTATTGAAGATGCATGCTCCTAAAAATGTTTAAATGAGCAAAAGAAAGAATTACCTTTGAAACAAGCAACAATTTCTCCTTATTGTTTGAACTTCCACTGCCTAAAAAGCAGGTTCTGCATTGACAAATTGAATTTATAAAGTCAAAATAACTGTCTGCTTTCTCATCACCTGATCAGTGAGCCATGCAAAGCACAAAGCACACAGTTATCTCAGTTTAAAATAACTCTTCAAAAGAGTTTGCAGTGTAGAGGTCCTTATTGCCCAATTTGTCTAAATCTTGAACAGAGCACAACCAGAAAATCTGAAATCCAGCTCAAAGATGGCTTTACAGCACTGCATCTTTCCTGAACTTCAAGTTAAACCTAGATGCTGATGCACCTATCAATTAGTCTCACAGCAAGGGCTCACAAGGTACTAGGGAAACAAAAGGCATTTAGTTTTTTTAGTTCCAAGAAAACCTTTATAACGTGGCCTAATAAGCCATCATTGCTACAGGAGGAGGGAGTTCCTATGACTTCTCATTGCCTAGTTCTGGTGAATATATGCAAATTGGTTAGAACATAGCGAAGAATTAATTCCAGTGCTTTTAGGCAAACTCCTACACAACAGTATTATTTCCTAACAATAAATGCATATACTTAAAAACTGGAAGAGCAATGGCTATAACAAGAACAATCTATAATACAGGAAAAAGAAGAAAGGTGATGTGAAGTTATGTTGAACTTAGTACATATCTGTAACACAGTATCTTTTGTGTTCTCTAAGAGCAACAGCGAATTGAATTAAGAAGAAAACCTGCTGTTACTTGAATCAAAACCTAGAGTAATAAAATTTGATTTTAACACATTTGCATAAAGCAGCTTAAATACATTTACAATGACACATTAGAGCTCTAAGCATTGAACACAGCACATGCATCACCAAAAACCCCTACAGTTGCAATTTCATGGTTAAATGCACTGTAGGAACACAAACATCTCATTTTGATGGCTTACTTTAATTTACATCTTTCTCCTCCCCCAGAGAGATAGACTCTTATAATCAGTCATTAAGTGGCTACATATGTACCAACATACACCCTTTATTGTTGTAATAAGAAACAAAGTGCCAGACAGCATCAGTAAATACTAATATTTTTGGCTTTGTTACTACTTAAACAAAGCATAAAGAATGTGTGTGACTCATCAAGTGTCCTTCTTCCCCCTTGCCAAATCTCTGCTTCTGTTCAAATTTCTTTTGGACCTCTCTAGGATGTAGCTCAGCTGCTCTCTACTGGCTGCTTGAGAATATTGCCAGGTCATGAAAGCAACACCTTGTACAGCACAGAAGTCAAAGCATCAGCAATCAGCTTTTGCTTTATGGTCTACCTTTTCATTACATAACCGCATTTTGCACAGACTTCCCAAAAAGCTGTAGATACACGTGTATATCACAAAAACCTTTTAAATCATTCATATTGCTCAACAGCAAGTTCATTTTCCCAAATGCTGCACAATGGTATCAAATCCCAGCATTCAAATGAAGACTCAAGAAATACACACAAGAAATTAGCAAGGAGAGTTTCTTTCAAAGTCCACTCAGGTTTATAATTTATAAAGTATTCTCCAATATGGTTTCTAGATTCTGCCCTAGAAAAGAATTGTTCTGAGGACCATTGTTGCACTAAAATTTTATGTAATGCATCCAAACTCCTGGTTTGCCCCCTTAGATACCCCACGAGTTTTCTGTTTGTGTCCAAGTTTGCTGCTAAGTATTGGCTTGCTAAAGAGACCCTATGTGACACCCTCATAAATAACCACGTCACTGTTCATTATCTTAAATCAACACATATACCTCCTGCTGTGGCCCTAATTCTTAAAGATGGGGCTTCAGGATGGCAAAAAGATCCTCTTTCAACTGCCCTTCTTCTTTTTCTATTTCTGTGTCCTTTCTACTAGTTTTTTAACAGGTGTGTGTGTGCATGAATATATACATATATGGTAATTTAATAAATGCAAGCCCTCAAATACAGATTTTAGAGCATCCCTGGAGGTACAACAATAGCTCAGACCAAAAGTAGTTGTGCCCCTTGGCAAAAGTAAAGCATGTCAGTGGAGCAAAGTGTGACAGCTCTCCTGTCCAAGAGCATTAAACATTTCTTCTACCTCCCTTTTCTGATGTGAATACAGAACACCTGGAATATTTGCAGACTCATCACGAGCTTCCCCTTGGTGCAGAATGAAATTGTTTCTGTGAGAGGTATTTAAAATATTTCTTACCAGTCTTGTAAGGTTCAAAGGTGCTGTAATGATAAAAGTAGTACTACTTCCTATTGATGAAATTAGTCAAAGTGCTCCAGAACAATTCTTTGGACTAACTGTATAAAGTTGAATTTATACCCACACCAACTGGCTGGCTGGAATTACTGCATCAATTTCAGTGAGTGAAATATAACTCCTCAGAAACAAGCAGAGCATGCCTTATTTGTTGTCTCTTATTAGCAGTCTTAAAATAATTAAGATTTTGGATTTAAAGGCATAATTGTACTGCAGGCATATAATCAATTCATGCAGATATGTAAACATTTATTTCAGGATTACATAATAAAGAAAGAGGTTTCTGCTTTCCTATTTTATGTATCCCCAAAGTTCTCTCCCTCACGAGGTACTTTAGGCCATTTGTCACAACTTCATATATGAAGTATGTGTAAAACTGTTTTTGTAGTATTTAAAAGAAAGATTTTGAAAAAGGCAACGTTTTTTCTACATGTCTACCCAAAGTGTTCACACAGAAATACATGAAGTCCTAGTTTTCACATTCATTTTTGGAGACCAAGACTGAGGTGCTTCAGAACACTTTTAGAAATGTTGAGGAACCACAAGTTCTGTTGAATAAAAATGCTTGGCATATGGGAAATGACGACATTTCTAGGTACATCCCAGAATGAGACATTCGAAGTCCACTGCACTACAGAAATATTAAGCATAAAACCCAAAACATACCAGCAAGAGGAGGTTTGTGTGAATGCAGGCTGCAGGGTATGCTGACAATTAACTGATGCTCTGGAATTGGAAGAACACCTTCAGATTTCCTGTCATATAAATCAGAAAAGAAAAGAAAGATGAGAATGAATGCCACCCAGTGTGATGCTACAGCTCTTGCAGAGCTACTTCAGATGGGAGATAACACATAGAATGTTTATTCGCAAACTTCAGGAAAGTTCAAGGGAAGTTAAATGTTGCTCAGACATAACATATAAAATGACAGTTTATTAAATCATTGAGGCTTTAGACAAAACATGGTTAAAAATAGCCATGCAAAGCCACTGAAAACAAACAATGTAGGCCTGTATGTCTTCATGTGTGGAACAGTAGCATCCCCAAAATGGCATCAGCCTGTGCCAAGGACTCATGGTCCAAGACAACCTGTCAGCAATGGAAGCCCCGTCCACAGGGCTTTTTGTCCAAGACAAAAGGTCCCCAAGGCAGCAGATGCAAGGAACAGACAGGGGGTTCCATTCTTTAATCCCATTAAGGCACTGTCTTATTCCAAAGCTAGTAAGGCTACCTTTAGGTCCAAAATCAGCCAAGAGATTTTGGGACATTATACTGCATTATGAGTAAGTGATACATGCAAGGGAATCCTGCAAAAAAAGACATTTATCATAAATATCCTGACATACCTTAAGGCTTCCTTTACATCTCCTTGAACTCTCCCCAGTACAAGAACTTCATAGGGTTTTTTGTGCAAAGAATCCAAAGGCAATACAAATTCTCCAGCTGTAGTAATCTGACACAAGAGAGTTAAAAATATACAGTAGATGGTTTTAATATCTGATATTTTTCCAAGACCTTTTCCTTTATAAAAAAGAGGATACTGATGATATCATAGCTTTCAAATACAGAAGCACATGGTAGTAAATACATAAATTAGAAGAACATGAAGTGTCATAGTGAAAGTCTTCTCAGTCTTCAAGAAAGCAACAAAACAAATTGAGAACTTACTTTTACCCAGTGCCACTCAGCAAGTGTTTTCACCGACCAGTGAGGATAAAGTTCATCCTTAACAAAACGTAAGTGCTTCTGTCTATTAGTCACCCACATGACTACAAGACAATTTGGAGCAGCTAGTGCTGGTAGAGGAATTTGCTTGATTTGCCATGAAGACAAGTGGCTGTACCTATGCCAATATAGTGAGAAAGCAAATTAGGATATACCAACCATACAAACTGCAAAGCAACACAAATGGATAAAAAAATTACACAGACCAGTCACTTCAAGAATTATCTCCTGACAATCCAAGTCATAAAAACAGTTCAAGACTGACACCCAGTGGACAATTCTGAGGGATTTTATATAAAATCATTTGTGTATGTACATAAACTTTACTGAGCAGAACAACTACATATTTCCACTACCCCTCAAAATAAAACATTATGAGTTGTGACTCCACGGAAGTTTAGAAGCCCATGTTTCATTTAAGAACTATCACTAATTCAATATTCTCATCTTTGTTTCAGAACAAAGCTATTTATTGAACAGTAGCTTCTTAAGCAATGTAATACTATTCACGTCTTAAACTCTCTACTGAATGAAAATGACAAGTGAGTCACTTGCAAGGGCAACACTAATTTGAATGGCAAGTTAAAAGGTCATAAAAGACATAATTTCTCCAATTATTTTCAGAAGTTGTTATTTTTTTTAAGTTATTGACCACAGTAGAAGTTCTCTAGGTTACCCAAAATCATTCTGCACTTTTCCGAGCTAACTGAATGCTACACTGGTGAACCAAGGATGCTTTCCAGATCCTGTTCTACCACTGTTTTTATGATGCAATTCTACATTATTAATGAACTGCAGTTCGTGGAACCTACACATTGCAGCACCAAAAATACTGGCACACTGCCTAATGAAAATCAGCAGCCACTACGTGGTTAGCCAGAAACCTACACAATGCTAGGTTGAGAAACAGTAAACAAGGATAAAATCCAAAATACCTCCTGGACTGGACTGTCCAGAGGAAAAAAGATTCACCCAGATGAGAAATGCTTCACAATGATTAGCTGCCAACAAGATAATTATGAGCAGTGATAGCTCCTCCACATTTTCCTTTTATTTTATAAGGTAGACGGGATCTTGGTGACTAACTTATGCTAGTAACAACAATTCTTCTCTGAGTACCTTATATACTCAAGAAAGACATTTGAATGAGAGTTTCTAGAGGTTTCTGAAGGCTTTCAAAGGAAAGCCTACTCATCAGTCTCTGCATCTTCAAACAATATCTTCATAACAAGCTTTAAAAGCTACAGTAAACTCTATTCTAGAAAGTTGCAAGGCCGTATTTCCTGTCTACTCTTCTTTCAAATAGATACAAGTCTATGGTAATCAAGAGGACTCCACTGGCATAAACATGATGTTACCCAGCAGTGAAGGAAGCCCATAAAAATTTAAGTTAATGACCTCATGAACTACAGTTCTCAGAGCTCCTACTGCACTAGAGGATTTTACTGCTGCATTATCATGTTCTTCTAAACATTAGACTGAAGCTTAAGCTACACCTCAAATTAAATAAAAAGCCACTCAAACTTCTGAGCAAGATTTCAGCCCTGGAAATACTTACACATTTACCTTGCTTTATGCCCACTGAAAGAGCCCTATTAATTACAAACTAATATCTGCATGATCTGGGCCCTACAAAACAGCTGAATCCACTTTCTTTGTAAAGGATTAACATTCACCAGCTAGATAATTTAAGATTACTCTTGCAAATATTTTGCATGCCAAATATCCAACACATTTCAGTGAACTACCTAAGACAATCCATAGATTTGAAGGTAAGCATTTGTTAAAATATTTACAAGTTTAAGCTCCAGTCTCACAGTTATACTGGTCCTGGATTGGATCAATGCATTAAAATGTTAATTACCCTTTGTAAGCTATGATGAGAAAGTTCCTTTGATTTTACTATAAAACATACCTGTTACTCCTTTTAACAGACTTGTTCTCCCATGGTGGATCAATCACAATTACATCATATTTTTTCTTGTCTGGCAAGTGAAATTAAAGAAAAAAAAAAGCCAGGAAATTAGCTTTAAAAAAATATGTGAATTAAAACAAATATAGAGCAAAACTGCAAATTTCTTCTGGGTTTTTTTTTCTCCACATAAGAAGTTAAAAGACTTTTGACATGCTTGTTTTAATTCAGATAATAATATCCAGAAAATTCAATATTTTTAGGCTGATCACCTAAGGAAAGGACTTTTATGTGATCCATGTCAGATCCCTCCAAGAAATTTTGAGTAGCTTTAGGACTTTCAGGAAAAAAAAAAGGGTAGCAGAGTGCAAGTCTCAAAAATAAAAATTTTTCCAGGTTTCCCAATAGAAGCTATGTAATGAGGCACCCAGCTGAGTGAAAACCTACAGCCCTGAATGCAAGATTCCTGTCCTGTTTGATCTTTTATCAGGCCAACAGGAACACGTAGAGCTTCAAGCCAGCCCTAGAAAACTGTTTCCAACTACTGGGGGTAAAGAGAGACAGATTGCTAGACACAGTGTAAAAAATGGGAATCAATGAACAAGAGTAAAAGAATTGAAAGAGTTTTCATGGGAGAAGCTGAGTTTACTTTAGCTGGAGGATACAAAATACAGAATAAATCCACAAAAAAAAGAACTCCCCAATTTTATTTGTCCAGAAAATATATTTGTTCTTTCATTGAGTCTGATGGTAAGCACAACAGCTTAGTATTTGATGTTCACAAAATGTGATTATTGTATCTTATTTATTTAACATTGGAGGTGTTATCCTTACAGTGGACTGACCAGCAAAAATTACTTGCCTTTTGGCAGGTGAAAAGGAAGAAGAAAAATAATAATTAAATTGGACAGCTGACTTAGTCACAAAAAAAGTCTACAGTCAGGGCATTATGTTAACATTCACTGTTGTTTATTTCAAAAGCATTTGCTCAGATTTCTTGGACTGCTCTGTAACTCCTTGGAGAATCTTATATGCTCAACTGTGCAGAGTGGTAGCAGAGTGATAATACTCTTCTTTCTTTCCTACACATGCAAACAGCTAACTAGGTAGATTCTGGACTTCAAATGCAAAATTATTATTTACATAGTAAGATTCTACCTCCTGAACATTTTCTCAATAAAAAACAAAATTAAAAAAATATAATGTCTAAGTTACATATGCTTCCTCTCTTCTCATGTGCAATGAAAAAAATCTCCAATTACTGATTAGAGGGTAAAGCAGTAATGCCCAGCTCATGCTCACAGGCAACATCTTTCCTGTAAGACTGTCTGATAAAGCCTGGCTGTGACTGATAGTAATAAAAATAGCAGTAATAAAAATAATAATAATAATGAAGGTCAATTTGAAAGCTAATGCAATGGCATTGAAGACTGATGCATGCTGTCAGCTTAGAGGTGGGGATAGCAGCTTGGGTAGTTTTTGAGCCACTTTTACAGAGGTCTTGTTTATTCTAAAATCCTCTCAACTCCCTGTCACAGATTTTTGTGTAAGCCAATACTCTCAGCCATGAAACATAGCAGCTGAAAAGTCAAGTCATGCATGCTACTGGTGGTCTTGCTAAAGCAGTGTTGCCCTCCAGCTGGGTGCAACAGCCTCTCAAACTGTTATCTTCCCTGGGGGATACTGGGCTTTGTTCCACGACCAGTTTATTCCAATCTAAAAAAAGACCCTGCCACTGAACATGATGAGTCCATAAGTGAACATTTGCTTTAAGGTTCCCCATGGTCTAATCTAGCTAAAAATCAGGACCGCAGCTCCACCACTTCACCACCAGCATGGACCTACCTATGCTAAAGGCTCATCCTGTGGGACAGGGACCCAGCAGCACAGCTAGTCCCAGTTCAACGTGTTTATGTGACTTCTATGCTGACAGCAGCTCAGAACACGCTCACAAACTGTTGTATTTTGGCAGAGAATACAAACTGTTGTATTTCTAAAGGAGTCTCCTGGAGACAAATAATCCCCTCATGACACAATTTCCTAACCACTCAAGATTCCTTGGAAAGTCCTTACCTATTTGCACAAAGTTAGAAATATCACCTTGAAAGCCTGCAGCAGCATTTGCTATCAATGTGATGCTGTATGTTAAAATCTGTTCATTGAGTCATCTTGACATCAACTGCCCTTCTTGAGCAGGAAAAAAGTAGTAAATTCTAACACCTAAAGATACTTACAGTTCAGCAGGGGCTGTAAACATGAAATATCAGATAAGAGGAAACTGCTTTTTGGTGGTACCAAGTATTTCTGCCCCATTAACACAATTATCTTCGCACAGTTTGAGCTGTTTTCCATAACACACGAAAGCAGGTCCTGCTCCACTCTGGAAGTTTCCTCCTCTAGCACACAGACAGCTTGATGGTCACTTTCATTCACAGCTGGAAACTGCTTTGCCATTTCACATAATTCAGCCAACCCACAGACAATGCGTTGAGGAACATTATTCTTCCTGCAATTGAGTTTTGCAGTAGTACGGTGAAGAAAACCACTTTTGAGTCCCTCTTGGACTAAATGCAAAGTGCCTTCCCAAATGAGCTTCCTCACCTGTATGGTGACAAAAACAAACAAACAAACAACAAAAAAAAAAAACAAACCCAAAACAAAACAAAAACAAAGGGGAAAGAAACAAGATCTTTCAAGTATCTACTTGACCAGGGAATGCAACTGAAATCAAAACATTTTCAATCTGCTGGTAGGGAAAAGGATCCTTGCCAGTTACCGAGATCATTGGCTCAAAAGCTCAAAGGCATGATAATAAAGTGTGTGCCTTGGTCTAACTCGAGCTGGCAATCAAATACCACACAGCCATTCACTCACACTGCAGGCCTCCCACTCCCTGGTGGGGAGAAGAATCCAAGGAAAAAAGCAAACCTTGTGGGCTATTATAAGAACAGTTTAAAAATGGAAACAAAATAAATTATTATCATTATTTTTATTATTACAAAGAGAAAGAGAGAGAAGTATGACCCAAGAGAAACAACTGATGTGCAATACGATCGCTCACCACCTATTGACTGATGTCCAGCCCATCCCTTAGTAGCAAATCCATGGCTCCTGGCCAACTCCCATGATTTATAGAGTGAGCATGACCTCCTATGCATGGAATAACCCCTTGGCCAATTCCGGTCACCTGTCCTGGCCATGTTCCCTCCCAGCTTCCTTTGTGCACCTGCTCACTGGCAGAGCACAGGAAACTGAAAACTCCTTGACTTAGGGTAAGCACTGCTTAACACGCTGATGTTTGAATTGCTGCTGTCAACATTATCCTCATGCTAAACCCAAAATGACAATCTTTGATGTTTTCTGATCTATCCTGGCCAGGCTGGAAGGGAGAAAGCAGCTGCAGCTGGGCGCAGACATTTGGGCAACACACCTACCTTTAGTTTCTAATATATTGGCTCTGGGTCTTATTAAAAAAACTGGGTTCATCTTTCATTTGGAGCATTCCCACTCCACCAACTCTGCATTAGCTGTCCAGCTACCAAGCAGAAAACTAACTTTATCCCAGTCAAAACCAGGACACCACACTAACTTCTGTTGTTGGTTTTCATTTTTTGGTAAAGTTACAATAATTAGAAGGCTGGAGAAAGAAAGAGCAAGAAGCTACTGAATAAAACAGTTGAGACAATAGATGTGGAATATCATTATTTCAACCAAACACAATTTCAAAGCAATTATCTGAAGTTTAATTTAAAATTCTAATCTAATTTCAAGTTACTGTGCCCATGAACATGTTTTTAATTGAAGTGTATACTGGAATCTAAAAATCAGTCATTTTCCACATTTCAATTCATAAAACAACAGTTTATGCATTTTGCAGTAATATAAAAGTACAACTAGTAAATCAAAGTATCAGAATTTGATTTTTGCAATTTTTCTAAGTGGAAAACCTCTCAAGTAGCCTGTTAGTCACGCCAGGATGACACAATTCCTGGATCTATATACACTGTCATTCACTTCAGCACCTTCCCTTCACAAAATTTAGAGACCTATTTTATTTCCAAATCATGGAGCCCTTATGAGTTTTGATTATCAGTGAGGTGGGTTTATCCATTTGTCCATTGTCAGTTACAGTGGCTTTACTAAAGGTTTCAAATACATACTGTAGTTTCAAAAGCTTCTGACCAAAGAATCTTCAAAATTACAAGAGGGTTTTACAAAATATGCTTTATTATAATTCCCAGATTAGTGGCAGGGGAAGAAAAATATTTTTTATATCATTTAATAGTGCCACCTCCAGATATCGGAGTGTATAGAGTCATAGATTTTTAATACCTAGGTTTGTGACAAGAGAAGTTCATACTGCTTCAACAGAATTACTAAACATATTTTTAGAAATTATACCTTCTTACATGCATGTGTCAACTCACAGGTGGACAAAGTCTCTCGACTATGAAGCAACCAAAGCGGGAGTTTTAACAAATGGCTGCTGAAGGAATTTAGCATATTTTGTACTGTTCCCTATGTTGACACTGACTGAAATTCATAAATGGATTCAACTGAAATTCATAGATTCACTTGCAGAAACAAAATTGGGGTTCTTTGTGTTTTCTTTTGTTGAGTCTACAGATATAAATAAGTGCCAAAATAATCTTGGTTGACTTGCAGAGCTCTAACCTTTAACAACACAAATACAGTAAAGTCCCAATACTTTCTAACCTGTGAATGATACGTGAGGCTAAATGAGGTCACAGATTTTTCCAAACTCTGTCTTTTCTACATATTCACCAAAAATCATTTGAAGTTACCCAAGCCTCCGAAACATGACTTCTCTTCATTTCTGTCCTTATTTCTACTGTTGAATGACTTCATATTAGCCTTAACACTTTCATACTCGTGTTGATGCTGAACTTCCAAGTTTTCTCCTTTAACGTGATTCTGCACATACACAGCTTATTCACAAAACTAATCACAGGACCTCTACACTGTATCAGCAAGCTGTACATGTTTACTACAAGGTTGTTGCCATGTAAAAGAAAAAAAGCGTAGTCATCTAAATGTAGTTCAAGCAGAACAGTTTTAAGCAAAAAGCCCAATGACTAAAACCTTTGTAAAAGGAAAGAAAGCAAGTGTAGCTCCTAGTTCATGTTCACATAAACTGTTTGGGAAAGCAGTAAGAATGCATCAACCATTACCTACAGATTGCATTTCTATGATTAACAATTATGCTTCAGTGTAATTCGGTTGTATCTTCACCAGTACATCACTGATATAAGCAAACAGACTTGAATTCCAATTCATTCATAATGCTTTAGGTGGGACAATATAAAATGTCAGATTAAAATTTTTTTCAATTGCAGAATAAGGTATTTTGAAGCACATTTGGTCACAAAAACGTTAACTCCAGCAGTGTCCTGAAATAATGAGGAGCTGATCTTCAGAACAGATTACACTGCCAATTTCAAATCAGTCACTTCCTAATATTCAAATTATCACAACATAATGTTCAGTCATCTGTAACATTCCAAGATACTTAGTGAATGCAGCTTCTAGCTCTTTGTAATGTCTCAGATACAATTTCACATGTATCTACATAGAAGATCTACTCTGTAAGCATGAGTTCAAATAAGGATTGGAGAGACTGACCTTCCTTTCCCTTTCCTTCTTTGCACCAGTGGAACAAGCTACAAACACAGAACTTGCTTGCAACCATGCCCTCCACTCTGCAGACACCCAAAGCCAAGTAGCATGTACTTGCAAAATATATGTTTTTTCCAACTTACTTTTGAATGGTATTCCAAAGCATCCAGTTCACCTTGGTTGAATATACATTTCCTTTTACGTTTCTGCAGAATTAGCAAAAAACAACAAGAACAAAAAATCCGTATCATTCCACAATGAAATAAAAGGGGAGAAAATCAAAACATACCAGAATTACAACTTAACTCTTTAAAAGCAGAAGAAAACTTCCATCTCTTTTCATATCACAAGTACAAATCAAATAAGCAAGAAGATCTGAAAATACCTAACCTGCTGCAGGCATTTACAAGATACATAGCCTTAAAGCTGTTTTAAACTATTCATGGCACTAGGATCTGAAGGTACCTAGTGCACAGTTTGTGCTCATGCCTCCTTTAGGCCCATACTAAAAGTTTCAGCTGCCAATGCAGTTTACCAATAAAAGAAAAAAATTAACTGTGTTTTCATTATTACATTTATTGGTTTAGACCAGTGATTCCTATTTTCTTTTGTCCATATGGAACAGTACTGAACAACACTGAAAGAAAATTCATATTGTACTTCCCAACTCACTAATCTGCACAATCTCAAGAGCTACCACAGTTTCAGGCTGTGTACCTGACCATAACCAGTGTCAGGAGATTTTGGGAGCCTGCTTATGAGACACAGAAGACACATTACTGACATGAGGGACACAGGAATATCCTCAAAAGTTCCCACTCTTCTACACTACCTCAAAAGACTCAGGTATGCAAAACAATATTAGTAGTATATTATTGACCAAGGGATTGCTGTAATTTACAGTGCTACAGAGAACATACCTTCCTAGCGGTGGCAAGAGAATCTCCAATGTCACTCTTTGTTCCTTCTTGGTGTTCTTCTCTGTTGCTGTTGGCCTTTATTTCTGTCTGACTCACCTCAGGGCATCCCTGACACAGCTGCTCCTCAGGAGCTGCAGCTATGTGGGGCTTAGAAATATCAAAGAACTCCTCCCGAAACACATATCTCATTTTTGCTCTTTTACCTTCTGTTTCTATGGCATCTCCAGGACCATTCGGAGGACCATCACTTGATGAGGGGGTGGCAGCAAAAGTAGAAATACTGTGACAGTCTTCAGTAGATGTGACAGAAGTATTGCGAGTGACACCAACAGAGTGAGCAAAGGAGCCACAGATCTCATAGCCACACTGGTTGATGAAAGAGAGATGATCCACAAGCCATCCCGCTGTCAGACGATGTACCACGGACATCATATGTCCTCTTTTCAGGATGAAAAATCAGCTGCCTGAAACCACAGCCTTCACCAACCATCCACAATTCCCGGAGCAACATCCTCCTGTGGGAATTTTTATAAAAATCCAATTTACAGAATTATCACTGTTTAATAAATTCCCACCTACCTTCTGACAGACATTTCCATGCACACATAGGGTGAACTGCTGAAACTTCTGACTTCAGTCGGTTTTTCCACTATGTTCATCCCTATACCACTACTTTTTTTGTAGTAACCAAATTTTATATGACTTTTTATACAGTATGGACTTACTCTGGCTCTTTTAACAAGTCAGAAAACAGCCCTATGACACACCGATTATGTCTAGGACTGTATGATATGTGTGTATATCTATACACTGTACATACACCACATATATAAGCATTTACACTACATATTTGCTATATATGTTACACACATGCTATATAGACTACATGTATACGATATATGTGCACAGACTATATATACACACATATGCTATATATATATTCATGCATAAACACATATATATATGCATATATACGCACAAATACAAATAATATACATATGCATTCATTTTATCTACACACACATATATATACACACCACATATACATACAGAGACATGGATCACCCTGACGGGACCCGGGAGCACCAATACACGCACAAGGGCAGGGGCAGCCGCGGCCGCAGCACTGCTGAAGCCAGGCGCCCCCTCCCATCCCCGCAGGCACACAGGGACCCAGAGCTCGGGCTTTTCCCCACAAAAACTCTCAGCGGCTGGAGAAAAGCCCGGGGCTCGCCGTGGCCCGGCAGCGCCTGGTATACACTCACCGCGGGCGCCGCCATGTAGCTGTACTGCCATGGGCCCCCCTCGAGCTCTTCCGGGGATTGGGATCCTCCTCCCCTCGATTCTCGATTCCCGCCTCCCCTCCTCCCCGCTCCTCCTCGCCGCCCCTCCCTCCGCCCCTCCCTCTGCCCCTCCCGGCCGTGCAGCTCCGCCCGCGGCCCCGCCGTGACGCGTTTCCGTCTGACGCTCAGGGGCACGTCCGGGCGGGCGGATTTGAAATTGCCAGGAGGCGGCGGCGGCGCTGGCGGTAACGGCAGCGCGGGGAGCGGGAGGGCAGCAACGCCTTCACCCCCTCAATCACCGGGACGAGTGTCCGTGCGGCAGCGGTGAGTCCCGGGCTGGCCTCGCTGCTGAGTCCCCCCGTCCCCTTCGGTACGCGGTGGAGCTGCGCCCAGCTCTGCAGCGCTCCTGTGCTTGCTTGCATATTTTTTTTTCTTTCCTGCTGGCGTGTTGGCTCTGGCTCTATTCAAACTCTGATCTTACAGCGTCCTGGCGTATGTCAGCAGCAGTGTGGCCAGCAGGACGGGGGCAGTGACAGTCCCCCTGTACGCGGCACTGATGATGCCTCTCCTCCAGTGCTGTGTACAGTTTTGGGCCCCTCAATTCAGGAAGGAAACTGAGGTGCTGGAGCGTGTCCAGAGAAGGGCAATGAAGCTGGTGAAGGGTCTGGAGCACAAGTCCTATGAGGAGTGGCTGAGGGAGCTGGGGTTGTTTAGCTTGGAGAAAAGGAGGCTCTGGGGAACCTTATCACTCTGGAACCACCAGAAAGGAGGGTTTAGCCAGGTGGAGGTCGGCCTCTTCTCCCAGGCAACGAGCGAGAAGTCGCGGTCTCAAACTGCAGCAGGCTTTGGTGGGACAGTTGGAGGAAATCCTCCACAGAGAAGGCGATTATACACTGGAATGGACTGCTGTGAATGTGAATGAGCGTGTCAAGCTTGCTTAAACAATTACCACACCTGCCCAGCATGGTGGTGGACTCAGCGTCCCTTAAGGAAAGGCTGGATGTGGCACTTAGTGCTATGGTCTAGCTTACAAGATGGGGTTTGGTCAGAAGTAGGACTAGATGAGCTCACAGGTCTTTTCCAGCCTAATTGATTCTGTTATTCTGAAGCTAATCTTACTATGTTTGGGAAAATTCAATCTCCCCGTGATTGAATTAAAGTAATGGAATAATGCAGCTTCTTCCCCAGACACAGTGAAGCAATGAATATGCTGCCCTACGAATTGAGCTTGAGCTTCTGTTGTGATATGCAAGCAGTGGAACTGGAAGCAAAATGAAGCAACAGTTTATATTAATAATGTGTTTTGGTAATATTTGTAGTGGAGGGGGCTTTTATTAGTTATAATTCAGCCATTTAAGCTCATCTCACAAATGAGGTAGAATCTCTGCAGAAGCTGGCACTTTTTTCCTGAGTTAATTGAGTTTGCTTCAAATTCCACCTTAATGCCACTGTGAGGACTATAGTATTAATATTCCAGTTTGATTTATATTTTGCATATATATTTGCAAAGTCTGAAGAGAGCCATAATATTATCTCAGAATAGGTTTTCCAGTTATTTTGCTATGATACTGAGAGATCAGTTGCAAATGAATGGGTAGGCTTAGAATGAGCAGCTCGGGAGCTAATGTATGGCTGAAGTGCTGTAAGCAGTACTTGTGTACTTCTGCAAGTGTGGACTGAACTGGAAATTTTCTCAAGCTCTTTTGCTTTTGGAACCTGGGGGTTTGAAGTACCCAAATATAAAGAATGCCAATTCAGTAGGTTTGGAATAACCACTTTCTTTCTTCTTCTCTCTTTTTTTTTTCTTTTTTTTTTTCCCCAATATACAGGTCTGCTTGTTTATTCTGAGCCTTTGGAAAATCGCTGTGGCATTTAAAAAAGAAAATACCCTTAGGTCCTGGATTTTCTGATACTGCTGGAATACTGAGGGATTGTAATTTACAGCAGTCACAATGAGGCGAAGCTCAAGTATTGCTGGAAGCAGCAGTCGACAATCTATGATGGCACTGAGAGTGCAGGATAACAACAAGATGGGTCTTCAAACACCTCAGATGTAAGTCTTGCTGGTCATGTTGCTAAAAATAAATATATAAAACTAATTCTGAAGAGATTTATCATAGGGTGTTTGAGTGTGTGAGTAGCACCTGAGGAAAAAAAATTGAAACAGTGAGAATAAGGCTCCATGCAGCCAAGGATGTTTGCACAAGTGCTCCAGTTTTGCAAAAATAGTTGCTTTAACCTTCTTGGGTACCTGTGTCAGGTTTCAAATGGTAACACTGTTACATGTTTCTTAGGTTGCTGGGTGCATCAGTTGACCTTTCTAAGATGTTGCTGTAATGAAGGTGCTTAGGAATATATGAGTGTGTGTATAGCTCTTCTATAAGCAAAAGATGAACTGGTAGAAATAGTCACTCGAATCCTTCTCTCTATTCCTCAGGAAGGACAGAAGCACCTTTGGGAAGCTGAGCACAAGCAAACCTACATCTGGAGCTTCAGAAAGAAAAGTCAGCTGTTTTGGAAACAGGTATGGATAGGTTTTGTTCTCTGCATTGTAAATTAAAACAAAAATGGTCCTACATAATTTTGCAACTTTTCTTTCTTGACAGATTTTCATTATAGGGAATAATGGATCTGAGGCAAGCAGATCTTCAGGTCTGCCTTCGTCCAGTTCTCAATCATTAAACAATGGTGCTGTGGAGCAGGAATTGCTTTGGGAGCTTTTATCTGTCTTTTAGGAATGATGCACATTGCAGACCTTAAGACTATCTCAATACATTTTCTTGTTTAAGGAAGAATGACATCTGAAATATAGTCTGTGTTGGTTTCTTCTCTCTAAGATATAAAACTTCCAAAAATCTATAATCTTTCTGCTTAGCTCATGACTTCCTGTGTTGTGGGTATCTTCTTTTATAGGACTCCAGTGTTACAGGGGTCTATTCCTTTTAAATGTACCTTAAATATTTTAGTGTTTATTTACAGTCACTAACATGACTTTTTTTTATCTTTGGTATACTTTTCTGCTCTCTAAAAATTTATTTCTTTTGATAAAATGAAGAAAGTATTCATCTAGGATGCAGTAATCCCTTTGTTGTACATGTGGCATTGTGGCTTCCACGTTAATGATGTTTTTCCAATCACCTTAAATGAAGAGAACTTCAAGTATCACTTTGTATAACAAATGCATAGAAAACACAAACGTAGCAATTGCTGTGACTTAAACATGAAGAGAGTTGTTCTTTCTGTGTATTGTCACAAGACCATGTTGTATTTATTGTCTGTCCTTAGAGCCAGTGGGGCTGGAGTGTCGCGCAGCAGCCAGTACGGTGTGTTCGGGACAGAGAAGATAAAGGATCCCAGGCCCCTTCATGACAAGGCATTCATCCAACAATGTATCAAGAAGCTTTGTGAGGTAACATATTAACTTGTTCTGCATGTATGTTAGCAGATGGAAAATGTACTGATCAAAATGGTTATTTCTCTTGGCTTCAACTTTTATTTAGTGACTGGTATTCCATGTTTCTTCTGCACAGTTCCTCGTTGAGAATGCTTATGCCCACAATGTTTCCATGAAATCACTACAATCTCCGTCAGTGAAGGACTTTTTAAAGATCTTCACCTTTATCTATAGATTCCTCTGCCCTTCTTATGAACTGCCTGACTCAAAATTTGAAGAGGAAATTCCCAAAGTTTTTAAAGACCTTGGGTAAGACGATTATTGTTAGTCTCCTGGGCTGAATTTATATGCTATGGCTAGAAATTTGAAAGCTAAGAATTCTGCATTGATAGTTGGGGAGAATGGATAGGTTTCTTTATTCAGATGAGACTCTTAAAAGTAAAATGTTATTGTTTTGTTTCACTTTTGTTTAGATTGAAGTTTACTCACTGATTTTCACAGTCTACTATATATTTTATATTTGAACTTGCAGAACTATAAGCTCTTGGTATCTTGCTTTGTAATGTAAAATTTAATTGATTATTTGTATAAAACTTTGAAAGACAAGACAGAGTTTTCTTTTGCATACCCTTCTGTTCTTTCTGTTAGAATCTAACAACTAAAATTTCCAGAATTTTGGGTTAAGTTAATTTAGTTCAAAATATGTTTTCCTGCAATTTCTCTCATTCTGCTTTCAAAGCAGACTGTGGAAATAACAAAAGTGACTGTTGAGGTGAAAAAAACCTGCAAAGTAGCTGAGTGGTTTATTGCTGAATTTTTTCAGTGTTTGAAATCGTTACTGCCCCAACACTTTTCAAGAAAGAAAATCCTCTGCCTGTTGATAATTGTGAATTTTCAGTCTCATTTTAAAAAGAAAAGTGTATTTTACTCCCATAGATTTGAACTCATGATGGTATGAAAGTGCCAGGGCTCCTTAAACGTAGGTGCAAATCTGTTTTGTTCACTTCTTGGCATTTTAACATTTGAAACTGCTGACATAGATTGAAATGTAGAAAAGGATTAAACTCTGCTGAACCAAGAGTGTAATTTTGGATAAAATTACTAATTCTGACAACTCACTTGAAGCTGTCTTTTGGGAATTCAAGAAGCATCTGGATGACACTCTTGATCATATGGTTTAGTTGTAGACAGTCCTATGAGGAGAGCAGGGAGTTGGATTTGCTGATCCTTAGGGGTCCCTTTCAAATCAAGACATTCTGTGAATCGCAAATGAGAAACCCATGATAATTGAATAAAATAATGATGTAAGAACTCAACTTATTTCTTTTGAAATACATTATAAAGCACAATTGAGTTTGCTCTTCCTTCTGTGCCTTCATTTACACATAAAAATGTGCTGCTTTATTTTCAAAATGTGTTGGTTTGTTTTCATCACTGTCTGCCACAGCTATTAAAAATGTACCTTTTGGCCTTATAGGTACCCCTTTGCTCTGTCAAAGAGCTCCATGTACACTGTGGGTGCACCACACACCTGGCCTCAGATTGTGGCAGCTTTGGTTTGGTTAATTGATTGTGTCAAGGTAATGTTTGTCTTAAGATTAATATTTCCACTTTCCAGGCTGGAATGTTAGTTTCAATACAGATCTAGTAAATATTTCCTACAAATCTCCTTTTTTAACATATATGTAAAGAAAAAGGTGGATGTTCTTACCTGTCATCTGGGAGCTGACCCTTAGCCTTGTGTTTCAGTAACTTTTAGAGTGAGCTTTTCATGTTATATTATGGGTTTTTTTCTTTAAATGTATGCACTGGATAAATTAATAAACTGTATAAAAAAGGGTGGGGAAATGCTGACTAATACATACATTGAAGGTGAGAATGGGTATAATCACTGATTAGAACATATATCTTCAGTGCAAATGCTGTGATATCTGCCATTCTCTCCTAAATTTGAAATCCAGGGATGGAATTTTCAATTGAAATTATTCAAATGTCCTGTAATTCTTATACAGAGTGGCAAGTTTTGTGTTTGGGCAGGGTGTTTTTATTTAAATTTAGTTTTGTTTGGTTTGCTTGGGTTTTTTTAGTAGTGGTAACTGTTGTTGCTGCCAGCTCAGGCATGAGCAACATTTGGAAACTGTGACTGAAGTTCACTGCTGAATTGAGCACCCATGAAAATCCTGTCCTTTTTTTCTGAAAAGACAAGACAATTTGGCAGTGTTGACTATCCAGTTCACGCTTCTTTACGTGTATGTTTAGTCAACTCAACACAGGCTCATTCCAACCTGCTTGCTGAAATCCTAATCCAGTGCTACTCTGCTTCTTATCATGAAACCAATATGAAAACTAACGGATGTCTTCACATTTGCCCTTTGTGTGTGCACATTTGCTTTTCAGCTGTACAACGCAATCAGGGAAAATGCGCCATCGTTCGATGATGGACAGAGCTGGGGAGGAGAGACAGATGATGGAATTGTACATAATAAGGTACCATGGAATGGAAATTAGAATTGCTCAACTGAATTTTGCCATGTGCAGTAACAACACAATTTAAAGACAGTTTAGATTGTTGTGTCATGTATTTATAGATTCTCTTTCCTTTTGAATTCCCATTTGAATGTTTTCTAGGAAGTAGAGTAGCATTATATAAAAAGCCTGATCAACTATTACCTGAGCAGGCATCATGGCCAGTCTATTGGTGAAGACTGGATATTAAACAGAAATGCCTTATTCTCCAAGTATCTACTGTTCCAGTTCTCCTTCATGAAGAAAGGAAATCATGTTGTTTATTGTTTTAATAGAGTTTCTGGTATATTTTGCTTTAGCACTCAAGATTTGAGGTTCACAGCAGTGCAAAGACAGTGAGTTAATTCTAAATGTAGTGGCTTCTCCTCAGTTTACTATATAAAAATTGGTTGTAATATTTTATTTCTGAGCCACAAAATAGGGTGGCAATGCAATGTAATTCAGGCTCTTAAAAATCCAACAGCTTGCTTTCTTTTAAATTTATCATAGATTATAAGTACTACTCAGATTTAACTCAGTGTTAACTCACAACAGGTGTTTGGAAGGAGTTGCATTATAGGCTAAAACATTTAATTAGAAAATTGCAAAAATCAGGTTGGATCATAATTTTGGTCTAAGGTTGCAACCTGGTGGTTGGCAAGTAAAAATGCCTTTAAACTAAGTATGTTCTTCTACACTGACACTTATGCACATATGTTGATACAAAACTCACAGTACTGATGTAATGTTTCTGAAACATCTGTAACTCAGGGTCTAGCAAATTCTTTTTGGGTAACCTTTCTTTAATTTTAGATTAGCTCTTTGACATCTGCAGATCTGAATTTTTATGGTCATATTTACTGAAGAGGTCAGTTAAACAGATCTCCAGTTTCCATAAACCAGCCTGAGAGAATCATATGCATCAAGATGAAAAATTCTTAAATATGGTACCTTCAATCCTTGTTAAATATCCCAGAAAAATACAGCATTTCCAGACCTTTTGTAATGTGAATGATAGGTGCTTCCTTCTGCCTGAATATAATCTGTTGACATTCTTTGTTCAAAGGAAGGAAAAAAGTCTAATTTTACAAAAGTATAATCAAAGCATTGAAAGATATTTTTAGTGTCTGTTTAATTCCAGTGTTTGAGTAGCTTTAGACTACCCAGATATTTTACAAGCCTTGGAATTGTTGAAATGAAAGATTTTTAAATTGTTTTCAGCTTTTCATGGACTACTGTGTGAAGTGCTATGATCTTTTCATGAAAGGGAGAGATACCTTTGAAGAGTTGGATGCTGAAGTGCAGTCAAAATTAAGTAAGTTTTCAAGTTTTAAGTAAGTATTCAATTGTGTTACTGGTTTCTTTTCTCCTAGTTTGTTCATTTTACAAGTGAAGGTGATCTAAGGGAATCTGAAATTCCTAAGTACTTTTTGGTTACTTCAACTTAATACTCTCTTTTTTATATATATTTTAGCAGTACAGATGGATAGGTCATGATCTGCTATCTGCTGTAGCTGTTTTTTGTCACAGAAAACCAGTATACCCTTCTTCAGATGTGAAGTCCATCTATCAGATAACTCTTGTTTCTATCTGTTGAAGTTAACAAAAAAAAAAAAAAAGAAAAGAAAAAGGAGGATTGTCAGAGGATGCACACCGTGATAAGTAAGAAAGTTCAGCTTTTGAGAGCTCTGGAAACAGTCTGCAAGAACTTCAAACTCTGTTTTGAGGGTTCCTGTATATGATTTGGCATGCAACTCTTTATCTTCAGGGAGGTGGAAAATTATTAGGTTTTTTTTACTCACTCATTTCACCATCTACAGAAATACAAACAGAAAGTGAGAACAAGGAAGAAAAGCATTCCTTACTTTCTTTGATATCCTATGAAAAACCAGACTAAGGGCCCTTTGTTTGCAAACTGGAGCCACCGGTTGGAGAGGGAACAAGCCACCGCCCCACTGATACCGGATATTAGGAAAAAATAATCATCCCATTCTTTGGCAAAAGCCAAGTGAAGTTAGGGAAAAGATGTCTCAGGAAGCAAGGAAGTATATGGATAAGAAAGAGATTGTTAAATAAGTTTCATCTGTTCAAACTTCACAAGGTAGTCTGACTTACACACTCTCCTGTGGTGTGGGCTGTATGAGAGTTTGGAAACTCTTACTTCTTGGGAGTGACTTTGAGCTCTTTTTGTCATGAGGACTGAGAAACCCATTTCTCATCTTGTTTGTTTTGGCATTTTTGCCTGGTTGCATTTGAATGAAAGGTTTTTCTGGTAAGTTTCTTGGTTGTTTTTTAGTTATTTCTTTAGTGTAAAATAATTGTCCAGCTAATGGGTATTTACTGTGCTGAAGCTAAAGTTCAGATACTCAAAAATAGGTGGTGATATTAAGTGAGATTAATTTGTAACCCCACCCTCTCTTCTGCTCTCCCACAGAGGATTTATTTAACATAGATCAATTCCAGATGGAAAGTTTAGCAGCTGACAACAAAAGACTTCAAGAAGAGATCGCAAGACTAGAAAAAGAAAAGGAAAGTGAGCCGGTTAGTAAATTGTCTCTGCTTTTATGGTGGAATTTTATATTTATATTTTATATTTATATTTTGAATGTTATATTATTGACCATTTCTGAATTAAGATATTTGTGATACATAACAAATGGAAAATTATTTTCAATGCTTTGAGTTTTTAATTAGGCCAGGTTTTTACAGACTCTGTACCATTATAGAACAAGGCTTTTTCTGTGAAGTCTTCAGTCACTATTTGTTTGATAATGTGCAGATGTTTCCAGGTAATAAGGTCTTGTATTGACTGAAATATTATTAAAATACTTGAACCACTTTTTTAATATAAATTCCATCATTATTTTTTCCCAATGTGTTGGTATGAGGCATGGGATTCAGTGCTAACAATATATTTTATGGAAAATATTTTGCTTGAAAGCTGGATTCTGCTTTAGATGTATCATGAGTTTAAAAATGGGTTAGTGGCTGTGCAGGTGGCAAATTAAGACTCCTGCTGACTTTGCAAAATGTGCTGGGTTTATTCCCAGCTTTCCATGCCCTAGTTTTATCTGCCCTCTGTATATTAGAGTTAAGTTGTGAACTACCTGTAGTAAGAATTTTCTAAATGCAGTGTCTGATGCAAATGAGAGACCTAATGCTGAAATGCAAGATTCTTTTCAGCCCTCTTTGCTGTTATTTTAAAGGTGCTTGACTTGACTCAACTGTCACAGAGATTAAAAACTTATTAAAGTTCTTAAGTTTTCTATTTGAGCTATTGATATTGACCAGTTATTCTACTGTCTTGTCTGGAAAATGAAGTCATTATTTTATATTCACCTAAGAGTGGTTGTTCTTTTCACCCATTTCCTAGGATCGTAGAGTAACGCTACGAAACGTGAAATCATCTCTTCAAGCAGACGTCCAGAAGTACCAGGCTTATTTGGCCAATCTGGAATCTCATATAGCCATCCTTGATCAAAAACTGGAGAGTGTTAGTGATGAAGTTGAGACAGCAGGTAAGAAGGCCTTGATCACAGTCAGGGCAATGAAGTTAAAAGTACTCTTCAAATAATTGTTGTTCTTAGCTTGAGGATAGAGTGAGATACTTGGAGTAGGATGATGTTACAAATAAACTTTCCAGAATGGATTGTGAATAAAGATTTTTTTTTTGTCTAATAACTCTTTGTACACTAGAGTAATGAAACAGTAATGATACATAATAATTATGTTATTTACTCATAAAATACAGATGTTAGGTTTATGTATATGGGCTGGTATTTTATGTCCACTTCACGAATGTTTTGTCAACTTAGAAATGGAAGTAGAAGCAATGAAGCAGGAGAATGCCCGGCTCCGGCACATCCTAGATAACCAAAAGTACTCAGCTGCGGACATTGAGAGAATAAATCACGAGAGAAATGAGCTGCAGCAAACCATTAACAAGCTGACTAAGGAACTGGAAGCAGAAGAACATCAGCTGTGGAATGAAGAGCTAAAATATGCTAGGAATAAAGAGGCGGTATGTGAAAACCCCACTACACTTGGAGGTGGCTGTCAGTTTTCATCATGCAAGCTTAAAATTGGAGCCTTGATAATTTCTTTCCTAAATAATCTAACACCACTACACATGGTATCTAACCAGGCAAAACTGACAAGAATAGCCTCTGTTTACAATATCTCTGAAAAATGTTTCTCTTTTGTTTTCCCTTTTTCTGTTTTGTGCTTAATGGAAAAATGTTCTTTTTTTTTTTTCTGCATCATAAAAGATATGGCTAGAATATGAAGCACTGTCAGCTCTCACTGCTATAGCATTAAGAGCTTTGATAACACAAGAAATTTAAGGCTAATGTTAATATTTCAGAGCAAGGCAGTAAGGCAAAACCAGTGAATTTGAATCAACAGCTTTGCATGCAATTAGGGCCTGATTAGTGCTTTGTGTAGAAGTTGTAGCATCTTTCAAGGGCCAAGTTCAATTCCTTCAAACAGAATGAAAAGATATAGTCCTGTAAGTGATGGGATTTAAAAGCTTCTGCTTTGCCAATTGGAGAACTAAAGAAAAAAGTTTCAAATATACTGGGTAGGGCTACCCTTTATCAAGCATTTGTATTAACTTAAATCCTCATGTGCAAGTATGAAGCACATAAAACTGGGAAAAAAGCCCTGGGTTCCTTAATATAAATAGCACTCATTAATTAGAAATTAGAGCATTTAATGAGCTTTGTTTAGAGACATACTCAGTTTGTTATAAGGATGTGTGGCTGTGTGCCATTTCCTGTCAAAACTAATGAGAGAAGGCATATTGACATGATGACTGATCATTGGTTTAATATTATTTTGCAGCATGTTTTAGTTCCCTCTCAGCTAATTTTCAAAAACTTGAGGAAGGAGAAATTATGGCAGATGAACATGGAAAACCACAGGTGAAACTGTTCAGTGTGAACCATATACACTGAAAAACCTCACTGAGCAAACCCTGAAAGAACCATAAAACAGTACTTAATGCAGCAAACTGCTGGACTGATATTATATACAGCTCTTGAATACTGTGGCGTAACAAGGAACCATGTCTGTAGGAGAGCAAGTCAGGAACTTGTTTAAAGTACTATATGAATACTTCTTGCAAAGCTTTTCACTTGTATCTCTTCTATGATTTCTGCCCTTTTCTCCTCTGAGCAGATCGAAATGCAACTGGCAGAGTATCATAAACTGGCTCGAAAGCTGAAATTAATTCCAGTAAGTGCTGAGAATTCCAAAGGCCACGACTTTGAGATTCAGTTTAATCCTGACGCAGGATCAAATTGCCTAGTCAAATACAGAACTCAGATCAAGGTAAGTAGAGTCAACACTGGAGGCTTCAGTTACCACTCTCAAAAAAGATGTGTTTCTTTGGAAATGATGGAAAGGTCTCGCAATCTCACAATGAATTGTCATTGAAAATCTTGTGTAATGAGTCACCATAATGACATTGTAGTATATGGAAGAAATTTGGTATTGGAGAATACAGTAGCCTAAAAAAAAGGAAGGAAAAGATATACTGGGGTGTATCTTGGTTCAAGTAAGCAAATTGCATTTGTTGGATCTTCTTGTATGTGTATTACAGACTCCCCTCATGGAGATCATCAATGAGACTGAGGAAGAAATTAGTAAAGCTACTGAACAGAAAATGACTTTGGAAGATGCTTTGGAACAGGTGTGTTGGTTAATGAAGAATTAGGACTACAATTCCAACCCTAAAACCTTACCTGCTGCTTTCATTCCACCTTTTGCATGGGTGAACTGTGGTGTGGTGGGTTGGCTTTTTGGATTGGTTGGGGTTTTTCTGAGGACAAGTAGAGGGAGAGCAGCTGTGAGAAAACTGCTAAAATTGTGATAGAACCTAAAAGTTTTTCTAAGAATTGGTGTCTTTGTTGGTTGAAATATTGTGTATTCCCTGAATTAAAGTTTATGTAGCTTACATATATTTGACCATAAACATTGGAAATATGTTTTTAATAAGTTGCCCATTGCAGTCAATTGTGTGGCTTACCATCACTGACAAATTGTCATCAGGAAGATTTTTAGTAATATTGAGTTCGGTATGGATTGAAAGAAGGAATTTTATTTCCTTATTCCTCTACCTTTACCTCAGTTTTTATTACTGAGCATGATGTTATGTGGTATGGAATGTCCTCTTGGCCACCTGGCCTGGCTATGCACCTTCCCAGTCTCTTCCCTATCCCTACCCTACTCAGTGAGGGGCCCTGGGAGGGATAGAAAGCCTTGGAATGCTGTGCTAGCACTGTTCAGCAGTAGCCAAAACATTGGTGTATTACCAACACTCTTTTAGCCCTTATCCAAAACAAAGCATAATACAGGCTGCTGCCTAGCCTAGTTGAATTATTTTCTCAGAGCTAGCAGGTGTAGTTTGGGATGGCATGGATTTATAGGTTGGAATTCTTTTTGAACCATAATTCCTTGGTTACGTTTTCGTCCTAGGTGAATGTAATGCTAGAGGATAAGAAACGCAGTGTGAAAATGCTAACAGAAGAAGCTGAAAAGCTGGATGATCTTTACCAGCAGAAGCTTAAGGTAGAACTTCTTACAGCTGATGACAATTTATTCTTCATGATACCCTTATTCTTAATCTTTGTATTTATAAATAATTTTTTGGGTTGCATTTTTGTTTGGGCTTCTGCCTTTGCCTTCTTCCTTCCTCTTACAGGTTTTTTTCATTCTTTACATAAAGTGATTTGACTGCTACCTTAACTGAGTCAGTTTTCAGTTTCTTCAAAGAGAATCTGGCATCATACTGTAGCAGATCCTGTAAATCATAAATTGCATCCAGTAATAAAAGCAGCAGCAATCATCTGACCTCAGAATGTCTCCAAGCATGTGCTTGAAGGAGATTTTAGGATTAACAGAATCTGCCTTGTTTAATCAATTTGTATATAATAAACACCTTTACAGTTTTTAGTAAGCATGTTTAATTAGCTTCTGTAAAAACTAAGGAAAACATTGATTGACAAAAAGCATGTTAAATTGTTCTAATGACCTCAAACTGCTGCTTGCTTTAGCTTCCTTTCCCAGCACAGGAGCAGTCCCTATCCTTTTCCCCACTTGCAGATCAGCAACAAAACATAGCCCTCTCTGTTAACAACTGAGTGGCTATTTTGGTACCTCCCAATGTCTCTGATAACATTGCTTTGGTGGGGCTGTGGTGCCCTGCAGAAAATTATTCTTTCAACTAAGCCATTGTTTACCATATATGCTCTTATAAATCCAAACTCCTGTGCTATCGCCATGAAACAGGGTTATTTCACTGCTAATACCTGCTGAGCTGGCTAAAGGCAATTAGCTTAGTCTATATTTTCCAAAACCACATTAAAGTTAGCTTTTGATCTGTGCTCTTGCATATACTCTTTTCTAAAATTAAGCTCCTAAAATATACAGTTGCCCCTGGACATTCATAATAAGGCATAGTCATGTAATTCCTCTTGTAATTTTTAAAACGCTGTAAGTCTTAAGTATTAAAGCTATTTTGGAAGGATGATGCTTCAGTAATCTACTAGAATTGGATGTTGAGTTGATGGTAGAATTTTGTTTGGTTTTGTGGCTCATATAGTGTCAAAAGTGTCATTCTCCTTGAAGAGGTGATTACTTGGAATTGTACTCTTTCAGAAAAATTGAAAAAGCTATTTTCTTACTCAAATGTGGCTATATTTTTTTTGATCTAGAAACAGTGGCTCATGATGTGCCATTTCTAAGCTACTTAGACTATCCTAAACAACACTTTTTGAGTTCAACTCTGAAGGGAAAATAGCTGCAATACATGCCTTTAAATATGATTAGAGGAATAAAGAGAGGGTTAGGCTTGTTCTATGATAGGGATGCTACAGAAAACAGCTGAAACTTGAGGGTTGGGAGGGATGTCCTTGGGGTTTGTTTTCCAGTTCTGAACTTGGAGTCACTTGTGTGAATTTTGAATTCAAGCATTAGGATGGAATCAGGTAATAGAAAGAAGAAAAAAAGTCCAAATTATTCCTGACCAATGCAATTTTTTTCTCCTCTTTCCTTATGACTATAGGAGATAGAAGAGGAAGAGCAAAAATGTGCAAATGAACTGGAATCGTTAAAGAGGCATAAACAATTACTTGAGAGTGGTGTCTATGAAGGGCTCAGTGAAGCCACAAATGAATTGCATGATCTCCAAAGACAGTAAGACCCGTAACTTCCATGTTTGCTGTGTTTATTTTGGCTTTTAAGGATAAAGATATTCTCTTGAATGTAAGAGAAAGTTGTTTCATCATGTATCCATCTCAGTGTATTAATTTCCCAAGCTAACAACTGAAAGATGTTTCTCCTCAACAGTATTTTGCTAGAATATTTGTATGCTGAATCAGAACTCCTGTTTTCCATGTAATTTTTATATATATTTGTAGCTAAGAAATTAGTTTGTTTCCAAACTAATGTGACAACATTTTATACCTCAAAGTCTGGAAAGAGTATTTGGGCTCTAAGGTACATTGTTTCATATCAGTTAGCACAATAATGCTTTTTTCTTTTAAAGTTGAGTATTAATATACTCAAACTTGGTTCAAATTAATACTAACGGAAAAAAAAGTAGGGCTAAACATGATGATAAATCAGACTCTAAGTGATTGTTTTAAATGTTAGGAATTCTCAAATTATGGGCATGACCTTCTGAGTATCTTTACCTTTTAGATATCAAGTTGTTTTGCAAACAACAACAGAGGAGAAGAGAAAAATTGGTGCGAACTTGAGTCGTCTTATAGAAACAGTTGCTACTCATATAGCATCTATAGTGGTAAGCTAAAATTTGATATTCAGAATTAAATTTCTCTAGAGACATTTGCAATTAAACATTTGGAAATTAGAACTTACTCTTTCTAAGGAAATATCAGTTATTTAGCTGCTGCACTGAGTCCATGGATTCTAGTTAAATTTTCTGACAAAACCTTTGGTATAAATAATCAGAATTNGTTCATGGAGGTGGTGATAGAATACACTGTGCAAGTCTATACTAAAACCCAGGACAGAATTCATTGTTAAATTTTCAGCAGTAACATCCTGTCAGGTTAAACTTGCTTCTGGTAGATGTCTTTCAAGAAAATGTTTAACTGAAATCAGTTAACCTGTGCAATGACTGCTTAAAATGCTTTAGCTGAATGAGTACAATACAGACCATGATAGAGCTTATAGAGCTTTCTGTACCTCTTTTCTAGAAATACCTTGATGAACAGAACACGAAAATTTACAGAGACTATGAAGAATTCACGTCTGAGGATCTATTGTCAGACTTGACCAGCATCCTAGACAGTTATATAAAGAAGGCTGAGAGTATCTAATCACTAGAAAGGTGAAGATAAAAGTGTTGCATTTCTGAAGCTCTGGTATGGAGCTTTCCAAAAGGATGGGTACTAGCTGCATTTAGCACTGAAACTGATTTTAAGTGGAAGGAAGTAGTTATGAACGTTTTTTGTTTTGTTGACATAAATATATTATAGAAATAAACATATATTTGCATTTTCTTAAAAAATGCTTTGCTCGGATTTCATACTTCCAATAGCATATGAGTGCATTTAGGGCAGACACATGACAGACAGTTCATATCCTTCTTCCAAGCCTTATTTTACTAGCAAGACTAAATGCAAATGTCTGTCTCCTGCTTGTTCAGTTACCTACGAAACTGCAACTCTTACATGAGTAAAAAAATCAAAACCTCTTTTGAAAAGATGATTAGTCCTTACATAGTAGTCTTGTAAATAGTTTAGAAAAAGAAACAAAGTAGTTTGAAAACCAAGTTTTGTCTTTAGCTGCTCATACTCCCAGATGAAACTTCACTGAACTTCTTGAATATGTGTGCCAGAGAAAGCTCTAAGTAGGACATCATATAAATTCTGGCAGTATACATAATCAGTTGTAGGTTTGATTCATGTTAGATACACCAAAATGGTCTAAAATGTCTGTATTCTTCTTGTTAGGCCAATTGGACAAACTCTATTTGACTTTTCTTCCTCAGGAAAGTAACCATAAAATTAGTGTATGGGCAGATCTGGTCCAAATACTTCAACGAAAGCGGAGCAATGCTATGTGCAAGTAGTATCTTTTTATATCTATTCTGTGTATAATTTTGTGTTAAAAAATAAATAAATAAAACCCAGCATTCACATCTTGGATAGTTTATGATGGTATTTGCTAATGAAATCATTGAAGTATTTGAGTATTGTTTTTAGAGGTCAGACATTCAAATATACAAAGATAAAAACAATTTTGCAGTTGTTTAAAGGCTTTTAGCAGCTTATAGATAAAGGAAGCTGCTCCTTCATTCTCCAATTTTTGAATGAAACAGATCCCTCGGATATACAACAAAACTTGAGTTAGACCATCTAAATGCAGACCGCAAATAAAAACTGAATTGTCTAATTCTAGGCTATTTTTGCAGAATGAGTTTAAAACTCAGTTGTCCGTAAGTAGTGCATGAATCTTCTGGCTCTGGTACAAGTATTTTGTTTCAGAAATGATAATGGTGGCATTATTTAAGTTTTTAATTTTCTGTTCCTTTTTTATACTCCAGAATCTTAATTTGACAGCTAGAAAAGTCTGACAGGCGGGAAGGTTTTATGCTTTCTTTTGTTGTTCTCTTTTCTCTTATCTTTACAGACTCTTTGTTTTCTGTAACAAACTAGTCTTTACTACATCCCAGTTCCTTCTCTTTAGAAGTTTTTTTCTTTTGTGATTTCTTTAACATTTTTGTTATCTAAAGCAACACAGCAAAACTATGAGCCATATATGAGAGTCACATTCCTTTACAGTATGTGCTTATTTAGGGGCTATGCTCTCTCTTGACTCCCCCATACCTGTTTGTCTCTGCTTCTATAACTGATCTTTGTTTCTCAGCATCTGTCAGTTCCTTGCTATGTGCAGTAGTCAGTTGATTAAATGAAAGCAAAATAAGTGGCATTTCCAAGGACTTTATATGAAGCCTAATGAACATAGGTCAAAGAATCAAAATCACAATGCCCTTGCTTACTGCACTGGTCAATGTAATATTCTGAAATTAAAATAGTCCAAATAATATAAAAAAATCCATGTTAGTAACATTGGCAATATGTTGTTATTGGTATGTATGTCAGTTAAGCTAAACTGCCTTTAGAACTACCTCAAATTTAGATCTAGGTTCTGTAAAATACTAGGGGGATCTTTGTTATAATCTAGCAAATCAACATCAGCCAATGTTTACGAGGTACTATGTCTTCACAATTTAAAAATTGTGAAGAGAGAATTTTTTAGTCCTTGTTGAACGTCTCCTCTGTGATATTGGAAGTACTTATTTTTGATTTGTATTCTGGAATATGGCTTTTAAATTTAGGCAGTAGGCACTAGAATGTAATTACTGCTCTTGGTTTTTTTTCTTTATTGGAATATAAAATCTTAATGAGAAAGTACCTTGGCACCTGTACATTTCAGTAGTATGAGTCATTTGTAAATTTTGGCTTTGTATGGACACAGTTGCCTCATTTAGTACTAGTGTACCTTTTGTACAGTTTAATGTGTCAAGATTTTGTGTTCTTATACTCAACAAAATTTCCTATGCCTGTTTCTACAAAGGACTGATTCTTACTGAAAGTATGGAAATATGACATAAAATCCCAATTAATCTGACTTTCCTTGAAGAACTAGATAATCATCTTAGCAGCAGATACTAATTCCCTGGCTCTCCTTGCTGTTGAACGTGCATTGTGTAGAGGAAAAATAAAATACAGAAACATCTTCATATAAGTTTTAGAGGAATAAAAATTGCTTTAACCTTTTTAAAAATAAATGGCTTTTTAAAAATTCTTAGGAACATAGGGCCAAGCTGCTTTGACAGTGATTTATTTGGTATCCTTTTGGCACTAATCTCACAACCAACCTTTTGCTATCTTAATATTACATAAGTATTTCCTTTATGTGGCCACTCTTGCATCTGCTTTTTTATTATAATTACTGAGCTCTAAAAAAATAACAATGCTGTAAAAGCATGCTGGAACTCTGTAGCTTTCTTCTTTTCCCTACACTATGTTGTCTTTTTCATATTTTGTTATCAGAAACTCTTATCACTATCAAGAATATGGTAGTTCTTTTTTGTGGAGTATTTCTTGAGTGCATCATGTAGATTCATTCAGGTTGGAAAGGACTTCTAATTTCATTGAGTCCAGCTATTAACCCAACACTGCCCAGTCCACCACTCAACCAAGTCCCTGAGTGCCACACTCTCATGACTTATAAATGCCTCCAGGGTTGGTGATTCAACCACTTCCTTGAGCAGCCTGTTCCAAGGCTTGACAATTCCTGCTGTGAAGAAATTTTTCCTAACAGCCACTTTAAACCTCCCCTACTTCAACCTGTGCCTGCTAAGGCTTTAACTTTGCAGTGTCTGTTCGGCTCACTTGTATGAGGCTTCTGCAATGCTCTTCACTGGTTTTGCCAACATAAAGCATGGCATGACTATGCAAGCCTTTAGTTCTGAGCTGGATAATAATTTGTGCTCTCTGGTTCTGTAATACTTCTAACAGTTTACCTGCTCTGATCTTTTATGGGGAGTATTCCTCCCTGCTCCAACTTCTGTGGCAGAATTTAAAAACCACCTATATCTTTTATCTTCTTTTTTGAAAGAGTAAGAAAGAAGAAAAAGCCAACAGCTGAAGACATTCCTTCTTCACTAACAGGGGCAACTCCCTCAGTGCAATGCTCTAGTCAAAAAGGAAGGCTGTGGTCTCTCACACTGACTGTAAAAGCAATGGTGATTTTGTGAACAAGGGTCTTGCCTGTTAATTCCTACTCTACAGGTTACTTGGTATGCAAGTATTTTGAGCACTGCAAACAATCTGAAGAGATTATATATGTGATCTTTCCATTCTTCTTTGGGGTGCACTTCTTTGCTTTAATACTGGAAACCTTAATGTGTCCTCTAGAGCCAGTTAACCTTCCTCTTTTGGCAGTAGTACAGAACACAGAATTTACCTGTTTTTTCAATACTTCCTGTCTACAGATTTTTTGCTGTGAAAAAGTCCTGGTATAATGAAATCATGTATCATTGAGTCTTTTTTGCCGGCAAAGCTCTCTACCATAAAAGGCTATTGAATCTTCATCGGGATTTTACATTTTAGGTGTTTGTTGGAACCTTTGATGGTACTCATTCCTTTCTAAGAAATGGAAGAAGCACAGAAGACACAAAGGCCTCAGTGTCCCCCACTGGATGAGGGATTATCAATGCCTTAGCCAATTTCATATCTAAGGGATGTGCACTGACATCTTTAGTCGTATATCAGGAGATTGGCAGAGACTAATCACTCACCCTGAGGAAACTCTTAATGTTGCAAGCTTTTTTGGGGTTGGGGTTGTTTGTTGTTTTTTTGGGGTTTTTTTTTGGTAGAACTTGATCTGTTTACAGGAATTTTCTAGACATGACAGATGCCAGGCCTGTTATCCACTACTGCCTGCTGGAGAGTGGACCTTTCATGAACCCCGGCTCATAAAGGTCTACCAGTCCCAGTATTTGCCTGAGGCAGACAGTATCACATGTCTGTCTACAGAATGATTGGCTGCACTGTTCCTCCATTCCAGAAGTTCTTATCGACAGCTTCATGATAACAAGGAGATTTTGTGATGTGTGGTATGTTGTTTTCCCTAGCACCTCATGCATGAGACCACAGTTTTAATTGGCAGTGACCTGATAAGCATTTTAGTCTCAAGAACTCTTCGCACAAGGCAAAGATTTAAAAGGCATATGAAATTGTTACTCTAATTTCACCTCTAAAGACTCATTTATCTATCTGGCAAGACTCCAAAGCAGAAGCCAAGATGAGTGGTCATGGAATGTGTATAAGTATTTTGAAACAAGCAAGATGTATGCAATTCTATTTCACTTTTCCTACAAGGATTCAGAATAGTTAAAGCCTTTGTATGGGTAGAAGTCATGTGATTCTGAGAACACTGAATAATAACAAAGTCATGCATGACAACTGGCATGCCCAGCTGAAAGGCATTCACTATTCTGCCTGGAAAAGAGCTTCTGGAGTTACTAGTTCTAATTATCTGGAAGGTCTTGATTAGCAATAGAAATTACATTACATTTGAAATGCAGAGTGGACACCAAATAATGGGGTCTGCTTGACTTCTGCTGGGTAGTGACTTACTGTCCTCTTCCCTCCTCCCAAGGGTTAGGCCATGACTTGTAACAAAGTCATAAGGAAAGCTGAAGAGTTGAATCACACAAGACAAAGGGAAACACTTCAGACAAGTCTAGGTATTTTATGAGGACAACCACTAACTTGAGAGATAGACTTAAAGATATGAACAAGGAACCAAGGAATGACAATTCAGCATTAATGCAGATCTCTTCCAGCAATTGCTGGATGGTTTGATTCCTCAGAAGCTACTTCCTCAAGTGTTTTATTATGGGGGCCGAGAACACAAATACTTAGCCTAGAAGCTTCTTCAATACCATTTATCTTTTGTGTGTGCTTGTATTGGGTTTGCATGACCAGGTTTTGATAGGTTTCTCAGGTGGATTTCTCACACAGGAACAGCTTGTGTGAGAAGCTGGTGGAGGATTCCTCCATGTCCAGCAGAGCCAAGGCCAGGCAGCTCTGAGATGGTTGTGCTGCTGACCAATGCTGATCCAATCAGAAATGGTGGCAACATCTCCATGATAATGTATTTAAGAAGGAAAAAATAAAGGTTATTGTGCAGATGGAATTGTAGCCAGAGAAGAGCAGAGTGAGAGTATAGGAGAGGAACAACCCTGTTAACACCAAGGTCAGTGGAAAAGGAGGAGAAGGAGGTGCTCCAGGTCTGAGATTCCTCTGGTGAAGCAGGCTGTTCTGCAGC
Source organism: Pycnonotus jocosus (assembly GCA_013400435.1). NCBI lineage: Eukaryota > Metazoa > Chordata > Aves > Passeriformes > Pycnonotidae > Pycnonotus > Pycnonotus jocosus. Next base: position 170,087 of record VWYP01011987.1, read on the forward strand.
CCATGGAAGAGACCAACACCAGAACACATGGATGCCCAAGACAAGGCTGTCAACCAATGAGAAGCCCATGCTGGAATAGGCTTCTGCCAGGGACCTGTGGCAAAAGGAGCCCACACCTGGAGCAGGTTTCCTGGTAGCATTAGTGACCCTGTGAGGGGCTCATACTGGAGCAGGCTGTGCCTGAAGGACTGCACACTGAAAAGGTGACCCACATTCCAGCAGTTTGTAGAGAACCTTCCTGTGGAAGGGAGCTCATGCTGGAGCAGCAGAAGGACTCATCTTACTGATCAGCATCAGGAATAATATGTGATGAACTGACTAACCCCCATTCCCTGTCTCCCTGTGCCACTGGGGAGGAGGTAGAGCTGGGAAGCAGAGAAGCATGGGGGGAAGGTGTTTTTAAGATTCATTTTACTTCTCATTTTACTTCTTACCTGCTCTGATTCTGTTAGTAATAAATTTAATTAATATCCCCAATTTGAGTGTGTTTTGCTCATGATGGTATTTGGTGAGTGATCTCTCACCATCTTTATCCCACCCCATGAATTCATTGCATTTTCTCTCCCCTGCCCAGTTGCAGAGGTGGGTGAGAGAATGGCTTTGGTGGGTGTCTGGCATCTGGCCAGCATCAACCCACCACAGTTCTACAACAAAAACTGTGATACATGCTTGAAGAACCCCTGCATGGCAAAACACACCCATAGTGAAAAAGACAGGGTAATGGTTACTGTGTCACCGTCCCAAAATCCAGAGTATGAGTATGCATGCAATGCCATGCAGAGACATACCACAAATAACTAAGCAGTCAACTGAGCTTGCCCGGGCTTGCTTGGAGTCCATGGTGCCACTGCTACTGCAGCTGATGATAAAATCACTCCTTGAAGGTTCAGGAGAAAGCAGCCAGGGGAAGGGTAAAAACAAGAGTGTAAAAAAGAGTGCCAAAAGCATGGCAATAGGAAGAGAAAAGGGAGGAAGCAGACTTCCAAAAAAAAAAAAAATTACTAGTGATGCTCAGCTACAAAAAGCATGGAAGACACTCAGCTAAGACCACAGATCAGCAATACCAATTTGAATGGAAAAACACAGGGTCTTACATACATGGCAGGATCTTTTCTGTGATAAGGTATTTGTCAAGTTTTCCTATTTCTTACACATTTTACAGGAGAAAATTATGTATTTGATTCCAGTCTTTTAAGAGTGTGATTGCAGAGATTTCTTCAGACATGGTCTTAAAAATCTTTGCAATCATAGCATCAAGAGTGTTTTATTAGAATAGTAATGCTTGAAGACATAAATCTTATACTTCAACAGCCTTTCCACAAATTAAAAACTGTTTTCTCCCAATGTGCATTTGCCAAATACACGTTCTCATGTATTTATTCAAGAATCAATCATGTTTCTTTGTCTACAGAGAAGAAAGTTTTCAAGGTTTGGTACATCCTTATTAATTTCCCATGAGAGAGTTGACTCTGGGACTCACGAGGTGCAGTGGATTGCCGTCAAACTTATTTCATGACCACTGAATATTTGGCTGCATTCATTTGCCTTTGTCAAAGGTGAATGACAAGAGCTTCTTGCTGGTTCCCCTCTCAGAGAAGTGCCCAGCTATTGCCATGATTTCCCTCAAACAGTTCCATGACAATCCTAGGAGAGCTGACAGGCTAAATCCTACAAGTATCCATCTAGTGTGGTGTTCTCCCTCCAAATGTGGCTTTGGAAAACAGTGCAAAAAACTACAATGAGCAGATATGGATTAACTTGTTTTCTAACTTAAACTCTTCCTTACTCAGTAATATTTGGATATTTTATTCTAAGGCCAAAGTGTATGATTTGTATGTCTCCTGGGAATAATTTCATTCTTAATTTTTCTAGTCCTTTTTCTCTTTTCTATTCAAATGAAGAAAAAATTGTTTTAAACCTCACTAAATTATTAATTCTCATTATGTATTTCATAGTTCAATCAAAGGTTTTATTTGTACAAGTAGATCTTTCTATCAGTTTTGCATGTTTCTTAATATAACTCCATGTTCCTTCTCGCTTTGTGAGAGGTACTAGAAGGTTCTGATTATCTTTTCTATTTTTATACTTTTAACTATAATACTTTCTTAGTTTGAAAATCCCAGTCATCTTAGGCATGCTTTCCCCAACTATTTATAGCCTATCCATAGTCATCAGAGCCTTTATTTCTACTGGATTTTAATGAGCATGTCACTTTGTATTTTTGTTAATGAAGTACACAATGAACAGTGAGAATTTACATCAGTTTTACTCACAAAGCCCAGCCGAGAGACTTAATTTGGACCACAGGAGGTTGAACAAATGGTTTGTTGTTCTTCCCCCATCTTCACCATCTCTCTCTCAGTTGCCTTCAATTTTTAAAATTTAATTTAATCTCTTATCATATCAGTCATATTTCAGAACCATGTTCAGAACTGTGTTTACAGTCTTCTCAACTTGGCTGAGTGGAACGTGTTTCACAAATTTTGTCATTTTATTTGTTCACTATTTTTCGTCAAGTTACTGAGAAGCAAATTTTAAAAATTACTAGATAGCACTTCAGTAACCCACTTCTCCATATCTATCTTAGTTTTCATATTATGATGATAATTCATTGTTTAATTCTATGATTTGGTTTCTGCCTCTGAGATGGCTTGGTTTTCTGAACACTGATGCTATGGTGTCACACCTCAGTGGCTCCAGTAATGATGTTCTTTTGTTTCACACCACAGGGGTTCTCACTAAGGTACTTTTTCTAACAGGCCATGTCAAAGGTCCATAGAGTTCTAAATCCAAGATCCTACCTCTTACATATAAAACCTTTGTTACCTTAAGGAGGAATAGCACTTTTTCTTGGATCATTTGGAATGTAGATAGCATTGCACCTACAAAGCGTATGTAGGCAGTAGCATCCAGTATCACTCAACAGACTGTGCCACTGCAACAAGCTACTACACAGGCTGTGCACTTTCTTGTGGTGAAGACACAGCAATTTTCATCATGTGTATACAAAATATTTACTATCTAAAAATAGTAAATTCAAGCGCTGGAACTTAGTTAATATTTGCCCTCGATTAAAAAAAATCAGATATTTAACTTATTCCCTGATTGAAAAAAAATTAAATACATACAGGATATAACAATAAATACATCCTTGCACACACACACAAAAACCACTTTCCTGAGCATCATCTGAAATATCAAATGGCAAGATAAACAAATTATTGGTTACTCTACTGTTACTATTAATTTTGAAAAATAACATGATATCTGACTTTAAAATACAGTAGATCAATATAAATTCCTTTTTCCAGAAAAGAAATTATTTTCCACAAGGATGAAAATGATTATTCAGTTGTTCAAGAACAAAATGAAAACTGCAGGCACTCTTTAAACCAGCTTGGAGATAGACTGAAGGGTGAGGAACTTATTTTCATGCAAATTAAGTGCCTGCATTTCAGGTAGAACCACCCCTTCCTCCCTGCAATATTAATTTTGAAACTAAATAATTCATCAAGCTTTTTTTCCCAAAGGACTTAACATTCTATAATGGAAGCGTTGTCTCAAGACTAGAAACACAAGTACACTATAAAACAAAATGTTGTTTGATAAATTCATAAAGTAACAAGGTTTGATACACTCTTCCAAGTTTCATCAAGTCATCATTTAGAGTGGCTCAGAGTCACAGCCTATATAAAAACTATGAAGAGACCCTTCCTCTCTTAACTGGTTAGTACAAATGCTCTTTATTCTCACAAAACTCCACCCTGCTCAGTTCCACCATGCATTTTGCTTTCTTGTAGTCTAAATGGGCCCACAGAATGGTGGAGCTACATCTAGATGATGGCCTGTCACAGGCAGTGTTCTGCAGGGCTCAGGGTTGGGGCCCGTCCTGTTTAATATCCTCATTGACAACCCAGGTGATCAAGTGAACCCTCAGTCACTTCACACCAAGATGTGCAGAGGTGTTGATCTGCTGGAGGGGAAGAAGGCTCTGCAGAGAGATCTGGACAGGCTGGATTGATGGGCTGAGGTCAGTGGTCTGAGGTTCAACAAGGCCACATGCTGGATCCTGCCCTTGGGTCACAAGCCCAAGAAGTGCTACAGGCTTGGGGAAGAGTAGCTGGGAAGCTGCCCAGAGGAGAAGGACCTGAGGGTGCTGGTCTACAGCAGCTGAACGTGAGCCAGGGTGTGCCCAAGTGGCCAAGAGGGCCAATGGCAACCTGGCCCGGATCAGCAGTAGTGAGGCCAGCAGGACAGTCTACCCTGTACTGGGCACTGGTGAGGCCACTCCTCAACTCCTGTGTTCAGTCTGGGCCCCTCACCACAAGAAGGACGTTGAGGTGCTGGAGCATGTTCAGAGAAGGGCAATGGAGCTGGTAAAGGATCTGGAACACAAGCCTTATGAGGAACAGCTGAGGGTGCTGGGGTTGTTTAGCCTGGAAAAAAAGAGGCTCAGGGGAGGCCTTATCTCTCTCTACAGCCACCTGGAAGGAGGCTGTAGCCATATGTTGGTCTCTTCTCCCAGGAAACAAGTGTTAGGACAAGAGGATATAGCCTCAAGCTGTGCCAGGAGAGGTTCAGGTTGGACATCAGAAAGACTTTCTTCACTGAAGAGGTGGTTAAGCACTGGAAAAAGCTGCCTAAGGAAGTGGTGGAATCCCAGTCCTTGGAAGTGTTCAAAAGGCATGTGACAAGATTTTTTTGTTACCCATTTGTCACCTCTGCTGTTTTACAAATCTCCCCTAGATCCATCACAATCCTTTCCTCAAATCCAAGACTCCTTGAAACAGAAGCAGCTACACTTTTGTGAAGGTTGGATGAGTGGACAGTGGGGTGGATTGAGAACTGGGTGACTGGCAGATCCCAGAAGGTCATGATCAGTGGCAGAGGGTTTAGTTGGAGGCCTGTCCAAAAGGCCTGTTTGTGTTGTCCCCCAAAACTCAATACTGGGTCCACTATTGTTTAACTTGTTCATCAATGACTTGGATGAAGGGACAGAGGCCTCCTCAACAAGTTAACTGATGACACAAAGCTGGGAGGAGTAGCTGATACCCCAGAGAGCTGTGCAGCCCTTCAGAAGGACCTCAACAAGGTGAAGAGATGGACAAAGAACCTTCTGAAATTCAACCAAGATATATACAGGTTCTGGCACAGGAAGAATAACCCCCTGCACCAGCACAAACTGCTGTTGACCTGCTGGGAAGCAGCTCTGAAGGGAAGGACCTAGTGGTCCAGCAGCAACCTTGTGGCCAAGGCCAATGGGATTGATCCTGAGGTACATTAGGAAGGGACCATCACCAACAGGTCAAGGAAGGTGATCCTGCCCCTCTACTCAGCCCTAATTGGGGCCACAATTGATGTTCTATGTCCAGTTCCGGGCTCCTCAGTAGAAGACATGGAGCTCCTTGTAATGGATATAGTGGAGGGCAGCAAAGACGATTAAGGGACTGGAGCACCTCTCCTATGAGGACAGGATGAGAGGCTTAGGCCTGTTCAGGCCCAAGAAGAGAAAAGTGAGAGATGACCCCATCAATGTGTGGATATATCTAAAGCGGGCTGCCAAGAGGAGGCTCTCCTTAGCAGTCCCAAGCGATTGGACAGGAGGCAACGGGCAGGAACGGATACACGGGAAATTTCCACCTGAATGCCAGGAAGAACTTTATTGTGCAGGTGACTGTGCACTGGAACGGATTGTCCAGAGAGGTTGTGGAGTTTCCCCCACTGCAGACACTCAAGAACCATCTGGGCACAATTCTTTGCTCTGGGATGACCCTGTTTTACAGTACACTGTAAACCAAAATTTTGACAAATTCATAAAGTAACAAGGTTTGATACACTCTTCCAAGTTTCATCAAGTCATCATTTAGAGGGGCTCAGAGTCACAGCCTATATACAGTGATTAGACCAGGTGACCCACTGCGGTCCCTTCCCACCTGACCGTTCCTGAGATCCCGTGATTATGTGAAACAACAGTGTTGAGATCTGGACCGGCCGCTTTGTTTTAAGGCAGATGAAGCGGGACTTCACACCTCTGGTCCCTCCCTGGCCGCTGCCCGGGCTGTGGCGGGGACGCGCTCGCCGGT